>JAKWIY010003053.1:31829858-32429858 GCA_027704805.1 Solanum corneliomulleri
ACCCCTCAAGTGTCCACAAATAAGCCTCTAATGTAGATAGGGGAAGAGTAGTCACACAGATCCGGGCTCAAAAGCTACAAAGGTATATTAACAAGGAATGAATGTACAAAACAATATCGTACTCAACAAGTAACCCACTAATACTAGGTAAAACTAGGTTGAAACGAGAACTCCTCTCATTCCAACCGAACTTCAACAATTATAACTTGCACAACTAGAGTTACTCCCACAATTATCCAGGATGATATGGAATACCAAAAGGCAATCTTGTAGATCCTTATCCACTATATTATGGAATACCTAAAGGCAATCTTTTAGATCCTTATCCAATTTTGAACCATAAATTTATAGAGGATCCATCCTTGTAAAGTCTCTAACCTTTGTTTACATCGCACCCATTAATGTGCTCACGAGATGTACGACCTCTCTCTAGATTATACAGTAATGGCTATTACTTGAGCCAATACTTGGTAAACAACCCTAAAATTCGCATGAGACACTTTCTCAAGAGAAGTATTAATCAGATCTTGAGGAACTTTGAGTTTCACATTGTCGTTGACATTCTTTCTCAACTGATCTCTTCTTGGAGGCATTCTTAAAATGCATAAAACAAGAGTTAGAAAGAAGAGCGTTATAGAACTCAAATCTATCACAGAACTTTAGAGTAATAAATGTGATGAAGTTTTCTAACAATTTATAGCCTTCAATTCATAAATGTGGAACACTTCCCACTTTTGAAAAAATCTTTATGTGATACGACTTGTCGGACTCCTAGAATCTTTTTAATCTTGTTGTGATATATCTTTGTGGAACCCCAATGAATTGAATATTTGGAGCTATGAGTTTCCTCCACGACTTTCTCTTGGAGTCTATCTATCATTCATACACACAGTTTGCCTTTATATATCATACATCATCTTCCCTTGTTTAAAAGCTAATACTTTTTCTTATGAATATTTGCCTTCAATTAAAGAAAATAGGATCTTGGTTTTGTTTTTCTTTCACTTCGAACAATAATGATAATTTAACCCCATTCATCACCACTACTCCTCCTTTAATGGAATCTATTAGTCGGACTCGTAATCGTGCAATTCTATGCATATCGTTCGCTACTCTCTCTTTTAATTCTTCCTCAACATGGGAGGTATTACCCATAAACACCTTGCTAAAGGGATCAACAACAATATTAGACTTACCTGGGTGACAAAGAATACCCATGTCATAATAAGTAATTATAAACACCTCCTTTGTCTAAGATTAAGATCTTTCTTAGAACACATATTGAAGACTCTTGTGATTAGTGAATACATAAACATGAACACCATAAAAATAAAGATGGCCTATGTTCAAAGCGAATACTACTACAACAAACTTAAGTCATAGGTTGAGTAATTCTTTGCATGAATTCTCAACTGTCTGGAGGCATACACTATAACATTGCAATTCAATATTAAGACACAACCCAAGACAACTCTAGATGCATCACAATACACCACAAAATCTTGAGTACCTTCTGGTAAGGTAAAAACTGCACAATAGTCAACCATTTTATCGAATTTTGAAAGCTTTTATCAATAGCCTCAGACCATTGAAACTTAATTGTCTTCTAAGTCAATTTGATCAAAGGAGACGAAATAGACAAGAACCCTTTACAACCCTTCTATAATAGCCAGTCAAATCGAAGAAACTCCTTATATCAGGTTGAGATATGGGTCTAGGTCAATTCTATAGTGCCTTTGTCTTCTAAGTATCAACTTTAGTTTCCTCTCCAAACACAATGTGGCCTAGGAATTCCACAAACTCAAGTTAAAACTCACACTTAGAGAACTTTATATTCAACTCTCTATGCTTTAAAGTATGGAGAACTATTCTGATATGACTAGTATGATCTTCTTCATTCGTTGAATAGATTAGTATGTCATCAATAAAGATGAAACCAAACATATCTAAATAAGGTTTATATACCCTATTCATAATATCCACGAATGTTTTAGGCGCATTGGTCAGATCAAAGGACATGACCAAAAATATATAATAACTATAACGGGTTCCAAAAGCTATCTTTGAAATATCACATTCCCTAACATATAACTAATGGTATCCAAATATGAGATCTATCTTAGAGAAACAGGTGGCACAATGAAGTTGATCGAAAAAAATATTATAAAATCCTTGGAAGAGGTACTTGTTCTTGATGGTAACCTTGTTTAAGTTATGGTAATCTATACACATCCTAAGGGAACCCATCTTTATTTCTCACAAGCAAGACTAGAGATCCCCAAGGTGAGAAACTTCGTTGAATAAAGCCCTTATCTAAGAGATACTTTCACTTCCTTTTAAGCTCTTTCAACTCTGCTTGTTCCATTATATATGGAGGAATAAAGATAGGAGGAGTATCTGGAAAAGTATCTATACCGAAGCCTATATCTCACTCATGAGGGACTCCATGAAGATTACCAGGAAAGACTTATGGAAACTCTTTTGCTATTGAAATTGAGTGAATAGAAAATATCTCAATACTAGAGTCACTAACTCAAACTAAGTGATATACTCAGCCTTCAGAAACTAACTTCCTTGTCTGAAGATACGAAATAAATTGACCCTTAGGCACTACTAAACTTATTTTCCACTCTAAGATGGGCTCATTTAGAAACTGAAACTTGACAACTCGAGTCCTACTAAATTGAGGTATAACAGGCGTGAAGGCAGTCAATACACAAAAAGACATTGAAATCTATGATGTCTAATTCAATTAAATCAGCCATGGTACTCTTATGATTGAGGGAAGATGAGATAATCATGATAGACTGTCTCTGCTAGAATGGAATCACTAACAAGTGTAGAAACACTGAATAGTTCACTGAGTTGCTCAGGAATAACATCAAAATTCATAGAAACATATGGATTTAGAAAGGATGAACGCGCTTGTGGATCTAGTAAAGCATAAACAGTAAAGTCAAAGACTTGGATCATACCAATGACAATATCTAACGAATCCTTTTGCTCTTGGAGACTGTTGATACCATATAAGCAATTTGTTTTTCCGCAGTACGGAACTAGCCCCTCTAGGTGCAGTTCTGTCTGGTGGAGCAATTGAAGACTAGGCTCTATTTCCCTTAATTACCATTTCCCTGCTTGTTCTTTGGACATTTTCGCGTGATATTACCATCATGACCACACTTAAAACAACTAGTGGAGACCTCACAACAAGTACTTGAGTTGTTTCTTCCACATTTGGAGCCTACAGGAGACTTACTACCCTCTTGTGCCATGCTACCCTGAGAATAAGCAGGTTTAGCTTTGAGGTTTTGACTGTTGTAATGATTTTCATTCTTAGGCGCAGGTGCACTAGTAGATGATGGAGAAGATCCCTTCCATTTTTATTTGAAGGATGATCGGTTGGCATTACTCTTCAGTTGTCCTGACTTGTTCCTTGTCTTAGATTTTTCGTTCTTAAAATCTTCTCTATTCCTTACCTTCTCTTCATCAACCTGTTTCCCAATATATCATTAACCTCGATATATCCATGTCCCCAATAAGCATTGCTGCCCTATCCTCTTTGATTGATAGATGGGAAAACCCAGCAACAAATAGACTCATTCTACTCCTCATATCCACAACCATTTACGGAGCGTAACAGGATAGTTAGGTGAAATTCAACCCATACTCATGAACACTCAAAGAATATTGTTTAAGTGTGAGGAATTCCATTACTTAGCCTCTTTCCGTTCCCGAGGAAAGAAACGCCGCAACAAAGTCTCCTCAAAACAAGCCCAATCACATGTGGTGCATTCTAACCTCTACCCTTTTTCCACTGATCAAACCAAGTCCTAACAACATTTTTTAGTTAATATGCAGCTATTTCAACTCCCTAAGCAAGAACAACGTGCATGACATCAAATAACTTTTGCAGTTCCTCAATAAAACTCTCGGGATCTTTCATAGTGCTCAAAGTCATGAAACTTAGAGGATTCATCCTCAAGAACTCTCAGATACTAGAAGTATCATTCACTTTCTATCTAGATCCTTTTGTTGCCCAACTTTATTGGTAACAACTTGGCTCACCATTCAGATAGCCTCTCGGAACTCAACATTGGTAACTTCTCCTTGATGTTGTAATTTATGTGCATTAGGTGCCACTTGTTCTTGTGGTTAAACATTAACACATTTTGAGTGCTCTTCATGGAGACGTGATTATCTCAAAACACGCGCAAGCACATATAAAAAGGAAACTTTTTAGAGATCAAACTCTAACGCATGAAATGGGTGTGAAAGAAGTGAGAAATATTTTGAAGTGTTGCCGCCTCCTAATTATAGATGTGGCACGCTTCACACCAATAACGAGGAATCTCGATATAGGACTTCATAGAATCCATAGGAATCTTGAATTCTATGCTCTGATACCATGTTTTCCATAGCTCAAGCCTATACCCTAGGCATGGCCGACACTTGAGAATCATTTGTGGCCCCAAGCGAACCCTTGGTCTGACTTACTTACTAAGCGGAAGACTTAACTAAATAAAGATAAATCTATGAAATAAACTTGAATGTTATAAATGAACATTCAACTGGCCATAAAGGCAAACAGAAGTCTTAACATACGATAATGATAATGAGAAGACTAAGGAACTAACATCTAACTATCTATGAAATCTCTAAAATAATTGAGATGGATGTCAGGACAGGATCCCCGGTCATCCTAACAATTGAAATACTGAAAAAACTAAAGCAATATAAAGTAGTCCTTCGTAATGCAAGAAGATTCACCAACTGACTACGGAGTGCTCAACTAGATCAACAATGCACTGGATGCCGATCCTAGTGACCTGTCTCTGCATCATAATAAGATGCATGACAACTGACATAATTACATTGAATGTAAAAATATGCGAGTGGGAATGCTAAACACAACTAAAGCTTGAAAAGAATCTGAAGAACTTACCTAGCTCAACTCAATTAAACATTACTTAACTTATTTCAATATAAACTATTTTAAAACAAGTTCAATAAAAATAAAAGTTGTTTACAAGCATGATGTCAACTCTCTGTGTATGTAAGGATACAATATAACTCTTAAATGTGTGTAAAAATACAAAAAATGTTATATACGAATGCAATTATTTCTATGGAGTTTCTTTAACTGACAACCATCATGTAATAGCTATTTTGATGATATAAAATTTTACCTCACTTTTGCAAGGCCGTCCTATACCTTGCCGAGGGTATAGAACTTGATCTACTAAGTGAATCCACTAGTCTATGCTAAAAAACACTAAAGGAATCATCTAAAATGTATGACCCTTTTTTACCCATGATGCTACATGGTTTATGGGGGCTGTGAGTTGTCTCAACTCTCCCTCATATCGGTTCTCAATACTACTCCCAAAATTATGATATTAGCTGTTATGTTTAAAGATATACTTCTTTCTGTATTTTGAGATAGTAGCTCAAAAACCTATCTCAAAGGCTATCTTGAAAATCATAGTTTCCTCTATTTCTTTATTTAGAAAGCAATTACTCTTTGCTGAAAACTAGATTGAAGGCTCTTTGGAAATCGAGGTTTCTTTTCTTGTTTAAATGTGAAAAAATGTTTTCAAACCTTTTGGAATACACTATCACCATATACTTTTGAATAAATGATCTTCAATATTTACTCTTTACTATTTACTCAACCTGAAATTTAAGTCTTAAAACATAGTAAAACATTCGAAAAAGACTTTTGGAAAACTCTAAGAATTCCTCTTGACTCGTCTCCTACTTCTCTTGACTTTGATCTTAACATTCCTTGAATTGGATTATGGATTCAAGGTTCATGATCTCATATTTATGTATGATTTTATGATGTTTAGATGTACCTTAGAGTGTTAAAATCAACTAAGAAACATGGGTTCATTGCTAAGGAACAAGTGCGAAAAGGTGGGAAATAAGTAGCAAAGACCCTGGCTCCGAAAGGATCGGGGCGCCAGAGGGAAAAGATGAGACACTGCCCTGGGGCGTTGTGACTGGCTCATCATCCCAAGGGTGAAAGTTGAGAGCCCTGTTTGGGGGGAACTGGCTGGTGCCACGCCCCACCTCAATCCCGAGGTGCTCATTTTTCATCATTAAACCCTCTAAACTTCATCGGTTCTTTCCAGAAACACATAGAATCATTTATATCCTCAACGTAAAGTAGATTCAACTCGAAGTTACACCCAGAAACATAAATCAAATCATCAAGAACTTAAACAACACTACCCACAAGAATTCAAACAAATATCATCAAGAACTTATAGGGTTTACTCTCAAAATCAAGCATATTTCACTGAATTAAATCATAATTGGCACGTGTTTTAACTAACCCAAAGCTATTTTATCTCACATACCTTGTAGGAATCACTACTTAACTAAATCCACATGCTAAATGCGACGATCTTGACAAATCTTTCTTCTCCTCTCCTTTCTCCTGTTCTTTTCTGTTCTCTCAAAACCCTAACTCTTTTTCTAAAAGTGTAAACTGACTAAGTTCAGTTTAGAAACCTATGTAATTACCAAAACCAAATTAAAATAAAAGAGTAAGTAAAAGACTAAACTACCCTTCTAAAATTCGGTTTTGACTTTTCTTATTCGAATAACCCAACTTTAAAAAAGCATAACTCACTCATACAAACTCGGAATCACGCAAGCTTGGCGGCCTTGGAAAGTTAATTTCAAGATCTTTCCTACCATATATGGAATTATCTGTAACTTATCTTGAGCTAAAAATTATGTCCATTTGAAGTTGGCCAAAACTCAACTTATTCTAACTTAACAAAATTTATGGATTTGCAGTTTTTCCAAAAACGAGTATTTTCAATTATTAGCTTCTTCCTAGTTATTTCAATTTGCGAGATGTTACATGATGCTACTCCTTTTCTTTCTTTTGAGTGCAAATTATGATCCAAAGGCATTTTTCGGACCTCGCATATAGTCGTGTACTTCCAGATATGAGAGTGAGCTACTTCCATTCGGAATATTGCATATTTTCTTCATTTTATAGCATTTTTTAAGACATCGAGACTACTTTGTATTCATTTATTTTCTACCATTATACATTTTAGTTAGATGTTTTAGCACAATGACTTTCAGATTTTGGGGATATATTAAAACCTCTATAAATTAATATAGGTGAGATCACGAAGATTTTAATACAATGACTTTCAAAATTTAAGATGTTTTAATATTTATTAATTTAAAGAACAATTTGAGATTTAATAAAGGTTAATTCTAACTATTTAGAAATCATTGTATCTTACAATTTACATATCATATATATTTATTTCACATAAAAATATTATACATAAAGTACACTGAATACGTAAAAATATTTATATCTTCAAATTTCCTTGTGATGTTGGGATAATAGAATATTCAAGATGTAATAACGTAAATGATGTTATCGTAGGATATTAGAATGCTATAAAGTGGGACAAGTTGATTAGACAAGATTAATGTTTTAGGTGCTATCAATTTTGTAAACCCTGCTTGGACAACAGATGTTCAGAAAGAGACAACCCTAAATTGTTTTCGACACTGTACAATTCATTCGGGGGATGCGATTTCAGAGAAGTTGAATGAACCCACTTGTGAAAACTTCATTCATGAACTTGAGGTCATCATTAAAGATCTTGGTTACCAGTATAAAATGAATGGCAATAACTCGTTGGATTATTCGAGTGAAAGTGATACATGTTTAGAGGACCACAACTTAGAAAAACTGTGGACACCACAGAAAAAAGCAATATTTATGATGAAGTTGAAGATTATATTACACCTTTAGAACCAGTTATGCGTAAGTACTTTTCTGTAATGACCTGTTTAGTCGTTTTGAGCAGTAGAGTATTTCTGCTAAAAACTGTCTGAGTCGACGGATCCCATGACGGACCGTCATGGGCACGACGGACCGTCGAGGTGGTCTCGTTCCAAAACACTTAGAATTCTGAAATTTGGGTACTGAGATCGACTCTCTGAACTTCGTGACGGAATGGCAGGACGGACCGTCGTTGGCACGACAGACCGTCACAAACCTTTCCACAGAATTAACTCTCTGAACTTTGTGACGGACCTGCAGGACGGACCGTCACAGTCATAACGGACCATCACAGGCTGCGTAACCCTGACTGGGTGGAATTTCTGTTAAAAGTTTTTAAGGGGCGTTTTGGACTATTCATGCTTATAATTATAAAGTTAGTGGGTTAATGCTAATAATTCAATTACTTGGGGGTTAAAGGAGATAACCTTGAAATAAATAGTGGGTTATTTTATCATCTTTTATACTTAATTATATGCTAATTAGGGTAAAAGAAGAGGAGTTTGAATAAGGAAAAATAGAAAGAACAGAGAGAAAAGAGAGAAACGATCGAGAGGAAGAGAAGAATGCAAGGAAAGCAAAGGTTTTGGGAAGATAGCTTGTTTGATCGCGATTCTTCGGTGGAGGAAGGTTATGGTTTATACTATCTCATAGTAAACTCTTAATAGCGAATGATATGTGTTGGGTAGTATTATAAAGTCCTCTATATGCTTAATTGTGTGCTTGCATGATGTGATTATGTAATTGTAATGGATTGGGAAGATGAGGCTGTGAATCTTAAATCTTAAATTTACTTTGTTAATGATGATGCCTTGGTATAAAAGAAGGCTTGATGAACTAAAGTAATGAGATTAGAGGATCGGGTGTCACGTTCCGACACCAGGATAGTATTAGAGGATCGGGTGTCACGTTCCGACACCAGGATAGTATTAGAGGATCGGGTGTCACGTTCCGACACCAGGATAGTATAGATGGATCGGAGTGTCACGTTTCGACACCAGGATAGTATTGATGGATCGGAGTGTCACATTCCGACACCACGATAGTATTGATGGATCGGAGTGTCACGTTCCGACACCAGGATAGTATTGATGGATCGAAGTGTCACGTTCCGACACCAGGATAGTAGAGGATCGGAGTGTCACGTTCCGATACCAGGATAATAAAGAGAATGAATCTTGAAATATGTTAATATACTCAATCTAAAGAACCTGTTTCCCAAATGAGTATGGTGTGGAGGCTTGAGTCCTCATAGATGGGCTTAGTGTTGTGACCAAGGGTTAAGGTAATTGTTGTTGTCACGTGTTAAGAATATTAGCTGATTTTATGTTCCTTTTTGACATATATTGCTTTCTCTTTTGAGTTGGCCGATGATACCTAATCTGTACTAGTGCCTTGTACTGACCCCTACTTGTATTTGTTTTTCTTTGTTAATTGTGGAGTGCAGCAAACGTGCCATCGTCTTCAACTCAACCTCAACTCTAGAAAGTCTTCATCACACCAGATTTCAGGGTGAGCTATTGCTTCTAGCTTGGACTGGATCTTCTTCTTCACGTCTTGATGCCTTGAAATTCCGGCATGGACTAGCTGTTTATTTGTTTTAGCTTCTTATACATTGTTAGATTTAGTAATTCGAGGATAGATGTTCTTGTGGTGATGACTTCCAGATTTTGGGGATAATGATTGATAAATTTTAGAAGTTATTTAATTGATATCGTTAATGAGTTTTAAGTGTTCCGCATTGTATTTTGTTCATTATGTTTGAAATGTTGGGGTTTAGTTTGGTTGGTTCGCTCACATAGTAGTATAATTGTGGGTGCCACTCGCGGCTCGTTTTGGGTCGTGACATTTTCGCATCTAAAACTCTTCAAAATTTTATTGTGTAGTTCAAAAAGACAACATCGGAGCTCTTGGATGCAATAAGAAAAGTTAGAGATGATTTAAATTTTAAGAAAAAACAGAATACAACAAAATCATATTTAACTAAATTGACTTAAATATATTTGTAGTTTTAAACAATTATTAATTATGATATTAATGGGACCATATATATATAGGAGTCTTCTGAAAATATATTATTTTATTATTTTATCGAAATTGGTGATTTTGTCCATTGGCCTACGTCGGGACCGGAGAAAAGTATCATTTTATAGAGATTATTAATTTAGTGAATATTAATTTATAGAGGTTTTATTGTATTTTTTAGACTTCCACTACTATTTTATTTAATTTAAAGACTTAGAGTTTTTTTTTGTTGTACTCTTATATTTCTAGCCAGCATTGTAAGATGTTGCATGAGGTTGATTGTTAAGTGTTGGTTCACCTACTTGGGGGTTGTGAGTAAGATAATTGTTTTCTACACAATAAATATATGTACTATATATGTATATATTCAATATAACCGGAGATAATAACTTTGCGGAAAAATAAACAACAGAGTTTAAAAATGTAATAAAAACAGTAATTAATATCATAAGTATTAATTAATGAGTGTCAAATAATTTACCAGGATATGTAAAGATAGAACAAAATAGAAAAGAAAAAATCGAGTCATTTGGACGCACAATATCCCCCTTAAGAAACAATCCTTTCCAATACTTGAAGTTTAAAGAATTATATCCTCTCAAGCTGGAAAATTTTACTCACCAACTTATTGATACAAAAATAACGGTGTCAGTAAGTCACTAAACATGAGGAAAGTACACGAATATTTAACTTTACGAAAGTAGAAGAAGAGGATCAAAATTGTTTGTTGTTTTAAAATGAAAGGAAATTCCCTTATTTATAGACAACAAAGGGTAGTGCGAACAAATATTTATTGTGCCTTATCAGAAAGGTTATAACTATTTGGAAAAGTTGCAACCCTTCGAAAAGTTCACAACATTTCATAAAAGTACAACTTTTGATAAAGTCGCAAATCTTCGTTAAAATCACAACTTTTCATAAAAGTCACAAATTTTGATAAAAGCCACAACTCTTCATTAAAGTCCCATTTTTTCATAAAAGTCGCAACTCTTCATTAAAGTCCCAACTTTTCATAAAAGTCACATTTTTTTATGAAAGAGGAAGGCTAGATTTGGAAATAAATAAATTTAAAAGGAGATTCTTGTTTGTGGTTGCGCCTCATAGCCGGGCTTAGGGTTCTCTTTTATATAAATATATATGATTTAAATTTATCTGCGATCATAAACAACTCTCTTGTATTTATGGGACTGTACTAATATTTTTTTTAATATCAAAGTAAAAAATAATGCAAATGGTTCCATGTTTTGAGGGGCAATATATCTTAGGTATTGAACCTACCAAAAATCTTGTTCGACTTCTTTTACACTTTCACTCTATTTGCATTTTAGTGGGTATACTATATATGTTTGAATTTTATTTGAGGCTCTATTATTCGTTCATCACAAACGTGGTGCTCAGGCCAAGACAAACTGCATTATCATAAATATTCGAGTGTATACATAAGCTTAATGTATATGACATTGTAATTTATTGTTCTTAACAATAATTAGAATAAAGAGCAAATTGTTTTTGTATGTATGAAAGTTGTGTAGTGCATAGTATCGATTTAAAACTTATTTACTACCTTAAAGCATGAACTCCAAAAAATGATTGTCAAATTATGTAAATACCCCTAACTTTTAAGAAAAACCTAACTAAAAAAACTTCATGCTACAGCCTGCAATCCCCATCCTTGCGCTAGACGCTCCATGCTAAAGCTACCACTTTCAAGTTCCAACTCCCCCAAATTATATAGGCGCCAACATCCAAAAATCGTCCTAATAGATGCATTTTCTCCCTTCAATGCAACTTCTAATTTCTTTTCAATTTATGTCAAACCAAATGTAGAATTTCATCCTCTTTGTTTTGGGCTTATGTGTAGTGACAAATTACAGCCTCCCGCACACCTATTTTACAAGTGTTTAACATACACAACCCCTCAAATCTCTAATACTTTTTAAAATTAACAATTAAATTGATGGAAATGTGGTACCGCTCAATTCACCCCACTTATACTCTTTTCTTCTTTCCCGTCTCAACTCCGCCATTCTCACATTAATTTTAATACATCATCCATTAATGTTATTCAATTTTTTCAAAATTTATAAATTTGTTACAAACAACTAAATGATTCCTTTAAATTTTACTAATACACATAAACACTCGGAATGAATATTGTTATTCAATTATTCCTTTTTATATATATATATATATATACATATATATATATATATATATATATATATATATATATATATATATATATATATATATATATATATATATATTGTTTAGTCAAACATTTAGTCATGACCCAAAAACTCTAGTTATGATGACATCTTCTAACATCCCTCTAGTAAGTAAGTTGATCTCATAGCTCGGTAAAATAAATTTTATGATATTACACAGAAGAGAACAGTATAAAAAACAAAGAAATTAAATAAGGAAGGGAGAATAAAGAAACACAAAATTTCCCCTAGATCCAGTATCGGTCGGTGTTAAAGCTATTATTCATAACAGGAATATAAAGTAAGTAAAGATATGTAAAACCATTTCCAAACACTTAATAAAGATTACTCCAACGAAAATAGAAGCAGATATACAACTGTAAATGGTAGGGGTTCACCCACGTCTCCAATCCAAGCCTAGTACAGACGAGGCACATGCCAATGATGAGAAATCGTACTACAATCAGCATAATTAAGATGTGTAGTATTCTTATTAAACATTTGATACTGTAATGTCCCTTTTATGTTATTATAAGTAGGCCAATGGTGAATTAAATCGAGCCAAGGAACTTTTCGGGTAGGGACTTAAAAATGTTAGGCTAGGCTAGCCTTAGACAAAATCTGGGTTTGTTGAAGTCTTGGGCAATCCAAGAATGGGTGGGGTGAAATGTCTAGGATTGGTAGATATTTTTTTTTGCCACGACATTAAGAAACTCGTACGACTTCACAAAATAGAATTCGGGTGAGTAGAACTCCCATAATCCATTTTGGCATTAAAGGGATAGTTTGAGATGCAAAGGGAAGAAGATATGTTATAAAATATAACTTTTCAGGGAATTCCAATTTGCAGTACTTCATGCAATCTTCGATAGCCGTGCTGCACCCACTAAAACAAGTGTGTTCATGCTCTATAATGGGGTAAGTAAGGATTTAATATAGAACAAGTCTAAAAATCTCCTATTTTCTTTATCATTATTCTTGAGATTGAGAGGAGTGAATTAGGGTTGTTTGCACCTATTTTTCCATGAAATTTGTCAGTTAAGGTAAATTTGTTACCTCGCAATCTTATAAAATGATTCTTAATCCCTTTAAAATCAAAGATATTACTGTTAGGTGAGGGTTTTGATTTGATTTAATGATGGAAAAAGACATAAGTTGGGAAGAATAATCATGAATAGGCTCATGGATAGGATTTGGTTATAATCAGGGTGATTTCTAGGCTATTTATGATTGATTGTTGTGTTTAATTATTATTTTAAATGAAGAACAAGTCAAGACACTTCAAAAGGGAAAACTTGGTTGTTTAGAATTTCCAAGGGACTTGAGTTGAGGTAGGTGATGGTTATATATTATTTGGTTTATGTATATATGCATGTCCGCTACTCTATAATTTCAATGATGCAATACATGTTTGGGAAAACATAGAAAATATATGAAATGATATCATGTTGATAATCTCATGCATAAACCTGGTTATGTGACATGTTATTGGAATTGTAAATGTTCATTGTGTTTGTGGTTGTTCATACTTGTTTGTGATTGCTGGTTTGACCGGGTTACATATTGGTACACAAATACTAATGGTTGCTCAGATAACACGTCTATTATGAATTATAATGGTTTTGTTTGGATTCCACACCTTGTATGATTACTTATTGTGATTGTCCTAGGTACCACACCAATACACTAACAGTTTGTATGTGGTTTGCATGAGAGGATTGGGTATGTGTATTATTGTGCCCTTAGAGGACTGGTATTTGTAAGGATGATCATGTGGGATATGCATACAGTTCTTTTGGATTCATAATAATGTGACTACAGTCCCCATATGTTGGTGATTGTTGTTCTATGTCTTAAACTTTGTTACTACATGTCATGACCTTAAGATGGACGTGATGTAACTTGTCTAATCTATCCAAGATATGTTGAGATGTGGGTCTAGCCCAATTTTGCACTGCCTCTCCAGACACAATGTGGCCTAGGAATTCTCAGACGCAAGACAAAACTCACACTTAAAGAATTTGACATACAACTCTCTATCCTTTAAGGATTGGAGAATTATTCTAAGATGACTAGGATGATCCACTTCATTCCTTGAATATATTAGTATGTCATCAATGAACATGATAGCAAACACAACTGTAAGTTTTGAATACACTATTCATAAAGTCTTTGAATGTTGCAGATGTTTCGGTCAAACAAAAGGACATGAGAAAAAAATGCATAATGACCATAACGGGTAGTGAAAGCTATCTTTAAAATATCAGATTCCCTTACTCTTAACTGATGGTATCCAGATTTCAGATCTATCTTAGAGAAATAGGTGGCACCCTGAAGTTGATAGAAAAGATCATCAATCTTTGGAAGAGGATACTTGTTCTTGATGGTAACCTTGTTCAACTGATTGTAATTGATACACATCCTAAGGGAACCATCTTTCTTTGTCACAAACAAGACTGGAGCGCCCCAAGGTGAGACATTTGGTCGAATAAAGCCCATATCTAAGAGGTTGTTTAATTGCTCTTTAAGCTCTTTCAACTCTGCTGGTTCCATTCTATGTGGCGGAATAAATATAGCCGGAGTAGGTGCAAAAATATCTATAACGAAGTCTGCATCTCTCTCAGGAGGGACTCCAAGAATATTATCCGGAAAGACTTCTAGAAACTCTTTACTACTGAAACTGACTGAATAAGAGGTAACTCAATACTAGAGTTGTTAACTAGGACTAAGTGATAAACACACCCTTTAGAAACTAACTTCCTTTTCTGAAGGTAAGAAATTAAATGATCCTTAGGCACTGTTGAACTACTTTTCCACACTTAGATGGGCTCATTTAGACACTAAAACTTGACAAATTGAGTCCTACTAAATTGAGGTATAACATGTGTGAAGCCATTAGATAGAAAGAATGACATTGAAATCTACCATGGTTAACTAAATTAAAACACTCATGGTACTCTTGTGATTGATAGAAAATGAGAATATGAAGATAGGCACACTCTGATAGAATGGACTCACCATAAGGTGTAGAAACACTGAATGGTTCACTAAGTTGCTCATTAATAACATCAAAATTCATGAAAAACTTATGAGATTTAGAAATGATAAACTCGCTCATGGATGTAGCAAAGCATAAACAATAAATTCAAAGACTTGGATCATACCAATGACAACATGTAACACTTCAAAAATCCAAGATGTGTTCTAGAGCATAAAATAAGTTTTCTAAGGTATAAAATAATGAACGTCCATGACGTCTTGAAAGTAGTTCATGGAGGTACTAGCGTGCCTTACCCTATTTGACTAGTTTTTAGGAGTCCGAAAATAATGAAAAATGGTGGAAGGGTGTCTAACATGTTCTTAAGTTGATTCATGGTCAAAACGTCTGGGTACGAATCCCCAAGGACGAACCAATGTCCCTTGAGGAGGACCCTTGCAAGTGGAGTTAAACACTGCCTGGGCAACGTGCACCCACGAAAAGGTATAGATGTGGCGTGTCTCGATTGACGAGGCGTTGATGCCAACCGTCGACCAACACTTAAACAATTCGTTGAAGGGGCTCATTCGCGCACTCTATGAACTCATCGACGGACATGCAGAACGGAAGGAGGCTGGTCCGTCGATTGAGCCACGAGGCGTCGACAGGGTCCTATCTGTGAGTTTCTTGTTTTTGCTGCACGTTTTAACTTAGTTTAAAACAATTAATTAAGGGTTTTGTTGTTATTTAGGTATTAAGGGAAGACTAGTTAACTGAATTAACCTCCCATGTAAAGACCCCAACCACATTAGTCTAATTACAACTCTCAAAACAAAACTCTCTTCCTTCTCTCTTCTTTCTCTCTCTATTTGAAGACACCATTGAATACAAGCCAGGGGAGGGATTTGGGGGATGTAAAGGGAAGATTAACCATCAATTCTTCATCAAACATTTAGGTATGATATCTAATTCACCTTTGAGACCTCTTTCCTCAAAGGGTTCCTTCAAAGTATTTTAAAAAGTTGAGTTTTCATGTGGGTTTTTCTCAATCTAAAAAATTATGCTATGATTTTTTTTTTATATTATTGATTGGATAATATGAATTTATTAACATGTATTCTAACTTAATTATGATATATCTTGATGGTTTGGTCTAGTTTGTAGAATATGACCCTTAACCCTTAACCCTAGTTTTGATCTTGTTATGAATTAGGTTGTATTTGGTTCAAAAAAATTTGTTATTAGTTGAATTATAATTAGATGATTTTGTTAAATTAATCATGAACATATAAGAGTCAATTATAGTCTTTCAAGCTAGTTCTTAAGAATATGGTATAGGTTAGGAAGTATGTTGATGATCTAGTATTAAATTGTGATGTAGCGATTCTTATAGCCTTGTTATCATGTTGACTATTGAATTATGATGATGTTTACCCAAATTGGGTTGAATTGAGGGTTTATGGTAAGACCTTGATGATGAACTATAAAGGAGATTTGGTAAGTCTTATGATCTCTATCCTTTACTTCAAATTGTCTTTAATAATGATTAAGTCATGATGTTGTATTTTAGTATGCCTTGTATTAGGATCGATAGGATGGTATGATGTTGAATTGGAATGTCTTGATTATGATTGTGAGGTGTTGTCTTAAGCTGTCAATTTTATACGAAGGGTGAATGATTTACCAATTTGCGTTATCATGATATGAAGATCTTAATGTGCTAACCTCACCTATATGAATTGTAATGAAAGTATTTATAATCATACAATTCTTATATAGCTATGATGACTACTAATATACAAGTTCTAGACCCTATCACCTAACTAAGCTATGATTGACAATAAAAACTTAAAGATATTTCAAAAAAGGGACTCTAGCTTAGCACCGAGTGAAATAGAGTGAGGAGTGTCCCTTCCTACATAGGGAAGGTAGGATCACTAATGTACTCTTGAGATTGGATACTATAATGCATGTAGCATATAGAGGGTCCCGAGTATATCTCCTAGTTCATGAACTATGTTGCCTCCATAGGAATACTAGCTAGTGGATCCACGTAGTAAGTATGTTTCATGTTTTGGTACTACCTTGCCAAGTAGTCTGCCTTCCTTCGGTGTTGGGTTTTATGACACCAGATTCCATACTAGATCATGTGGTATATTTCGGTTAGGGAAAGATGTCCCCAAAAGGTAAAATGAAAGAATTGAACTCTATCTATGATAACCTAAGGGGTTTAGCTTAGTCTATGTACGAGTATGGGACTCTACCTAAGCATTGGACTAGTTAGCCTTGAGGGGAGTCTTAGTAGGATGTTCTTATGTATGATTATGCTTATAATATTATGTGACATGTATATGATGGACTTTCACATTGTTGATACTATATATTTATTAGTTCACTTATGAATATGTGTTGGTTTATATGGTTAAAGTAAGATGATATGTATACCTTAATGCCATGTTATTTGAAGTAGGACGTTGGTCATGATTCTTTTTGGGTTACTCGATTGAGTAAGGTTATGGGGATTTACTTGGTCATTGCACTTGTTGACTTCAAAGAGTTCTATGGGTATTTATCTTACTTTGGCTATGTTGAAATGTACTCTTATTCATGGTTATTTTTAATATGACTTGATGATAGAGTTACTTGAAAATGTATCGAATTATATGATATGCATGGTTGATTAGACTTTATGTTTTTGTCATTGTGATGTACATGCCTATGACTTAATAAACGTGTGTAATAGATTAGTATGGTCTTGTTGAATGTGCATAAAGGTTTTAAATGAAAAATTCATACTTTCTGAAATATTCCTTTTTCTTAGCATGTTTTCAAAGTATGTGTGCATATGATCTCATACTTTGTACAAGTGGCGTACTAACCCCATTTCTTCCTTTTCCCCAACATTTTAGGTTTCGGTCATTGAAGTGTTTTGAAAGCGACTTGAAGAAGTCTTTGATCTCTTATTCATCCAAGTATGGTAGGTCCTCAATTTCCGAGGGCGATGCCACTATCTAACTTATGGAGATACCTTTAGTTCAAGACTTCGATGTTCTCTCTTTTCATTTAGCATGAAATATTATATAGCTCATGTGAGGCATTTTTACTTTCATATATGGGCTATGACCAAGTTCTTACAATCTTATTTGATGGTTATGAGATGAGATGACTATTAAGTCTATGCTATACTTTATATAATCATGTGCAATAAAAGTAGAAGGGTAAGTAATCTTCATATACAAAGGGTCTATGTATACTCGATATATATATATATATATATATATATATATATATATATATATATATATATATATATATATATATATATATATATATATATATATATATATATATATATATATATATATATATGTTATGTGTATTTCGAGGTCAATGTAAACCTCTAAGAAGAAAGTAATGAAAAGTTTTAAATTTTCCGCTAAATTTGACCTATGAATGTAATGATGTAAACTAAGAGGCTAGTCTTAGTCCTCAAAGAGGATGCCGACACCAGTTACGTCTAGGGGGTAATCCCAGATGTAACAAACATGTTATCAGAGCATGAGGTTGAGTTATCTTTGAGTGAATGTCTCTATCAACTACGTCTATGTAAGTTCGTATTCATAGTTGTGAAGCGCGCCACACTTATGGATAGGAACCTATGTGATGCCTAAGAAAACTCTCACTTTCATGGAAATCCAATATCGTTCCATTAGAGTATACTTATTGTGTGCTTTTGCACCTAATCCTATCGTTGTTATTATATGAAATGAACACTTGAAGGAATACAACACGAAGGCTTGAAGAGAAGATTTCCAATGTGGGAGCTTCTCCCCGTGGTGATCAAGTTCTCCTCTTGAAGAAGATAGTAATGATTAACAAGTTCCAGTCAATCCTCCATCGTTGACGGATGTTGACATTAGGGCTGTCCTTATCCACTTAGCCTAAGTCGTCACTACTCAAGCCCAAGCTATGATGGCCCAAGCTAACCGGGAGGTTGTACCCCATCCAAATCAAAATGTTGCTACCATGGCATCTTGTCTAAGGGATTTCACATGGATGAATCCTTCTACCTTCTACGGGTCCAAGGTTGAAGAATGTAACAACCCAAAATTTGACTATGCTAAGTAATGCTTAATTTACCTAAAATGCCTATATTAGACCGAATTCACACGGATTGATGCGCGTGGAAATAGACCTTTGAACCTATGCATCATCCAAGCCAACCACTGAGTGAGTTAGTTGAGCTAAGCAAAATTAGGTCCAGCCATGTAGGGCACCCGAATATTAAGATTCACCTGGATGAGTCTTAACCGAACTTCAAAGGGGTAATCTTATGTTTTGAGGATCTAAGGTTAAAATAGTCTTTTCCAGGATAAGAGTAGTATTGTAATTACCCTTATTATTTATTTAATTAATTAATTAATTTAAGGAGTGGACAATTCGGGTAGGGTTGACCCGAATTGACTCATTTTCGCGAGTTAGGCTTCACCCGGGATCGATCCTTTGTGGAAGTAATGATTAAATTGAATTAATTCGCATTTAATGATTGAGTTTAATCAATTGGTATTTAACTTTCTGAATTAAGGGATAATCAGATTCTTAATAACAAATTAATAATAAAACAAACTTTGACTAAGTCTTCAACTAAAACTCCTACTCCTAAACTTACTCTCATCTCTCTCCACTCTCATTCTCGCGTCTCTCACTCTTATTCTCACGTCCATCATCAGCAAAAAGGAAAAAAAATCAAAGTTCATCACTTGAACTTGTAAACAAAAACTCAAAAGAAAAACTAAACTAAAAACGAAAAGCGAAAGCATTTTTCAATTTGTTTTTCGTGTGAGTTGGAAGAACTTGAGATAAGATTTGAAAGGTGTTAAACCACTAAAAAATGTATGAGTTTTCTTCCTGTTGGTCCCTTTCCCAATAGACCCTTAAGATTAAGTTGAATTCTAATCCAAAAACTAGGAGTATTCCCCTTTGCATGTCCCTGTAACTAGCTCCCATCGATTGTTGTAGGGTGAATATATTTGCTGGTAAAAATTAGGGATATAATGTGTTTTCCTGATATTATGTTCATGTATGTATGTTCGGATTTATGTGATGATGAAAATGTGTGCAATGTGTGGGTAGCCGTGTTCTTGGGCATGTTTTAGAGCATGAAAATGGCATGTTAAAGCCTTGTGTTTTTTTGTATAAGATACTTGGAAAAGATGCACATAATAATGTACGAAATATCTAGCGAATTAACTAAGAATCTAACATACACATGATGAAAAAAATGGATTAAAAACGTGACCAAATTTCCTGAAAATCTGGAAATTTGTTCTCGGCTAAGCAACAAGTGAGATGCTGAAATTTTAATTTTTTTTATTATGTGAGGTCATTAGGGATTGAACACAAGACCTCACCATATGTAAGATATTAAAAATTCAATAATAAAAAATAAGGCAAGGGGGATTCTAAATTGGGAAAGGCTCAAGTGAAGGAATGAAAGAGGAAAAGATTTTTTTTTTAAAATGAGGTGTGTGAGGATCGAACCTACAACCTCTTGGATAGGTGAAGGAGATAGGAGAAAAATGAAAGAAAAGTAAAATGAGGGGTGTGAGAATCAAACCAACAACCTTCGTGATAGGTGAGGAAGTTAGGAGAAAAATTAAAGAAAAATAAAATGAGGTTGTGGGGGATCGATCCCACATCCTCTTGGTCTCCATCGAAAAAGAGAGGAAAGAAAAAGAAAGGAAAAAGAAGTGTTGTTGTTGGGATTCTACCTCAAGTCTCCAAGCTGAAGAAAATATAAATAAAAAATTTAATATGAGGCTAAATGTTGGTCAAGGGATTTGAAACCGGGTTCCTTTGCCCAATTCCGTATTAATAATAAGTCTTACGTGAATAAATATTTAATGAATGCTGCCCATACAAATTGAACCTGAGATCTTGGCATACTTACAAGATGCATAAGTCTTGTACCACATAATCTTGGCTAAGTATGAGTCACTTAGACGAATTATGAATGAAGCCTCATGGTCTGTATGTATGGATTCATAAGTCCAGCGTACGTTTAAAAGTAAGTGAATGTAAGTTGTATGTGATGAATCGATGTGACTCCAGGGGGGTTAAATAAGAGTGTAAAACACACTACAAGCCAAGTGCATTGGCATATGATTAAATGAACATTCACGTAATGGGGTGAGTAATTATGAAGAGTAAATATGCTAAAGCTAATGAAAATAGTGAAAACATGATAAGAGGCAAAGATGAATGGTGAGGCAACTCTCAACCAAGCCTAAGAAAATGTTACCAAATGTATTCACCTATGCAAGTGTAGAATGATGTAAAGTCAAATCTCAAGCATACTCCAAAAGGAAATGTTAAGAATGAATTCATAGTTAATAACCAAAGAAAGAGTGACTACATGACTATAGGCTAGTGCAAGTGAGACAAGTTGCATCTACGCCTAAAAATCATTGTCACTAATAAAATTTCTAAGAGAGTATATTTATGCTAAACCATGAATAAGCAATAAAGAGTGGACACATGAGGATAGGCTAGTACAACGAAGACAAGTTGTATATACGCCTAGAATCAATGTCCCTCAATGTAAATTCCAAGAGGGCATATGTATGTTATACGATGAGAAAATAATGAAAGGTGAGTAAACATGAAATGAAAAGATGGTAAGAAAGAACACGGTGGCACTACAATATGAGGCTAGTGCAAGTGAAACAAGCGGTACCTACGCACATAAAATGTAAACAAAAGTACTTATCTAAGAATGTGTTGAATATTAAGAGACAAGTCTCAGTCACACTCTATATGTAAGTGTAAGGACAATTCACACTTAATACAAATAAGAGATGATAAATCATCTTATGAGATATGACTACCTCATGCTAGAAGAAAGTTTCGATGATGTATGAGTTGAATATAAATAGAAACTTTAAATGGAACACCGATAGGCCAGTATGAGTGGTGATGCCTTCTTTCGGGAAGGGCAGAGGAGCCCGTAATTATCATGAATTGAGACTGTCCACCAAGGTGGGTATGGGTCTCCTTAAATCTCTTAGTCTTTGAACTATGCTGCTACCATAGGGAACTAGCCAGTGGTTTTCCACCTAAGCGAGGTAGTGATGTTTTGGTTTCACCTTCGCCAGTGACTCCACCTCTTTTCGGTGTGCGGAAGACACCGGATTTCATTATGCTCACATGATCTATGTCAGTTAAAGTTGAAGTTCCGCAAAGTATGAAATATAATGAAATGAATGATACTCAAGATGTATGTGCAACACAATCAGGAGGTGAAACCAGATTCAGGTAATGACATTAGGTCATTCTTGGTCATTGCACTTCATGATCCCGATGAGAAAACCTAAACTTCATCCTAGGTATAGCTGGTGTTTATATAAGCCTACAAATGAATGAAATGAATAATTAGACATACGTATGAATGAAAGAAGCAGACTGTGTCTTTGCTAAAGAAGCTCCCAAATTGAGATCCCATATGTTGAGCCCTTATTTGGAAGTCTTAACATTAAATTTGTGATTCCAAGGTCTCATGGTATATAAACAAATGATATGTGATATATTTATGTGTTATATTAAATATGTTATGTGCTGGGTGCATTATGAAAAGAACTATGATGCATTTTACTTTCATAGCATGACTTTCCTAATCTGATTTGGCAAGTCCATCTGACTTGGCTTTTCATAAACTCTTATCGTTACGAGAGATCTCTTCTTAATCATGCATGTCCTTGGTGTGTACTTGCATACACTCATACTTAGTACAAGTGTGTACTAATCCCATACACTATACTATTTTAGGTGCAAGTTCAGAAGGGTGTTGAAGACATTCATTGCAACTGTTCAGACATCAAATCTTTTCATGTGGACTTGGTTGGTTCTGATGTATTCGCGGATGCCTGTCGTTATGTTTCGAGATTAGTAAGAAGCTTAGGATAGTGGAGTATGTTCCATTAGTATTTCTTTCCTAATTTTTTAAGACTTATGTTATGGTGCCATTTTAGCAAATTTTTACTTATGCTATAATGCTTAAAGACAAAATAATCCTTTATTAGATGGTTGATACACATGAGTAATGAATTTGTTTGTACGTGTGTGCATGCTATAACTATGAAGTGTATGTACACTTCAAACAAAATAAAAAGTTTCAAATTTCCACTAAAATTAAACAAACAAATGTAATGACGATTAAAGTAGGCTTGTCTGCGACCTCTGAGAGGTCAATGACGCTAATTTCAGCTAGGATCTAGACCCCAGTCGTGAAAAACTTGGTATCAGAGTATTAGGTTAAATATCCAAGACATCAGGCTCATATAAAGCACGTTAAGTAGTTTCTAAGTTATGGTAGTGAAGTGCACCACTATCATGAATTAAAGACTGCATGATGCTTAGGAAATTTTCCCTTCTTCTAATCTTATAATGCCTTATGAAATTTTGATTTCTTGGTGTTAAGAGCGTATCTAAAATCAACTCTGGTGTTTTAGAAAGACGAGAACCCAGAGTTAAGAGAAACAATGAAGTAGATACAGTTCGGCAAAGCCCACCTTGTAGGAAGTGTGGCAAACTGCATGGAGGAGAGTGTATGATGGTGTCTAACGGTTGTTATAGTTGTGGAAACCAGGTCACATGATGAAGGATTGTACGAATAGGAGAGGTCAAGAAAAAGGGAAGGAGAAAGTTCAGCCTAATAGTCCAAGTGAATAGGATCCAAGAAGGCAACAATTCTTCGCACTCAAGTCTAGGGGTGTAGGGGAAGGAACTTCTGGTGATGACTCGAGTGTGTAGCCTTAAATAGTCTTTCATGTGTTTGACTATGTATGGTTTTATGCAGTACTATGAGGTTAATATGTTTGAGTCATATGTTGGTTGCTGATTTGTGTGAATTATGTGTTTAGTTATGTTGTATGCTTTGATGAGACTAGGTTAGAAAAGAGTTTCCTCAGTCTATTAATGTGAAGCTGCTAGTAGGTTGCGAAGATGTGCACCATCATGCTAATATGTGAATCAGATATTCACCAATGAAAAGTGTTGAATTTCTTATGTATGCATACGTTCTATAGATGACTAACTTGTTGTTAGTAAATAGTTGGGGGGGGGGATAATGTAACAACCCAAAATTTGACTATGTTAAGTAATGCTTAAAGTACCTAGAATGCCTAGATTAGATCGGGTTCACACAGATTGATGCTCGTAGAACCAAACCTCTGAACCTATGCATCAGTCAATCCAACCAACTTAGTGAGTTAGTTGAGCTAGGCAAGGATGGGTCCAGCCATGTAGGGCACCCAAATATTAAGATTCAACCAGATGAGTCTTAACCGGACTTGAAAGGGATAATCTTAGGTTTGGAGGGTCTAAGGGTAAAATGGTCTTTTCTAAGAAGAGGGTAGTACTTTAATTATCTTAAATAATTAATTAATTAATTAATATAAGGAGTGAAAAATTCGGGTAGAGTTGACCCGAATTGATTCATTTTCGCGAGTTAGGCTTCACTCGGGTTCGAGCCTTGGTGGAAGCAATGATTAATTGGTATTTAATGATTAAGTTGAATTAAATGTTATTTAAATTTCTGATTTAAAACAAGGTAAAATCATATTTTTAATAAAAATTAAAAATAAAATAAATAAATTACAAAGAGTCCTAGTTTGACTAGGATTTCAACTAAGACTTCTACTCCTAAACTTACTCTCATCTCTCTCCACTCTCATTCTCATGTATCTCACTCTCATTTTCACGTTCATCATCAGTAAAAAGAAAAAAAAATCAAAGTTCATCACTTGAAGAACTTGCACACAAAATCTCAAAAGAAAAACTAAGCAAAAAATGAAAAGCGAAAGCTGTTTTCAAAAGGTTTGTGTGTGAGTATTATTGGAAAAACATTTGTTTTTTGTGGGAGTTGGCAGCACTTGAGATAAGATTTGAAAGGTGTTAAACCAGTAAAAATGGTATGGGTTCTCTTCCTCTTGGTCTCTTTCCCAATAGACCCCTAAGATTCAGTTGAATTCTAATCCGAAAATTTGGAGTATTCCCCTTTTCATGTCCCTGTAACTAGCTCCAATCGATTGTTGTATATTGGGTATATTTGGTGGTTCAAATTAGGGATATAATGTGTTTTAGTGATGATTATGTTCATGTATGTATGTTCAGATTTATGTGATGATTCTTTTGTGTGCAATGTGTGTGTAGCTGTGTTCTTGGGCATATTTTGGAGCATGAAATGGCATGTTATAGCCTTGTGTTTTTTGTATATGATAAATTTGAAAAGATGAATATAATAATATACGAAATATCAAGCGAATGACAGAAGAATCTAACGTTCAAATGATGAAAAAATGGACTAAAAAGGGACCAAATTTCCAGAAAATGTGGAAATCTGATCTCGGCTAAGCTACAAGTGAGATGCTGGATTTTTTTTTTAAAGATGTGAGGTCATTAGGGATTGAACCCAAAAGCTCACCATATGCAATCTATTAAAAATTAAATAATAAAAATGAGGTAAGGGTGATCCGAAATGGGGTAAGGCTCAAGTGAAGGAATGAAAGAGAAAAAGAATTACAAAAAAATGAGGTGTGGGGATCGAACCCACAACTTCTTGGATAGGTGAGAAAGATATGAGAAAAATCAAAGAAACATAAACTGAGAGGTGTGGGAATCGAACCCACAACCTCTCGGATAGGTGATGATGTTAGGAGAAAAATTAAAGAAAAATAAAATGAGGTTGTGGGGGATCGATCCCACATCCTCTTGGTCTCCATCGAAAAAGAGAGGAAAGAAAAAGAAAGGAAAAAGAAGTGTTGGTGTTGGGATTATACCTGAAGTCTCGTAGCTAAAAAATATAAATAAAAAATTTAATATGAGGTTAAGTGTTTCTCAAGGGATTCGAAACCAAGTTCCCTTGCCCAATTCCGTATTGATACATAAATCTTACGTGAAAAAATATTTAATGAATGTTGCCCATAGGAATCGAACTTGAGAACGTGACACTCCGATCCACTACTATCCTGGTGTCGGAACGTGACACTCCGATCCCCTAATTCTAGTGTCGGTTCGTGACACCCGATCCATTAACCTCATTCTTTTAGTTCATCAAGCCTTCATTTATACCAAGGCATCATCATTAACAGAGTAGATTTAAGGTTTAAGATTCACAACCTCATCTTTCCAATCCATTACAATTACATAATCACATCATGCAATCACACAATTAATCATATAGAAGACTTTACAATACTACCCAATACATATCATTCGCTATTAAGAGTTTACTAGGAAATAGCATAAACCATAACCTACCTCCACCGAAGAATTTGTGATCACGCAAGCTACTCCTCAAAGTCTTTTGCTTTCCTCTTCATTCTCTCTTCTCTCGCTCGTTCGTTCTCCCTTTCTCTCTCTGTTCTTTCTATTTTTCTCATTCAAACCCTTTTTCTTTTACCCTAATTGTCATATAATTAAGTATAAAAGATGATAAAAATAACCCACTACTTATTTCAAGGTTACCTCCTTTAACCCCCAAGTAATTGAATTATTAACATTAACCCACTAACTTTATATTTATAAGCATGAATAGTCCAAAACGCCCCTTAAAAACTTTTAATAGAAATCCGACCCAGTCAGGGTTACGCAGCCTGTGACGGTCCGTCATGACTGTGACGGTCCGTCCTGCAGGTCCGTCATAAAGTTCAGAGAGTTAATTCTGTGGAAAGATTTGTGACGGTCCGTCGTGCCAACGACGGTCCGTCCTGCCATTCCATCGTGAAGTTCAGAGAGTCGATCTCAGTACCCAAATTTTCAGAATCTAAGTGTTTTGGAACGAGACCCCCTCGACGGTCCGTCGTGCCCATGACGGTCCGTCGTGGGATCCGTCGACCCAGACAGTTATTACAAGAAATAAACTCTACTGCTCAAAACGACTAAACAGGTCGTTACAAAAACAAAAAAGTCTTGTTCTTGCAAACTTAGCGAAAGAAAACTTACTAATATAACAAATTTTAAAATAAAACAAATCCCTAATTGTTATGCATTTGTACTGTCTTTGTTGATGGGAAAGGGGAAACTGAAGCTCGACATATTGGACAATTTTTTTTCCGTAGCAACCATTTTCTGATGAAACATGCATGGTATTCATGTTCACACCCAATTTTCCTAATAGTCTCTTCATGTTTAAATTTCTCAAGACATATGCTACAAATTTCTTTTGTATTCGTTGGATTTTTTAATCCATCTTTAGGAACAACAACATGATGAATTCTTGTGCTAAAATACCTCAATATATCTTCGTCCTCTTTTTCCTCCATGGAAGCCTCAGATTGACCTTGAAGATTGTCTGCTACATCTGCCCTTAAGATTCTCTCTATGGAATCACGATCATTTACATTACTTATAATAAGATCAAGAGAAGAAACATGTGAGTTACTCATTGTTTTAATACCTATAATAAAAGAAAATATTAAACAAAGAACACTGTTGAGATTTTTTGGAGTTCTTGAAAACAACACAAAGAGAAAAATAAAAGTGAATAATAAGTTTGGAATGACAGGAAACTTTATAGAGAGATGACCTACCATATTTTCTACCTTAATAGGAAAATTAATTAATTGCATTACTAGTATATTAGAAAAAAAAAAATTGTATTCCTCGTTGAAGTAGAAAATTAATATATTTTATTTCTAATTTATTTGGAAAATTAATAAATTGTATTCATATTTCTTGTGTTAAATCTATAATTGTATTCCTAGTTTTTGCAAAAAATCTCTAATTATAATCCTTGTTCATTTGGAAAAATAATAAATTGTAATCCTTGTTATGGGGTAAATCAATTAGTTACATTCCAACTTTCATTTGGAAAAATAATAAATTGTATTCCTAGCTAATGGGGGAAATCAATAAGTTACATTCATACATTTTTTTGGAATTAATTTAATGACAATGTGAAATATACATAAATATGGTCTATCATATTTCTACTTCATTTTGAAACTTAATAAGTTTTACTCCTAATTTATTTTAATGCTTAATTATATAGAAATACAATAAAATATATATTCATGATAAAATAATTTGATAAATACAAAAAAAGGTAAAATATTGAAAGTTGGAGAAGAATGAATAAATTAATTTTTCCCTAGACCTCTCTTTTTGATAGGGAAGGAAATTTAAAAGAAAATAAATACATTTAATTTTCAATATACGTTTAATTATTTAGTTAAATGAATTGTGTTAAATAAATAAAAATTTAATTTTATAGAAAATATGAAATATATAGAGATGGTTTGCGATACTTAATTTTGGAAGTCATTAATGTTTTATTCCTATTTTTTTTCCAAATAAGATTTGTTGATATTTCGTTATTAATACATATCTATATGAGTTTAAACATAGAAACCTTTTATTTTCATAAACTTTGCGAGGAAAGGATCTGAAAAGAAATGTAGAAAAAGACAATTTTGTATCGTCGTTTAGTTTTAATGGAAAAGGATAAAGGATTATAAGCTTCTTGAAATCGATTAAAACGAAAAGTAAGCGAAAAATATGTAAAATATTTGATTTTGTTCAATTTTCCATGTTCGTTTCGATTCGATTGCAGTTTGATTCTTCAATATGATATAAATTATATTTAATTGTGGTGACTACATTATCATTGTTCATTTGAAAATGGATGGAATATCTTTAGGGATAAACAATTGCACAAAGTAATTTTTTGTATAGTTCATTACATGGACAAAATAAGATATTGAAACAGTTAGCTATTATTCTTAATTTTCACGTTAATCTTACTTATTTATTAATTACTGAAATTTGTCTGCAATCATAAAAAACTATCTTGTATTTGTGGGACTGTACTAATATTATTTTTTTCTAGTATCAAAGATAAAAAATAACAAAAATTGTTCCATGTTTTGAGGGGCAATATATCTTAAATATTTAGCGTAACAAAAATCTTGTTCAACTTCTTTTTACTTTCACTCTATTTGCATTTTAGTAGGTATATTATTTATGTTTAAATTTTATTTGTGGCTTCATTATTCGTTTATCACAAGCTTGGTGCTGAGGCCAAGACAAACTACATTATCATACATATTCGAGTGTCATTATAAGCTTAATTTAAATGACATTGTAATTCATTGTTCTTAACAATAATAATTAGCATACATAGCAAACTATTCTTGTATGTATGAAAGTTGTGTAGTGGGTGATATAAATTTAGAACTTATTTACTAACTTAAAGGGTCGAACTCCAAAAAACTGATTTTCAAATCATGTAAATACCCCAAAATTATGAAAAAAACCTAACTAAAAAACTTCATGCTACAGTTTACAAATCAGATCCCTGCACTAGACCCTCCATGCTAAAAGCTACGACTTTCAAGTTCCAACTCCCCCAAATTACCCAGGCGCCAACGTCCACAAATTTTCCAACGGATGCATTTTCTCCCTTCAATGCAACTTCTAATTTTTTTCTATTTATATTTCACCGTCTTTTTTTTGGGCTTATGTGTAGTGTCAAATTACATCGGCCCGCATACCTATTTTACAACTACTTAACATACACAACCCCTCAAAGCTCTATACTTTTTAAATTAAAGGTTAAATTTTTGGAAATGTTGTACCGCTAAATTCACCCCACTTATACTCTTGTCTTCTTATTCTTGCTCAAATTTTTCATTCTCACATTGATTTTGGTACATCATCCATTAATGTTATTCAATTTTTCCAAAAATTATAGGTTTGCTATAAACAACTAAATGATTCCTTTGAATTTTAATAATACGCATAAACACATGGAATGAATATTGTTATTACTTACCCCTCTATACTTCTAACAATCAAGAATCAACACACGGCGACTAAAATTGAAATATCGAAATATAGTTTTCCAAATAATAAGATATCAAAACACATTGTTGATTGGGTGATGAAAGTTATTTATTTCAAAGGGTCCAATAATATTGTACATGAATTTACGGCAATAAGGAACTTTCCAGAGATAATGTTTGTTGACGACGAGGTACTATCATTGACTCTTTCACCTATCTTAAATTCGTTGCGCAAGAAGTGCATGCTCTTGAACATGAACCACCAAACATTGTGGAAGAAAAAAAAATTATGAGATTGCAAAAGAAGAGGGGCAAGAAAAAAAAATGAAGAAAAACCTCCTAATTCAAAATAAGTAAAATCAAAGTCGAGGCAAAGGATAGCTTCATTGATAGTGTAGATGATAATTTAGTTCCTTCTCCAAGTAAATGGATTTCTATATCTTAAGAGTTTTGTCTCATGCTTAATGAATGAATGTGTGTATAAATTTACCTAATTTAGTGTGAATTATGGAAAATAGAACATTTTTTATTCAAACTTTTGTCGCTTTGTGCTTTCTATCTCCTCATAAAATAATGTCGACTTATTGCCATTGGAAAGCTAAGACATTAAATTTTTCCAAAAGGTATAACATGAAAATTTGTTGTATGATATTATAAATTTTAGAAAACGAAAAGCTTAAAAAAATTAAAAAGTGTTTGATGCCCACATACTTTACCCATTTTACTCTTTTTTCGCACAAGAATTTAGTAATGAAAGACGCATTTCGATCTCCATAGTCCAACTGCAACACCACAAATAAAATAATTTGATACCACAAAGGCAAAGAATTGTAATCCCCACACCACAAACATAGAGAGTATGGATACAATTGCACAGTTAAATCACACAATGGAGTATGTAGACAATCAGAATCATATATTAGCACACTATAGCTTAGATATAAATATCATGACGAGGTAACCACATGTCTACTCTACCATTCATTTATCATACAACATATTCATTTTTATGGATGAAAGTCATACAAATACTTTAATACACTCATAATCATCCCTTCTTAGTCTCTAATGGATGTAGATCCTTCCCATAATACAAAGGTAAGATCATAGTTGACACAAAACACACAACCCCACTATGGTTGTGTTCCTCACGATTGTTAAAAATCGTATCGATTTAGGAGGAAAATAACGGTTAGTCAGAATATACATTGAAAATTGGTTTCCCATGGGTGGAAGAAGATACTCATCATTTACATATGTAGCACAATGAAACATCTATTTCCACAAATGTTACAAAACGTTGAGTACTTCCTTGATTAAAACAAAGAAAAGGTATGACCAATGTTAATAAAAGCTTTAACTATATTTGACTGACTTGCAACCCGATGAATTTTAAATTTTCAGAAAAATATCCCTAACACATCCAATATTTATAGTTGATACATTTAATTAAATGAAGAATGTGAAAAATACCGCAAGTTTGAATTGAGTACATTTCATCAAATGAAGAATGTAAATATACGATATCATAGTTCTAGGATTATTAATACGAGGCTACCACGTGCAAGAAACGTGTGGTAAACCTAATAAACAAAAACAAAAAAGTCTTGTTCTTGCAAACTTAGCGAAAGAAAATTTACTAATATAACAAAATTGAAAATAAAACAAATCCCTAATTGTTATGCATTTGTACCGTCTTTGTTGATGGGAAAGGGGAAACTGAAGCTCGACATATTGGACAGTTTTTTTTCCGTAGCAACCATTTTCTGATGCAACATGCATGATATTCATGTTCACACCCAATTTTCCCAATAGTCTCTTCATGTTTAAATTTCCCAAGACATATGCTACAAATCTCTTTTGTATTCGTTGGATTTTTTACTCCATCTTTAGGAACAACAACATGATGAATTCTTGTGTTAAAATACCTCAATATGTCTTCGTCCTCCATGTAAGCCTCGGATTGACCTTGAAGATCGTGTGCTACATCTGCCCTTAAGATTCTCTCTATGGAATCACGATCAGTTACATTACTTATAATAAGATCAAGAGAAGAAACATGTGAGTTACTCATATTTCAATACCAATTATAAAAGAAAATATTAAACAAAGAACACTGTTGAGATTTTTTTAAGTTCTTGAAAACAACACAAAGAGAAAAATAAAAGTGAATAATAAGTTTGGAATGATAGGAAACTTTATAGAGAGATGACCTACCAAATTTTCTACCTTAATAGGAAAATTAATTAATTGCATTACTAGTATATTTGAAAAAAAATAAATTGTATTCCTAGTTGAACTAGAAAATTAATATATTTTATTTATAATTTATTTGGAAAATTAATAAATGGTATTCCTAGTTCTTGTGTAAAATCTATAATTGTATTCCTAGTTTTTGCAAAAAATCGCTAATTATAATCCTTGTTCATTTGGAAAAATAATAAATTGTATTCCTTGTTATGTGTAAATCAATTAGTTACATTCCAACTTTCATTTGGAAAAATAATAAATTATATTCCTAGCTAATGGGGGAAATAATAAGTTACATTCATACTTTATTTTAGAATTAATTTAATGACAATGTGAAATATACATAAATATGGTCTATCATATTTCTACTTCATTTTGAAACTTAATAAGTTTTACTCCTAATTTATTTTAATGCATAATTATATAGAAATACAATAAAATATATATTCATGATTACATAATTTGATAAATACAAAAAAAAAAAAGAAGGTAAAATATTGAAAGTTGGAGAAGAATGAATAAATTAATTTTTCCTTAGACCTCTCCTTTTTGGTAGGGAAGGAAATATAAAAGAAAATAAATACATTTATTTTTCAATATACGTTTAATTATTTAGCTAAATGAATTGTGTTAAAAAAATAAAAATTTAATTATATATATATATATATATATATATATATGTATATATATATATATACATATATATATATATATATATATATATACATATATGTATATATACATATATATATATATACATATATGTATATACATATATGTATACATCTACTTCAGAACATATTATACTACGTTTTTGAGAGGGTAGAACCCTACAATAAATTGTCAATAATATTTTATCCGAAGTTGAAATGAAATCTTTTTTAATCTTTAAACGAAAAAGATTTGATTCTAAGTGTTTACGAATATTGTTATTAATTCTTTATTTTACGGTCGTTATTCATCACCAAAGTCTTTACAAAAGATACAAAAGATATGCAATTTTTTCACTGGCTATATTGTATTGTGGAAAAGTTTAAAAACATTATATTCATTAATTGCAAGAGTTTTTCTCCTATTCAACGCTGCTACATACAAAATTTAAATATTATACATCTTATACAATTAGTTGTGTACTTGATAAATTGATTTAAATATAAAAACACATCTCTTGGAGTTCAATGAAATAACGTATGTTGCTCAAATAATTTGGATTAGAAGATGCCTTTGTAGGTCCCTCTTTCCAAATCATACGTAGTCGATGACACTACTTTGATAGCCAAAAGACAAATTTCATTGTTTATGTTTCGATCAATATGGTTAAACCATTATTGTTTTTGGGATATTTATTCTAAATTTTTAAGGTGGTAATTATTTCTTTAATATTTCATTAGTATAGATTCATCCTACTTTGAGGTGTAATTTATTGACTCCAACCTAATATTTGAACACCAAACGTTTGATTAAGGTTGAGTACAATACTTATCATCCCACTACATTCCTTTATTTTTTGAATGTCACTCATCGATTGAATACATCGATAAGATAGAAAGTAGAAAAAATAAAACTCCAAGGTTGTGTTAAACCACCCTAACTTTTTAACATCAAAAGTCCTTTGCTGCACATGTCATACATCTCTTAGCCACTGAAAATTTATAAAGATTAAAGTAATTTATTTTACAAGTTTAAGAATTCTAATCTACATGACACCAATAGTCTAATATTACATCAAACTCTTGATTAACATTTATTTACTTCAACATAATGATCAAAAGCATAAACATAAACAACAAAGTTTAAAACATGTACACAAAAATAAAAAAAATGAAATAAGCATAAATTAGTCAGTGTAAATAACATACCACAACCTGTAATAATAAAATAAAACATAAAGGAAAAATCGAGCTCACTTAATGCACATTGGTCCCTTAAGAATATTAGTTCATTCTACTACCTGAAGTTTAAATATATCCTCTCAAGATAGAGCTATTCTATTCACAAGTGTGTTGATAAAAAAAATAATGGTGTTAGTCACTCACCCAACATGAGCAAAATACACGAATATATAATTCTCCAGAAGAAGAAGAAGTTCAGAACTTTCGTTGCTTCAAAATGAGAGGAAATCTCTCTATTGACAACAAATGCTAGTGTGAATAAATGTTAATTGCGCCTTATCAAAAAGGTCACAACTCTTTTGAAAATCACAATTTTTTTCATAAAAGTTGCAACTCCTCATAAAACTCGCAACTTTTCACTAAAGTTGCAACTCTTCATAAAAAGTTGCAACTCTTCGTAAAAATCACAACATTCATAAAAAGTCCCAACTTTTTGTAAAAGTTACAATTTTTCATAAAAAGTCACAAGTTTTAATGAAATGGAAGACTAATTTTTGAAATAAATGAGTTAAAAAGGAATTCTCCTTTGTCGTTGCGCCACATAGGCAGACCTAAGGTTCTCGTTATATAAATATATGATATATGATATATGACACACACACACACGCGCGCGCGCGCGCACACACACACACATGCACACACGCACACACGCACACACACGCACACACGCACACACGCGCACACACGCACACACACAATCTAAAGAATGTTTATTCAAACTTTTCGTCATGACCCAAAAAGTCTAGTTATGATTACATCGTTTATCATCTCTCTAGTAAGTAAGTTGATCTCATAGCTCGGTAATAGAAATTATAGGCTGTTACAAGGAACAGAAGAATAAGAAAAACAAAGAATAATGATAGAAGTTAAGTAAGGAAGGGAGAATCAAGAAACACAAAGTTTCACCAAGATCACGTATCAGTCGGTGTTCAAGCTACTATTCATAAAAAATTATAAAGAAAGTAAAAATATGCAGAACTATCTCCGAACACAAAACAAAGACTACTCCAGCAAACATAGAAGGAGATATACAACACTAACTGGTTGGGGTTTACCCAGGTCTCCTATCCAAGCCCAGTCCACACGAGGCACAAACCAATGGTGAGAAATCGTGTTACAATCGACATGGTGAAGAAGTGTAGTATGAGTACTAAACATTTTTAATGATCCTTTTAAGTTGTTAGAAGTAGGCCTATGGTGAAATAAATTGAGCCAGAGAACATTTTATTTAGGGACTTAAAAAATGTTAGGCTAGGCTAGCCTCAGACAAAATCTCGATTCGGTGAAGTCTTGGGCAAACCAAGAATGGGTGGTGTGAAATATATAGGATTGGTAGATATTTTTTTGTTTCCAAGACATAAGAAACCCATACGACTTCACAAAATAGAATTAGGGTGAGTAGAACTCCAATAAACCGTTTTTGCATAAATGGGATAGTTTGAAATTCCAAGGGAAGAAGGCATGTTGTAAAAAAACATTTTCAGGGAATTAAAAGTTGTAGTGCTTCATTCAATCTTCTATAGCATGCTGCGCACACTAAAGCAAGAGTTTGGGTGCTCTATAATGTGGTACGTAAGGATTTAATATAGAACAAGTTTGAAAATCTCCTATTTTCCTTATAGTTATTCTTGAGATTGATAGGAGCGATTTAGGGTTGTTTGCACCTATTTTTCTATGAAATTTGTCAGTTATGGTAAATTTTTTACTCCGCAATCTTTTAAAAAGATTCTTAAGTCCCTTAAAATCAATATATTACTATTAGGTTAGGGTTTTGATTTGATTTAAATATGGAAAAGCCATTAGTTGTGGAGAATGATCATGAATAGGCCCATGGTTACGATTTGGCTATAATCCGGGTGATTTCTAGGACATCTATGATTGATTGTTTTGTTTTTTATTGTTTTAAATAAGAATAAGTCAAGACACATCAAAAGGGAAAATTTGGTTCTTTAGAATTTCGAAAGGGCTTGATTTGAGGTAGGTGATGCTATATAGTATTTGGTTTATGTATGTATGCATGTGTACTAATTTATCGTTTCATTGATGCAATACATGTTGGGGAAAATATAGAAAAGATATGAAATGATATCATGTTGATAATATCATGCATAAACCCGATTATGTGACATGTGATTGAAAGTATTATATTCCATTGTGTTTGTGGTTGTTCATGATTTTTTGTGATTGCTGGTTAGGTTAGGTAACATATCAGTACAAGAATACTAATGGATGTCTCAAATACCACATCTATTATGAATTCTAATGGTTGTCTTGGATTCCATGCCTAGTATAATTACTAATATTGATTGGCCTAGGTACCACACCAATACACTAACAATTTTTATGTGGTTTCAATGAGAGGATTGGGTATGTGTATTTTTTGGTGCCCTTAGAGGACTCGTATTTGTAACTGTGTTCATGTGGGATATGCATCCAGTTCTGTTGGTTTCATTATATTGTGACCACAGTCAATCCATGTTAGTGATTGTTGTTCTATGTCTTGAAAATTGTTATTACATGTCATGACCTTAAAATGGACATGATGAAACTCGTATAATCTACCAAGATAGGTCATCCTAAATCCAATAATAAGAAATAAAGTAGAAATTAACTAATAATAAAATAAGTGCGGAGAACTTAGCCATTCTCAAATACCCTTATAACCTGGTTAATACGTGTACAAACCACTAGTGTGATGATGCAGCTTTTGATAGATAAATTCAAGTATTCGTGTATTTGTTTCTTGAATAAAACAAGAATCCTTAGACATAAATAAGGAACAAAAGGACTCGCTGGTATTAAGAGAAACCATCCCTCAAGTGTCGATAATAACCCTCAAATGTAGATAGAGGAAGAATAATCAGAAAGATCTAGGCTCAAAAGCTACAAAAGTGTAAAAAACAAGGAATGAATGTAAAAAACAACATATTACTCCACAAGTAACCCACTAGTATTACATAAACCTATCTTGAAATGATAACTCCTCTTATCCCAACCGAACCTCCACAACTAGAACCTACACAACTACAGTTACTACTATAATTATGCACGACATTATGGAATACCTAAAGGTAATATTTTAGATCCTTATCCACTTTTGAACCATAATATTATCGAGGATTCATCTTGTAAGGTCTCTAACCTTTGTTGTTATCACAACCATTAATGTTCTCGCGAGATCTACAACCTCTCTCTAGATTATAGAGTAATGACTATTCCATGGGAAAATAATTGGTAAACAACCTTAAAATTTGCATAAGACACTTTCTCAAAAGAAGGATCAATCAAATATTGAGGAACTTTGAGTTTCCCAGTATCTTTGATATTCTGAAAATACATAAAATAAGAGTTAGAAGGAAGAGTTTATAAAACTCAACTCTATCACACGACTTTAGAGTAATAAATGAGATGAAACTTTCTAACAACTTGTAGCCTTCTATTCATAAATGTGGCACACTTCCACTAATGAAAATTCTCTATGTGATACGAGTTGTCAGATTCTTAGAACCTTTTAAATCTAGTTGTGATACATATTTGTAGAACATGGATGGATGCAATATCTGGAGCTATCAGTTTCCTCTGTGATCTTCTCTTGGAGTCTATCCACCATTCGTACATACAATCTTCCTTGATGTCTCAATACACCATCTACCATTGTTCAAAAGGTAATACTTTTTCCTGATGAATATTTGCCTTCAATAGGATGTTGGTCTTGTTTTTCTTTCATTTCATACACTAATGATAATTCAACCCCATTCATCACCACTCCTCCTCCTTGTATGGAATCCATTAGTCGGACATCTAATCATGCAATTCTATGAACATACTTCCCTAACTCTCGTTCCTCAACAAGGGTGATATTACCTATAAACATTGTTCTTAAGGCATCACCAAAAACATTAGACTTATTTTGGTGATAAATCATACTCATGTATTAATCATCTAGTAATTCTAAACACCTCCTTAGTCTGAGATTAAAATCTTTTTCACTGAAAAATATTCAAGGCTTTTGTGATTAGTGAATGCATAAACATGAACACCATACAAATATAGATGACATATATTCAAAATGAATAATACAATAACAAACTTTAAGTTATGGGTTGGAAATTCTTCTCATGAACTTTCAACTGTCTGGAGACATAGGCTATACCTTTGCAATTCTGTATTTAGACACAACCCAAACCAACACTAGATGCATCACAATAACCATAAAACATTTAGTACCTTTCGGTAAGGTAAAAATTGGCGCAGTAACCAACTTCTTTTTCGATTCTTGAATGTTTCTCTCACAAGCTTTATTTTATTGAAAGTTAATCGTCTTCTGACTCAATTTGGTCAAAGTTGGAGAAATAGACGAGAAACCATTTACACACCATCTATAATAGCCAGCCAAATCCAAGAAACACCTAATATCGGGTTAAGATGTGGGTCTAGGCCAATTCTTCACTACTCTATCTTTTGAGTATAAACTTTAATTCCCTCTCCAGACACAATGTGGTCATGGAATTGCACACACTCAAGCCAAAACTCACACCTAAAGAATTTGACATACAACTCTCTATCCTTTAAAGTGTGGAGAACTATTCTAAAATAGCTAATATGACCCTATTATTCCTTGAATAAATTAGAATGCCATCAATAAAGACGATAACAAACATATATATAAGTTTTGAATACCCTATTCATAACGTCCATGAATGTCGCATGCGCATCGGTCAAACCAAAGAACATGACCAAAAATGCATAATGACCATAATGGTTTTTGAAAGTTGTATTTGAAATATCGCATTCCCTTACTCTTAACTGACCGTATCTAGATCTGAGATCTATCATAGAGATACAGGTGGCACATTGAAGTTGATCGAAAAGATCATTATTCCTTGGAAGAGGATACTTGTTTTAAATGGTAACCTTATGGAACTGACGGTAATCTATATACATCCTAAGGGAACCATCTTTATTTCTCCCAAACAAGACCGGAGCTCCCCAAGGTGAGACACTTGGTCGAATAAATTTATTATCAAAGAGATCCTTTAACTGTTTTTAAGCTCTTTCAATTCTAGTGATTCTATTCGATATGGCGGAGTAAAGATAGGAGGAAAATCTGGAAAAAGATTTATAACGAAATCTATCTCTCTCTCTCACGAGGGAATCCATGAAGATTATCAGGAAAGACTTCTAGAAATACTGAAATTTACTTAATATGAGGTACCTCAATATTAGAGTCGTTAACTCAGACTAAGTAATAAACACACCCTTTAGAAACTAACTTCCTTGTCTGAAGGTACGAAATGAAATTACCCTTAGGCACTGCCGACATACTTTTCCACTATAAGAAGGGCTCTTTTAGAAATTAAAACTTGGCAAAAGTCCATGCAAAGAATGACATTGAAATCTACAATGTCTAACTCAATTAAACCAGCCATGGTACTCTTGTGATTGTTGGAAAATGAGACAATCATGATAGATTGTCTCGTCTAGAATGGACTAACTAACAAGTGTAGAAATACTGAATGGTTCACTATGTTTCTCAGGAATAACATCAAAATTCAAAGAAACATTGGATTTAGAAAGGATAAATCTGCTCGTGGATCTAGCAAAGGATAAACACTAAAATCAAAGACTTGAATTATACCAATGACAACATCTGAGGAATATTTTTTGCACTTGGCAAATATTGATAGAATATAAGCAGTTTGTTCATTCATCACTACGAAAGTATCCCCTCTAGGTGCAACTCTGTCTAGTGGAGCAACTAAAGAAGACTGTCTATATTGCCCCATTGCCATTACCCTTCTTGTTCTTTGGAAATTCTTGCATTAAATGACCATTCTAACCATACTTAAAACGACCAGTGAAGCCCTCACAACAAGTAACTGAGTGGATGCAAGAGTCTTACTACCCCCTTGTGCCATGCTACCCTGAGAATAAACAATTTTATCTCTGAGGTTCTGACTATTGTAATCACTATTGTTCTTAGGAACAGGTGCACTAGCACATGATGTAGTAGGTCCCTTCAATTTTTGTTTGAATGATGACAGGTTGGCATTACTGTTATGTTGTACCGACTATGAGAAGACTAAGGAACTAACATCTAACTGTCTATGAAGACTCTAAAATAACTGAGATGGATCTCAGGACAGGAACCCTGGTCATCCTAACAAATAAAATACTAAAAAGAACTAAAAGCAATAAAAAAGAGTCTTTCAAAATGCAACAAGGCTCATCAACTAACTTTGGAGTGCTCAACTAGATAAACAATGCGTTGGATATCGATTGTAGTTACCTATATCTACATCATAAGAAAAAGCAAGACAACTGACATCATTACATTGAATGTACGGGTATGCGAGTTGGACTGCTAAACACAACTTAAGCTTGAAAAGAATCTATAGAACTTACCTGGATCAACTTAACTCAACATAACTTAAGTCATTTCAATATAGAGCAGCTTAAAACAAGTGCAATATAAAGAAAAGTTATTCAAAAACATGATATCAATTGTGTGTATATGCAAGGTTACAATATAACTCTAAAATGTATGTAAAAATAAAATAACTGTGCATAGAAGAATACAATTATCTCTATGGAGTTTCTCTAATTTAAAACCATCATGTTAGAGCTACTGTGAAGATACAAAGTTTTTCATCATGTTGCCAAGGCTGTCCTATACCTTGCCGAGGTATAAACCTGAACTACTAAGTGGATCAACTAGTCAATGATAAAAACCACTAAAGGAACCATCTAAAAGGTATGACCCTTTATAACCATGATGGCTGTTTGGTTTATAGGTGTTGTGAGTTTTCTGAACTCTCCCTCATGTCGGTGCGCAATACTACTCCCAAAAATATGATATTAGATCTTATGCTTAAAGATATTTTTCTTTATGTGATTTGAGATTATTGCTAAAAAACTTAGCTCCAAGGCTATCTTGAAAATCAAAGTTCCCTTTCTTGCTTCATATAGAGAGTGATTACTCTTTCCTGAAAACTAGCCCAAAGTCTCTTTGGAAATCGATGTTTCCTTTCTCATTTAAATGTGAAAAAACATTTTCAACACTTTTTGGAAGACATACTCCCCATATACTTTTGAAGAAATGAACCTCAATCTTTATTCTTTACTATTTAATAAACTTGAAATTTATGTCTTAAAACAATGTAAAGCATTCGAAAAAGACTTTTGGATAATTCTAAGAACTCCTCTTAATTCGACTCCTATTTCTTTGACATTGATCTTAACTTTCCTTGAATTGGATTATGGATTCAAAGTTAATGAGCTCATGTTTATGGATGATTTAATGATGGTTAGATGTATCTTAGAGTGTTAGAATCAACTAAGAAACATGGGTTCATTGTTAAGGAACAAGTGTGAAAAGGTGGGAAAGAAATGGGAAAGACTTGCGTCCCTAGCGCTTTGAAAGGAGCGGGGAGCCAGAAAGAAAAGATCAGAGACTGTCCTGGGACGGTGGATGGCACGTCACCCCCATGATTAAAGTTCAGAGCCCTTTTTGGGGCACACATACTAGCGTGACCGCCCCACCCCTATTTCTAGGTGTTCTCTTTTAATCTCTTAACCCTCTAAATTTCATTGGTTCTTTCCCCAAAAACATAGAATCATTTATATTCTCAATAAACAAAAGATTCAACTCGAAATTACACTCGGAAACATGAATCAAATCATTAAGAACTTAAACAACACAACCCACAAGAATTCAAATGAATATCATCAAGAATTCAAAGGATTTACTCTCAAAATCATATATATTTCACCAAAAATGAATCATGATTGGCACGTGTCTGAACTAACCAACTTTATGTGGTTTAACATACCTTGTAGGGATCAGCTCTTAATTAAATCCACAAGCTAAACTCGACGATCTTGATGAATCTTGCTTCTCTTCTCCTTTCTTCTATTATTTTCTCTTTTCTCAATACCCTGATTCTTTTTCTAAAAGTGTAACCTAACTACGTTCAATTTAGAACGTTAAGTAATCACCAAAACCAAATTAAAATAAAAGGGTAAGGAAAATATCAAACTACCCTTTTAAAATCCGCGTTTGACTTTTCTTATTCAAACACCACAACTTCAATAGATTAATAAATAAATCATACGAACTCAAAATTTCGCAAACTCGGTGGACTTGGAAAGATAATTTCAATATATTTCCTACCATATATGGAATTGCTTCTAACTTATCTTGAGCTAAAACTATCGCCTTTTTAAGATAGCCAAAACTCAACTTATTCTAACTTAACAAAATTTCCACATTTTAATTCTTTCCAATAATGACTATTTTCAATTATTAGCTTCTTTCTTGTTATTTCAATTTGTGAGATGTTACATGATGCTACTCCTTCTCTTTCTTTTAAGTGCAAATTATGATTCATAGGCGTTTTTCATACTTTGCATTTAGCCGTGTAGTTCCAGATATGAGAGTGAGCTACTTCCATCCGGAATGCCACATATTTTAGTTATTTTTATATCATTCTTTCAGACATTGAGGCTTCTTGGTACTTTTTTATTTGCTACCATTAAACATTTTAGTTAGATGTTTTAATACAATGACTTTCAGATTTTTGGGATATAGTAAAACCTCTGTAAATATATACAAGTGGGACGAGAAGGTTCTAATACAATGACTTTCAACTTTCAGATGTTTTATTATTTATTAATTTAATGAACGGTTTGAGATTTAATGAAGGTTAATTTTAATTATATCAAAATCATTGTATCTTACAATTTATGTATCATATCTATTGATTTCAGATAAAATATTATACATAAAGTACAATGAATACGTCATAGTCATTATATCTTACTAATTTCCTTGTGATGTATGGATAATAAGAGCACACAAGATGTATTATCATAAATGATTTTAGCGTAGGATATTACAATTCTATAAAGTGTAACAAACTGATCCATAAAAGATTAATGTTTTGGGTGCTATAGATTTTGTAATCCCTGCTTGGACAACATATGTTTAGCAAGAGACAATCGTAAATTATTTTCGGCACTGTAAATTTCGTTCAGGGGATGCAATTTTAGAGAACTTGAATGAATTCACTTATGAAAACTTCATTCATGAACTCGAGGTCATGATTAATTATCTAGGTTACCACAATATAGTGAATGGAAATAACCCGTTGCACTATTCGACTGAAAGTGATACATGTTCGGAGGTCCAGAGCTTAGAAAAATTGTGGATAAAATAGAAAATATCAATACCGATGATATAAGACGATATTACACCTTTCGAACCAGTTTAGAACTCTTCAAAATTTTATGGTGTAGTTCAAAAAGATAACATTGGAGCTCTTGGATGCAATAAGAAAAGTTACAGATGAGTTTCAACAAGATTTAAACTTTAAGAAAAAACTGAACATAATAGAATCATATTTCACTTAATTGTCTTACATATCTTTGTACTTTTAAATAATTATTAATTTATGATATTAATGGTACCATATATTTAAACATGGGTCTTCTGAAAATATATTATCTTATTGAAATTGGTGATTTTTTTCGTTGGCCCAAGACGGGGCCGGACAAAAATATTTTAAAGAGATTATTAATGTACTGAGCATTAATTTATAGAGGGTTTACAATATTTTTATAGACTTCCGCCACTATTTTATTTAATTTAAAGACAGTTTTTTTTTGTACTCTTATATTTCTAGTCAGCATCGTATGATGTTGCATGAGTTTGATTGTCAAGTGTTGGTGTAGGTGCATCATGATTATTTGAGATGTAACATCCCCGTTCTGCAAATTGTTCCATCTTTGCATGGATTACCATTGAAGATTGGTTTTTTCATGCAGCATTAAAACCCTATCCACTAAATCACAAACATTTCATGTTGAAATAAGGCCCTGTCAATTGAATAACAATCACTTATATTAGTTCAATCAAATTCATTTGAATGATCACAAGAATTTTGAGTGTCAATGATATGTAAAGAGGACCTACCATATTTCGTAGATCATTATATTTGGAAAATGAATAAATTGTATTCCTAGTTCATTGTGTTTGGAAAACTAACAAATTATTTTTCCTAGACCACTATGTTTGAGAAATTAATAAATTTTATTCCTACTTCATGAGCAAAATTAATATATTGCATTCCTAATTTATTTTGAAATCACATTTAAAGAAAATACGAAATAAATAGAGATGGTTTGCCATACTTAATTTGGATAGTCCATAATGGTTTATTCCTATTTTTATTTTCAAAAAAGATTTGTTGCTATTTCGTTATTAATACATATCTATATGGTTTTACACGTACAAGACTTTTATTTTTGGAACTTTGCGAGGAAAGGATCTGAAAAAAAATGTAGAAAAAGACAATTTTGTATCGTTGTTTAGTTTTAATGGAAAAGGGTAAATGATTATAGGCTTCTTGAAATTGATTAAAAAGAAAAGTAAGCGAAAAATATGTAAAGCATTTGGTTTTATTCAATTTTCCATGTTTGTTTCGATGCGATTTCAGTTTGATTCTTCAATATGATATAAATTATATTTAAGTGTGGTGAATCCATTATCATTGTTCATTTCAAAATGGATTGAATATCTATAGTGAAAAAAAATGAAGAAAACCTCTTAATTCAAAATAAGTAAAATCAAAGTCAAGGCAAGGGATAGCTTCCTTGATTGTGTAGCTGATAATTGAGTTCCTTCTACAAGTAAATGGATTTCTATATCTTAAGAGTGATTTCTATATCTTAAGAGTTTTTTCTCATGCTAAATGATTGGATGTGTGTATAAAATTATCTAATTCAGTGTGAATTATGAAAAATAGAACATTTCTTATTCAAACTTTTGTCGCTTTGTGCTATCTATCTCCTCATAAAATAATTTCGACGTACTGCCATTGAAATCTAAGACATTAAATTATTCCAAAAGGTATAACATAAATATTGTTGTATGATATTATAAATTTTAGAAAACGAGAACCTTAAAAAAAATTAAAAAGTGTTTGATGCCTCGCATACTTTACCCATTTTACTCTTTTTAGCACAAGAATTTAGTAATGAAAGACGTATTTCGATCTCCATATTCCAACAATTCCTTCTACTTCAACACCACAAATAAAATATTTTGATACCAAAAAGGCATAGAATTGTAATCTCCACACCACAAACATATAAAGTATGGATACAATTGTGCAGTTAAATCACATAATGGAGTATGTAGACAATCATAGTGATATATTAGCACACTATAGCTTAGATATGAATATCCTGACGAGGTAACCACGTGTCTACTCTACCATTCATTTATCATACAACATATTCATTTTTATGGATGAAAGGCGTACAAATACATTAATACAGTCATAAATATTGCTTCTTAGTCTCTAATGGATGTAGATCATTCACATAATACAAAAGTAAGATCATAGTTGACACAAAACACACAACCCCACTATTGGTGTGTTCCTCACGGTTATTAAAAATCGTTACGATTTAGGATGAAAAGAACGGTAAGTCAAGAATAAACATTGAAAATTGGTTTTCCCATTGGTGGAATAAGATTGTCATCGTTTACATATGTAGCACAATGAAACATCGATTTCCACAAATGTTACAAAACGTTGAGTACTTCATTGATTCAAACAAAGAAAAGGTATGACCAATGTTAATAGAAGCTTTAACTATATTGGACTGACTTGCAACCCGATGAATTTTAAATTTTCGGAAAATTACCCCTAACACATCCAATATTAATAGTTGATACATTTAATCAAATGAAGATTGTGAAAATTTCCGCAAGTTTGAATTGAGTACATTTCATCAAATCAAGAATGTATATATACGATATCATAGTTCTAGGATTATCAATACGAGGCTACCACGTGAAACACACGTGTCGTAAACCTAATAAACAAAAACAAAAAAGTCTTGTTCTTGCAAACTTAGCGAAAGAAAACTTACTAATACAACAAATTTGAAAATAAAACAAAATCCCTAATTGTTACACATTTGTACAATCTTTGTTGATGGGAAAGGGGAAAGAGAATCTCGACATATTGGACAGTTTTTTTTCCGTAGCAACCATTTTCTGATGCAACATGCACGATATTCATGTTCACACCCAATTTTCCCAATAGTCTCTTCATGTTTAAATTTACCAAGACATATGCTACTAATCTCTTTTGTATTCGTTAGATTTTTTGCTCAATCTTTAGGAACAACAGCATGATGAATTCTTGTGTTAAAATACCTCAATATATCTTCGTCCTCTTTTTCCTCCATGTAAGCCTCGGAATGACCTTGAAGATTGTCAGTTACATCTGCCCTTAAGATTCTCTCTATGGAATCACGATCACTTACATTACTTATAAAAAAATCAAGAGAAGAAGCATGTGAGTTACTCATATTTCAATACCAATAATACAAGAAAATATTAAAGAAAAAACACTGTTGAGATTTTTTTGAGTTCTTGAAAACAACACAAAAAGAAAAATAAAAGTGAATAATAAGTTTGGAATGATAGGAAAGTTTATAGAGAGATGACCTACCATATTTTCTACCTTAATAGGAAAATTAATTAATTGCATTACTAGTATATTTGAAAAAAACAAATTGTATTCCTAGTTGAAGTAGAAAATTAATATATTTTATTTCTAATTTATTTGGAAAATTAATAAATTGTATTCCTAGTTCTTGTGTAAAATCTATAATTGTATTCCTAGTTTTTGCAAAAAATCTCTAATTATAATCCTTGTTCATTTGGAAAAATAATAAATTGTATTCCTTGTTATTGGGTAAATCAATTAGTTACATTCCAACTTTCATTTGGAAAAATAATAAATTGTATTCCTAGCTAATGGGGGAAGTCAATAAGTTACATTCATACTTTGTTTTGGAATTAATTTAATGACAATGTGAAATATACATAAATATGGTCTATCATATTTCTACTTCATTTTGAAACTTAATAAGTTTTACTCCTAATTTATTTTAATGCATAATTATATAGAAATACAATAAAATATATATTCATGATTACATAATTTTATAAATACAAAAAAAAGGTAAAATATTGAAAGTTGGAGAAGAATGAATAAATTAAGTTTTCCCTAGACCTCTCCTTTTTGGTAGGGAAGGAAGTATAAAAGAAAATAAATACATTTGTTTTTCAATATACGTTTAATTATTTAGTTAAATGATTTGTGTTAAATAAATAAAAATTTAATTTTATAGAAAATATGAAATATATAGAGATGGTTTGCCATACTTAATTTGGGAAGTCAATGATGTTTTATTCCTATTTTTTTTTCAAATAAGATTTGTTGATATTTTGTTATTAATACATATCTATATGGGTTTATTAAACATATAAGCCATTTATTTTCACAAGCTTTGCGAGGAAAGGATCTGAAAAGAACTGTAGAAAAAGACAATTTTTTTATCGTTGTTTAGTTTTGATGGAAAAGGGTAAATGATTATAAGCTTCTTGAAATCGATTAAAAAGAAAAGTAAGCGAAAAATATGTAAATATTTGATTTTGTTCAATTTTCCAAGTTCGTTTCGATTCGATTTCAATTTGATTCTTCAATATGATATACATTATATTTAAGTGTCGTGACTACATTATCATTGTTCATTTGAAAATGGATGGAATATCATTAGTGATAAACAATTGTACAAAGTAATTTTTTGTATAGTTCATTACATGGACAAATTAAGATATTGAAATGGTTAGCTATTATTATTCTTATTTTTCACGTTAATCTTCCTTATTTATTAATTATTGAAATTTGTCTGCAATCATAAAAAACTTTCTTGTATTTATGGGACTGTACTAATATTATTTTTTTCTAGTATCGAAGATTAAAATAATACAAGTGGTTCCATGTTTTGACGAGCAATATATCTTAGATATTTAGCCTATCAAAAATCTTGTTCAACTTCTTTTTACCTTCACTCTATTTGCATTTTAGTAGGTATATTATTTATGTTTAAATTTTATTTGTGGCTTTATTATTCGTTCATCACAAGCTTGGTGCTCAGGCCAAGACAAACAACATTATCATAGATATTCGAGTGTCTACATAAGCTTAATGTATATGACATTGTAATTCATTGTTCTTAACAATAATGATAAGGATAAATACCAAACTGTTCTTATATGTACGAAAGTTGTGTAGTGCGTGATATCAATTTAGAACTTATTTACTACCTTAAAGGCATGAACTCCAAGAAAATTATTGTTAAATTACGTAAATACCCCAAACTTATGAGAAGAACTTAACCAAAAAACTTCATGCTACAGTCTACAAACCTCATCCCTGCACTAGAACCTCCATTCTATAAGTTACCACTTTCAAGTTCCATCTCCCCCAAATTACACAGGCGCCAAAGTCCACAAATTTTCCAACACATGCATTTTCTCCCTTCAATGCAACTTCTAATTTTTTTTCTATTTATATCAACCAGTTGTAGAATTTGATCGTCTTTCTTTTGGGCTTATGCGTAGTGACAAATAACATCGGCCCGCATACCTATTTTACAACTGCTTAACATACACAACCCCTCAAAGCTCTATACTTTTTAAATTAATGGTTAAATTTTTGGAAATGTTGTACCGCAAAATTAACCCCACTTATACTCTTGTCTTCTTATTCTAGCTCAAATTCTTCATTCTCACTTTGATTTTGGTACATCATTCATTAATGTTATTCAATTTTTCCAAAAATTATAGATTTGCTATAAACAACTAAATGATTCCTTTGAATTTTACTAATACACATAAACACATGGAATGAATATTGTTATTAATTAACCCTCTATACTTCTAACAATCAATAATCAACACACGACCACTAAAATCGAAATATCGAAGTAAAGTTTTCTAAATAACAAGATATCGAAACACAATGTTGATTGGGTGATGAGAGTTATTATTTGAAAGGGTCCAATAATTTTGTACATGAATTTAAGGCATGAAGTCACTTTCCAAAGATAATGCTTGTTGACGGCGCGATACTATCATTCACTCTTTCACTTATCTTAAGTTCGTTTAGCAAGAAATGCATGCTCTTGAAGATGAAGCACCAAACATTGTGGAAGAAAAAAAAAATTATGAGATTGCAAAAGAAGAGGGGCAAGACAAAAATGAAGAAAACCTCATAATTCAATATATGTAAAATCAAAGTCGAGGCAAAGGATACTTCCTTGTGGTGTAGCTGATAATTGAGTTCCTTCTCCAAGTAAATGGATTTCTATATCTTAAGGGTTTTTTCTCATGCTTAATGAATGGATGTGTGTATAAAATTACCTAATTCAGTGTGAATTATGAAAAATAGAACATTTCTTATTCAAACTTTAGTCGTTTTGTGCTATCAATCTCCTCATAAAATAATGTCGACTTATTGCCATTGGAAACCTAAGACATTTAATTATTCCAAAAGGTATAACATAATATTGTTGTATGATATTATAAATTTTAGAAAACGAAAACCTTAAAAAAATTAAAAAGTGTTTGATGCCCCGCATACTTTACCCATTTTACTCTTTTTCGCACAAGAATTTAGTAATGAAAGACGTATTTCGATCTCCATAGTCCAACAATTCCTTCTACTGCAACACCACAAATAAAATAATTTGATACCACAAAGGCAAGGAATTGCAATCCCCACACCACAAACATAGAGAGTATGGATACAATTGCACAGTTAAATCACATAATGGATTATGTAGACAATGATAATGATATATTAGCTCACTATAGCTTGGATATGAATATCGTGACGAGGTAACCACGTGTCTACTCTACCATTCATTTATCATACAACATATTCATTATTATGGATAAATGTCATACAAATACTTTAATACACTCATAATTATCGCTTCTTAGTCTCTAATGGATGTAGATCCTTCCCATAATACAAAGGTAAGATCATAGTTGACACTAAACACACAACCCCACTATGTTTGTGTTACTCACGATTGTTAAAAATCGTTTCGATTTAGGAGGAAAATAACGGTTAGTCAGAATATACATTGAAAATTTGTTTCCCATTGGTGGAAGAAGATTGTCATCATTTACATATGTAGAACAATGAAACATCTATTTCCACAAATGTTACAAAACGTTGAGTAATTCTGTCACGACCCAAAACGAGCTGCGAGTGGCACCCACACTTATCCTCCTAGGTGAGCGAACCAACAAACCTAAATTCCAACATTTACCGGTATATCAATTATGAATAGTAAAAATAATGCGGAAGATCAGAAAAAAAATTATTAACGTAATCAATTAAATAAACTTCTAAAGTTTAATACTTATTATTCCCAAAATCTGGAAGTCATCACATCAAGAACATCTATCCCCAAATTTCTAAATCTAAGAGTATTTAAGAAGCTAAAATAAGTAAAAAGATGGTCCATGTCCGAACTTCAAAGACATCAAGACGTGAGGGAGAGAATCCAGTCCGAGCTAGGAATAATAGCTCACCCTGAAATCTGATGTGCTGGAGACTGGCTAGAGTTGAGGGCGAGTCGAAGTCGATGGTGCACTTGCTGCACTCCACAAAACAACAAGAAGTAAATACAAGTAGGGGTCAATACAAGGAACACGTACTGAGTAGGTATCATCGGCCAACTCAAAATAGAAATCAGTATATATTAAACAATAATATAAAACCAACTACAATACTTAACATGTGACAAGCAACAAACACATGAACCATTGACAACAAGAACACCATACTAGGTTCACCATCAATCACAACATCAAGCACACCTATGAGGACTCATGCCTCCACACCATACTCATTTGGGAAATGGGTTCCTTGAGTTTGAGTATATTAAGTTAATTCCTGATTCCTTTCCTTTAATGTTATTATGTCGGAACGTGACACTCCGATCCCATATATCGTGCCGGAATGCGACACTCCGATCCCATATATTGTGTCAGAACGTGACACTCCGATCCAATTATCTCATCATTTTTATTTCATCAAGCCTTCTTTATTCAAGGCGTCATCTTTAATAGAGAGGATTCAAGATTAGGAATTCAACATTCTCCTAACTTTAGGCCAACCACAAACCACACAATCAGGAACACACAACCACACAATCAAGTACATAGGAGACTTTACAATATCATTCAATACATATCAATTGCCATTTAGAGTTTATCTATCACATAGAAATAAACCATAACCTACCTTCACCGAAGAATCGAAATCAAGCAAGCTACCTCCCCAATGCCTTTGCTTTCCTCAATGCCTATGACATCTTTTCAATCTGAAGTCTAAGTCACTTGCTTTCTTCTTTGTTCTCTCTCTCTCGCTCGTTCTCCACTTCTATTCCTTTTATTTTTTCTTCTCCAGATTCTTTTTACCCTAATTATCATATAATCAATTATAAAAGATGATAAAAGTAACCCACTATTTATTTCCCTCTTATCTTCTCTAACCCCCAACTAAATAAATTATTAAACTTACCCCACTAATTTCATAATTATAATCATGAATAGTCCGAAACACCCCTTTAAAACTTTTAGCAGAAGTCTGAACAAGTTGGAGTTACGCAGCTTGTGACGGTCCGTCGTATTTACGACGGTCCGTGCTGCAGTTCCATCGTGAAGTTCAGAGAGTCGATCCCAGTACCTAGATTTCAGAGTTGAAGTGTTTTGGAACGAAGACCCTCGACGGACCGTCGTGCCTATGACGGTTCGTCCTACCTGTCGTCGAGGGTAATGAGGAGAGAAGCAGAAGAAATTACACAAGTATGGGACGACGGAGTCCATCACGGTCCGTCGTGACCATGACGGTCCGTCGCGTGATCAGTCGACCTTGTCAGTTTTTATTAAAAATAATTCTACTGTTCGAACCGACTAAACAGGTTGTTACAATAGATACCAATTTACACATCGTTCGTCCTCGAACGATCACAGGAAGAAAAGCAAGGGCGAGAAAGAGTACCTGAATCTGTACAAAGATGTGGATATCTTTCTTGTATATCAGCCTCATTCTCCCAAGTGGACTCTTCAACTGGCCGATTCTTCCACTGAACCTTGTTAGATGCAATCTCCTTTGATCTCAACTTGCGGACCTCTCTATTTAAAATAGAAACAGGCTCCTCCTCATAAGACAAATTCTCGTCAAGAAAAATTGAATCCCAACGAATAATGTAGTTTCCATCCCCATGGTATTTTTTCAGCATATACACATGAAATGCCGGGTGAACTCCTGAGAGTCCTGGAGGCAATGCCAATTCATAAGCCACCTCCCCACGCGCTTCAGAACTTCAAATGGACCAATATACCTCGGACTAAGCTTACCTCGCTTACCAAACAGCATCACCCCTTTCATGGGTGAAACCTTCAGCAATACTTGTTCACCCTCCATAAAATCCAAGTCCCTAACCTTTCGATCTGCATATTCTTTCTGCCTGTTCTGAGCTGCTAGAAGCTTCTCCTGAATGAATTTTGCTTTATCTAACGATTCCCTCAAAAGATCGGTACCCCATGGTCTCACCTCAAATGCATCAAACCAACCAATGGGAGACCTACATCTCCTCCCATACAATGCGTCAAATGGGGCTATATCAGTACTGGAGTGATAGCTATTATTGTATGAAAACTCTGCTAAGGGTAATAACTTATCCCAATGACCACCAAATTCTATCACACATGCACGAAGCATATCCTCCAACACCTGAATCATTCGCTCAGACTTACCATCGGTTTAAGGGTGAAATGCAGTACTAAGATCCAACCTAGTACCTAATTCATCATGCAATGTTCTCCAAAACATAGAAGTAAATTGCGTACCTCTATCTGATATGATGGAAAGTGGAACTCCATGCAATCGAAAAATTTATGAGATATAGAGTTTGGCTAACTTCTCTGCATTGTAAGTCACCTTGACCGGAATGAAGTGAGCAGACTTAGTTAATCTGTCAACAATTACCCAAATAGAATAAACTTACCCAATGTCTTTGGAAGACCTACCACAAAATCCATTGCAATTCTTTCCCATTTCCATTGAGGAATGGGCATTTTCTGAAGTGTTCCTCCGGGCCTCTGGTGTTCATACTTTACCTGCTGATAATTCGGGCATTGGGCAAAAAAATCAACAATGTCACGCTTCATTCTACTCCACCAAAAATGTTGCTTTAGGTCACGATACATCTTGGTTGCACCAGGATGTATAAAATACCTTGAACTATGAGCCTCTGTAAGAATAGTGTGAATCAAACAGGGCACACATACCCTCCCCTTAATTCTCAAAGTGCCTTCCTCATGAATTATTGCCTCTTTAGCCTCTCCTCGTAATACCATATCTCGAATTCTGCTCAGCTTCTCATCAGTAAACTGTTTTCCCTTAATCTTGTCAAGAAAAGAAGATCTTGCCTCCACACAGGCCAAAAATTTTCCCTTCTCTAGTACTTATAGCCTCATAAAGTCATTAGCCAGAGTCTGAACCTTTCTAGCCAATGGGCGTCTAGAAACCTGTAAGTGGGCTAGACTTCCCATGCTCCCTGCTTTTCTACTTAAAGCATCTGCCACAACATTAGCTTTTCCTGGGTGATACAAAATAGCAATATCATAGTCCTTCAGTAGTTCCATCCACCTCCTCTTCCTCAAATTCAAATCTTTCTGAGTAAAGACATACTGTAAACTACGATGATCTATATAGACTTCACACTTGACCCCATATAGATAATGTCTCTATTGCTTTAATGCAAACACAACTGCAGCCAACTCCAAATCATGGGTCGGATATTTACGTTCATGCACTTTTAATTGCCTCGAAGCATAAGCAATTACATTCCTCTCCTTCATTAGCACTGCACCCAAACCAGAATAAGATGCATCACAATAAACAATGAAATTCTTACCTTCCACTGGCAAGGTAAGAATCGGTGCAGTAGTCAACAAGGTCTTGAGGTTCTGGAAGCTTTCTTCACATTCGTCCGACCATACAAATGGAACATTCTGCTTAGTCAAATTTGTCAGTTGGGAAGCAACAGAAGAAAATCCCTTGACAAATCGACGGTAGTAGCTAGCTAAACCAACAAAGCTCCTTACCTCTGTAACATTAGTAGGTCTTAACCAACTCTTCACTGCTTCAATCTTAGAAGGATCCACCATCACTCCATCTTTAGAAACCACGTGCCCCAAGAAGGACACTGAATCTAGCCAAAACTCACACTTGGAGAATTTGGCATAAAGTCTTTCCCCCCTCAACAATTCCAATACAATTCTCAAATGCTCCTCATGTTCTTTCCTGCTCTTTGAGTATATCAGTATATCATCAATAAATACAATAACAAAGAGATCCAGATATGGCTTAAAAATCCCGTTCATCAGGCTCATGAAAGCAGCAGTGGCATTCGTAAGCCCAAAATACATTATTAAGAATTCATAATGCACATACCTGGTTCGAAAAGCAGTCTTTGGCACATCTGTTGCCCGTATTTTCAATTTATGATAACCAGATCTCAAATCAATTTTTTGAGAAGGTACAAGCACCTGGTAACTGATCGAACAAATCATCAATGCAAGGAATAGGATACTTGTTCTTAATAGTTACCTTATTCAGTTGGCTGTAGTCTATGCACATCCGAAAAATTCCATCCTTCTTCTTCACAAATAAAACAGGAGCACCCCAAGGGGATGTACTTGGTCTAATAAAACCTTTACCTAACAACTCCTGAAGTTGGGCCTTTAACTCCCTTAACTCAGCTGGAGCCATTCTATAAGGGGGTATGGAAATGGGGCGAGTAACCGGCTCCAGATCAATACAAAAATCAATATCCCTATCCGGTGGCATACCAGGAAGGTCTGCAGGAAACACATCCAGAAACTCACGGACTATCGAGACAAACTCAATCGAAGGTACTTGGGAAGTATCATCCCTGAGATGTGCCAAGAAAGCTAAACAACCCTTACTAACCATTCTCTTAGCACGAAGAAAAGAGATGATATGAACTAGAGTGGAAATATAGTGACCCTCCCACACTAGCGGATCTGTCCCAGGCTTGGCCAATCTCACAGTTTTAGCATTACAATCTAAGATTGCAAAATTTGGAGAAAGCCAAGTCATACCCAGAATTACATTGAAATCAACCATCTCTAGAATAATCAAATCTACATGAGTATTGCTCCCCACAAAAGTCACAAGACAAGACCTATACACCTTCTCAACTATCACAGACTCACCCACAGGAGTAGAGACACGAATAGGCATGTCAAGCAAATCACAATATAAATCAAGACCAGTAGCAAATGAGGAAGATATATATGAAAATATGGATCCAAGATCAAATAATACAGAAGTCATGCAATCACAGACCAAAAGATTACCGTTGATAACAGAACCAGACGTCTCTGCTTCAGACCTCCCGGGGAAAGCATAACAATTGGCCCTATCACCTGTCTTCCCGTTGCCCCTACCATGTTGCGCTGCAGTAGCTCCAGCTTGCCCGCCACCCCGGCTGATTTGGTGACCACTATTACCTTGGTCACCACGTCCTCCAGAATGGCGGCCTCTCCCATGACCACCTCTACCTCTAACTATTGGGGGTCTGTAACTCTGTTTTGGACAATATTTCCTAATATGTCCAGTCTCTCCACATCCATAACAATTTATGGAGTCAAGCATAGGTCTCTGTGAGAATGACGAAGTCTGGGGATAACCTCCAAATTCAGAAAAAATGTTGACTGGTCTGCGATGGACCCTCAGCTACAGCCTGCAGTGAGGACTAAATAGGTCGGGCTGGGTAACCTCCTGAACTCTGCCCTCTGGAGTAAGAACCACTAAACTCACCTCTCTTACGGAACTTCTTAGATGTCGACGCCATGGTGAAGTCGTCTGGCTTCACCCCCTTCACCTCTATCACAAATCAACCACTTCCTAAAAGGATTTTGCTGCAGCAGCTACCTGTAAGGCTGGGATCTGCAAATCTGACCTCAATCCTTTCACAAAACGGCGAATCCGCTCTTGTGGACTGAAGTAAAGCTGGGTGGCATACCTGGATAGTGCACAAAATTTATACTTATAAGCAGTAACAGACATCCTGCCTTGCTCTAGGCTTAGGAACTCATATCTCCTCTTGTCCCTCAAAGTCCGGGGTATATACTTCTCCATAAATAAGCTAGAGAATGATGCCCAAGTCATAGGTGGTGCCTGTGCTGGTTGACACTCAACATACGACCACCACCACATTTTGGCATTCCCCTAGAACTGATAGGTCACAAACTCAACACCGAATCGTTCTACTATGTCCATCTTATGTAGCAGTTCATGACAATCAACCAAAAAATCATAGGCATCCTCAGATTCAGCACCCTTGAAGACTGGAGGTTTCAACTTCAAGAATTTAGTGAAAAGTTCATGCTGATCACTCGTCATTATAGACCCTGTAGTCAATCGAGGAAACGTGCCTAATTCCAATGAGACATCCAAGCGGGGAGCCACAGTAGCTGCATGTTGTACTCCCGGAACCTGAGGTGCGGGTGCAGAAAACACTAGAGGTGTCTGGCCGTGATCTGATAACCCGCTAAGATAAGTAAGAACCTGGTTAATCATCTCTGGGGTAGGCTGGGGTGGTAATTCTCATCTTGAATCTGCTCGTTTTCCCCTTCTTCACCGTCTCTCACTACCTCATCAGTCGGTGGAGGATCACCGCCCTATTACTAGCTGGACCAGGTGTTTGTCCTCTACCTGTAGAGGGCGTCCTCCTGCGACCTCTACCACGGCCTATTGCCACTGCTCCTCCTCGAGCTACAGCCCCAATGGTTGGCTCTGACGCACCCTGTCTTACCAGTGTTGGTGTTGGCATAGTTGTTGCTCTAGTTCTAACCATCTGCGAAATAGAGTGAGGATGTCAGATACTAATTTGTATCACCTAGATACAAATTGGATCCAAGTAATAGCATGAAAGAAAGAAAGAATGGAGTTTTCCTAAAGTCCTATAGCCTCTCAAAGAAAAGTAAGGGCGTCCCCCTATCGTTCCTCAAGACTCTACTAGACTCGTTCTTGTGATAAGACCAACGAACCTAACGCTCTGATACCAAGTTTTTCACGACCCAAAACGAGCCGCGAGTGGCACCCACACTTATCCTCCTAGGTGAGCGAACCAACAAATCTAAATCCCAACATTTACCGGTATATCAATTATGAATAGTAAAAATAATGCGGAAGATCCAAAACTTATTAACGTAATCAATTAAATAAACTTCTAAAGTTTAATACTTATTATTCCCAAAATCTGGAAGTCATCACATCAAGAACATCTATCCTCAAATTTCTAAATCTAAGAGTATTTAAGAAGCTAAAATAAATAAAAAGATGGTCCATGTACGAACTTCAAAGACATCCAGACGTGAGGGAGAGAATCCAGTCCGAGCTAGGAATAATAGCTGAAATCTGATGTGCTGGAGACTGGCTAGAGTTGAGGGCGAGTCGAAGTCGATGGTGCACTTGCTGCACTCCACAAAACAACAAGAAGAAAATACAAGTAGGGGTCAGTACAAGGAACACGTACTGAGTAGGTATCATCGGCCAACTCAAAATAGAAATCAGTATATATTAAACAATAATATAAAACCAACTACAATACTTAACAGGTGACAAGCAAAAAACACATGAACCATTGACAACAACAACACCATACTAGGTACACCATCAATCACAACATCAAGCACACCTATGAGGACTCATGCCTCCACACCATACTCATTTGGGAAATAGGTTCCTTGAGTTTGAGTATATTAAGTTAATTCCAGATTCCTTTCCTTTAATGTTATTGTGTCGGAACGTGACACTCCGATCCCATATATAGTGTCGGAACGTGACACTCCGATCCAATTATCTCATCATTTTTATTTCATCAAGCCTTCTTTATTCAAGGCGTCATCTTTAATAGAGAGGATTCAAGATTAGGAATTCAACATTCTCCTAACTTTAGGCCAACCACAAACCACACAATCAGGAACACACAACCACACAATCAAGTACATAGGAGACTTTACAATATCATTCAATACATATCAATTGCCATTTAGAGTTTATCTATCACATAGAAATAAACCATAACCTACCTCCACCGAAGAATCGAAATCAAGCAAGCTACCTCCCCAATGCCTTTGCTTTCCTCAATGCCTATGACCCTTTTCAATTTGAAGTCTAAGTCACTTGCTTTCTTCTTCGTTCTCTCTCTGTCGCTCGTTCTCCACTTCTATTCCTTTTATTTTTTTTCTTCTCCAGATTCTTTTTACCCTAATTATCATATAATCAATTATAAAAGATGATAAAAGTAACCTACTATTTATTTCCCTCTTATCTTCTTTAACCCCAACTAAATAAATTATTAAACTTACCCCACTAATTTCATAATTATAATCATGAATAGTCCGAAACACCCCTTTAAAACTTTTAGCGGAAGTCTGACCAAGTCGGGGTTACGCAGCTTGTGACGGTCCGTCGTATCTACAACGGTCCGCGCTGCATTTCCGTCGTGATGTTCAGAGAGTCGATCGCAGTACCCAGATTTCAGAGTTGAAGTGTTTTGGAAAGAAGACCCTCGACGGACCGTCGTGCCTATTACGGTTCGTCCTACCTATCATCGAGGGTAATGAGGAGAGCAGCAGAAGAAATTACACAAGTATGGAACGACGGAGTCCATGACGGTCCGTCGTGACCATGACTGTCCATCGGGTGATCCGTCGACCCAGTCAGTTTTTATCAAAAATAATTCTACTGTTCGAACCAACTAAACAGGTTGTTACAAATTCCTTGATTCAAACAAAGAAAAGGTATGACCAATGTTAATAAAAACTTTAACTATATTTGACTGACTTGCGACCCGATGAATTTTAAATTTTTGGTAAAATTACCCCTAGCACATCCAATATTTATAGTTGATACATTTAATCAAATGAAGAATCTGAAAATTTCCGCAAGTTTGAATTGAGTACATTTCATCAAATGAAGAATGTATATATATGATAACATAGTTCTAGGATTATCAATACGAGGCTACCACGTGCAACACACGTGTGGCAAACCTAATAAACAAAAACAAAAAAGTCTTGTTCTTGCAAACTTAGCGAAAGAAAACTTTCTAATACAACAAATTTGAAAAAAAAAATAAAATCCCTAATTGTTATGCATTTGTACAATCTTTGTTGATGGGAAAGGGGAAAGAGAAGCTCGACATATTGGACAGTTTTTTTCCGTAGCAACCATTTTTTGATGCAACATGCATGATATTCATGTTCACACCCAATTTTCCCAATAGCCTCTTCATGTTTAAATTTCCCAAGACATATGCTACAAATCTCTTTTGTGTTCGTTGGATTTTTTACTCCATCTTTAGGAACAACAACATGATGAATTCTTGTGTTAAAATACCTCAATATATCTTTGTCCTCTTTTTCCTCCATGTAAGCCTCGGATTGACCTTGAAGATTCTCTGCTACATCTGCCCTTAAGATTCTCTCTATGGATTCATGATCACTTACATTACTTATAATAAGATCAAGAGAAGAGACATTTGAGTTACTCATATTTCGATACCAATAATAAAAGAAAATATTAAACAAAGAACACTGTTGAGATTTTTTTTGAGTTCTTGAAAACAGCACAAAGAGAAAATTAAAAGTGAATAATAAGTTTGGAATGATAGGGAACTTTATAGAGAGATGACCTACCATATTTTCTACCTTAATAGGAAAATTAATTAATGGCATTACTAGTATTTTTGAAAAATAAATAAATTGTATTCCTTGTTGAAGTAGAAAATTAATATATTTTATTTCTAATTAATTTGGAAAATTAATAAATTGTATTCCTTGTTCTTGTGTAAAATCTATAATTGTATTCCTAGTTTTGCAAAAAAATCTGTAATTATAATCCTTGTTCATTTGGAAAAATAATAAATTGTATTCCTTGTTATGACGTAAATCAATTAGTTACATTCCAACTTTCATTTGGAAAAATAATAAATTTTATTCCTAGCTAATGGGGGAAGTCAATAAGTTACATTCATACTTTGTTTTGGAATTAATTTAATGACAATGTGAAATATACATATATATGATCTATCATAATTCTACTTCATTTTGAAACTTAATAAGTTTTACTCCTAATTTATTTTAATGCATAATTATATAGAAATAAAATAAAATATATATTCATGATTACATAATTTGATAAATACAAAAAAAAGGTAAAATATTGAAAGTTGGAGAAGAATGAATAAATTAATTTTTCCATAGACCTCTCCTTTTTGGTAGGGAAGGAAATATAAAAGAAAATAAATACATATATTTTTCAATATACGTTTAATTATTTAGTTAAATGAATTGTGTTTAATAAATAAAAATTTAATTTATAGAAAATATGATATATATATATATATAGAGAGAGAGAGAGACGGTTTGCCATACTTAATTTGGGAAGTCAATAATGTTTTATTCCTATTTTTTTTTTCAAATAAGATTTGTTGATATTTCGTTATTAATACATATGTATATGGGTTTAAACATATAAGCCTTTTATTTTCAGAAACTTTGCGAGGAAAGGATCTGAAAAAAATGTAGAAAAAGACAATTTTATATCGTTGTTTCGTTTTAATGGAAAAGGGTAAATGATTATAAGCTTCTTGAAATCAATTAAAAAGAAAAGTAAGCGAAAAAAATATGTAAAGTATTTTATTTTGTTCAATTTTCCATGTTCGTTTCGATTCGATTTCAGATTGATTCTTCAATATGATATAAATTATATTTAAGTGTCGTGACTACGTTATCATTGTTCATTTGAAAATGGATGGAATATCTTTAGTGATAAACAATTGTACAAAGTAATTTTTGGTATAGTGCATTACATCGACAAATTAAGATATTGAAATAGTTAGCTATTATTATTCTTAATTTTCACGTTAATCTTACTTATTTACTAATTATTGAAATTTGTCCGCAATCATAAGAAACTTTCTTGTATTTATGGCACTATACTAATATTATTTTTTTCTTGTATCGAAGATAAGAAATAATACAAATGGTTCCATGTTTTGAGGGGCAATATATCTTAGATATTTAGCCTAACAAAAATCTTGTTCAACTTCTTTTTACTTTAACTCTATTTGCATTTTAGTAGGTATATTATTTATGTTTAAATTTATTTGTGGCTTCATTATTCGTTCATCACAAGCTTGGTGCTCAGGCCAAGAAAAACTACATTATCATACATATTTGAGTGTCTACATAAGCTTAATGTAAATGACATTGTAATTCATTGTTCTTAACAATAATAATTAGGATACATAGCAAACTATTCTTGTATGTATGAAAGTTGTGTAGTGCGTGATATAAATTTAGAACTTATTTACTACCTTAAAGGGATGAACTCCAAAAAAAATGGTTTTTAAATTATGCAAATACCCCAAACTTATGAAAAAAACCTAACTAAAAAACTTCATGCTACAGTTTACAAACCATATCCCCGCACTAGACCCTCCATGCTAAAAGCTACGACTTTCAAGTTCCAACTCCCCCAAAGTACCCAACGTCCACAAATTTTCCAACGGTTGCAACTTTATTTTTTTTCTATTTATATCAACCAAATGTAGAATTTCATCATATTTCTTTTGGGCTTATGTGTAGTGACAAATTACATCGGCCCGCATACCTATTTTAAAACTTCTTAACATACATAACCCCTCAAAATTCTATTCTTTTTAAATTAACACTTAAATTTTTGGAATGTTGTACCGCTAAATTCACTCCACTTATACTCTTGTCTTCTTATTCTAGCTTAAATTCTTCATTCTCACATTGATTTAGGTACATCATCCAATAATATAATTCAATTTTTCCAAAATTTATAGGTTTGCTATAAACAACTAAATGATTCCTTTGAATTTTACTAATACACATAAACACATGGAATGAATATTGTTATTACTTACCCCTCTATACTTCTAACAATCCAGAATCAACACACAGCGACTAAAATTGAAATATCGAAGTATAGTTTTCCAAATAACAAGATATCAAAACACACTGTTGATTGGGTGATGACAGTTATTTAGTCCAAAGGGTCCAATAATTTTGTACATGAATTTCTGCATGAAGGAACTTTCCAGAGATAATGTTTGTTGACTACGAGGTACTATCATTGACTCTTTCACTTATCTTATATTCGTTGCACAAGAAATGCATGCTCTTGAACATGAAGCACCAAACATTGTGGAAGAAAAAATAAAAAATTTATGAGATTGCGAAATAAGAGGGGCAAGAAAAAAATGAAGAAATCCTCCTAATTCAAAATAAGTAAAATCAAAGTTGAGGCAAATGATAGGTTACTTGATAGTGTAGCTGATAATTGAGTTCCTTCTCCAAGTAAATGGATTTCTATATCTTAAGAGTTTTGTCTCATGCTTAATGAATGGGTGTGGTGTATATAATTACCTAATTCAGTGTGAATTATGAAAAATAGAACATTTCTTATTCAAACTTTTGTCACTTTGTGCTATCTATCTCCTCATAAAATAATGTTGACTTATTGCCATTGGAGAGCTAAGACATTAAATTATTCCAAAAGGAATAACATAAATATTGTTGTTTGATATTATAAATTTAACAAACGAAAACCTTAAAAAAATTATTAAGTGTTTGATGGACCCATAGTCCAACAATTCCTTCTACTGCAATATTACAAATAAAATAATTTGATACCACAAAGGCAAAGAATTGTAATCCCCACACCACAAACATATAGAGTGTGGATACAATTGCACAGTTAAATCACATAATGGAGTATGTAGACAATTATAATGCTATATTAGCACACTATAGCTTTGATATGAATCTCATGACGAGGTAACTACGTGCGTACTCTACCATTCATTTATCATACAAAATATTCATATTTTATGGATGAAAGTCGTACAAATACTTTAATACACTCATAATTATCGCTTCTTAGTCTCTAATGGATGTAGATCCTTCCCATAATACAAAGGTAAGATCATAGTTGACACAACACACACAACCCCACAATAGGTGTGTTCCTCACGATTGTTAAAAATCGTTTCGATTTAGGAGGAAAATAACGGTTAATCAGAATGTACATGGAAAATTGGTTTCCCATTAGTGGAAGAAAATTGTCATCATTTACATATGTAACACAATGAAACCTCTATTTCCACAAATGGTACAAAACCTTGAGTACTTCATTGATTCAAACAAAGAAAAGGTATGACCAATGTTAATAAAAGCTTTAACTATATTTGACTGACTTGCAACCCGATGAATTATAAATTTTGGTAAAATTACCCCTAACACATCCAATATTTATAGTTGATACATTTAATCAAATGAAGAATGTGAAAATTCCGCAAGTTTGAATTGAGTACATTTCATCAAATGAAGAATGTATATATACGATATCATAGTTCTAGAAATCTCAATACGAGGCTACCACGTGCAACACACGTGTGGTAAACCTAATAAACAAAAAGGTCTTGTTCTTGCAAACTTAGTGAAAGAAAACTTACTAATATAACAAATTTGAAAATAAAACAAATCCCTAATTGTTATGCATTTGTACCGTCTTTGTTGATGGGAAAGGGAAAACTGAAGCTCAACATATTGGACAATTTTTTTTCCGTAGCAACCATTTTCTGATGCAACATGCATGATATTCATGTTCACATCCAATTTTTCCAATAGTCTCTTCATGTTTAAATTTCCCAAGACATATGCTACAAATCTCTTTTGTATTCGTTGGATTTTTTACTCCATCTTTAGGAACAACAACATGATGAATTCTTGTGTTAAAATACCTCAATATATCTTCATCCTCCATGTAAGCCTCGGATTGACCTTGAATATCGTCTGCTACATCTGTCCTTAAAATTCTCTCTAAGGAATCACGATCACTTACATTACTTATAATAAGATCAAGAGAAGAAACATGTGAGTTACTCATATTTCAATACCAATAATAAAAGAAAACATTAAACAAAGAACAATGTTGAGATTTTTTTGAGTTCTTGAAACTGCACAAAGAGAAAAATAAAAGGGAAAAATAAGTTTGGAATGACAGGAAACTTTATAGAGAGATGACCTACCATATTTTCTACTTTAATAGGAAAATTAATTAATTGCATTCCTAGTATATTTGAAAGAAATTAAATTATATTCCTAGATGAAGTAGAAAATTAATATATTGTATTTCTAATTCATTTTGGAAAATTAATAAATTGTATTCGTAGTTCTTATGTAAAATCTATAATTGTATTCCTAGTTTATGGAAAAAATCTCTAATTATAATCCTTGTTCATTCGGAAAATTAATAAATTGTATTCCTTGTTATGGGGTAAATCAATTAGTTACATTCATGCTTTCATTTGGTAAAATAATAAATTGTATTCCTAGCTAATGGGGTAAATCAATAAGTTACATTCCTACTTTGTTCTGAAATTAATTTAATGACAATGCGAAATATACATAAATGTGGTCTATCATATTTCTACTTCATTTGGAAACTTAATAAGTTTTACTCCTAATTTATTTTAATGCATAATTAAATAGAAATACAATAAAATATATATTCATGATTACATAATTTGATAAATACAAAAAAAAAGGTAAAATATAGAAAGTTGGGGAAGAAGAATGAATTAATTAATTTTTCGCTATACCTCTCCTTTTTGGTAGGGAAGGAAATATAAAAGAAAATAAATACATTTATTTTTCAATATATGGTGAGCTATGTAAATAATCTACTTCTGAACATATTATAAACATGTTTTTGAGAGGGTAGAACCCTACAATAAATTGTCAAGAATATTTTATCCAAAGATGAAATGAAATCTTTTTTAATCTTTAAACGAAAAAGATTTGATTCTAAGTGTTTACGAATATTGTTATTAATTCTTTAATTTACTATCTTGTTCATCACTAAAGTCTATACAAAAGATGCAAAAGATATGCAATTTTTTCACTGGCTATATTTGTATTTTGGAAAAGTTTAAAAACATTATATTTATTAATTGCAAGAGTTTTTCTCCTACTCAACGGTGCTACATACAAAAATTAAATATTATACATCTTATACATTTAGTTGCGTACTTGATAAATTAATTAAAATATAAAAACACATCTCTTGGAGTATAATGAAATAACATATGTTGTTAAAATAATTTGGATTAGAAGATTTGGTAGGTTCCTCATTCAAAATCATATGCAGTCGATGACACTACTTTGATAGCCAAAAGACAAATTTCATTGTTTATGTTTCGATCAATATGGTGAAAACATTATTATTTCTGGGATATTTAATCTAAATTTTATAAGGTGGTGATTATTTCTTTAATATTTCATTAGTATAGATTCATCCTACTTTGAGGGGTAATTCATTGACTCCAACCTAAAATTTGAACCCCAAACATTTGATTAAGGTTGAGTACAATACTTACCATCCCACTACATTCCTTTATTTTTTTAATGTCACGCATCGATTGAATACATCGATAAGATAGAAAGTAGAATAAATAAAACTCCAAGGTAGTGCTAAACCACCCTAAATTTTTAACATCGAAAGTCCTTTGCTACACATCTCATACATCTTTTAGCCACTGAAAATTTTATAAAGATTAAAGTAATTTGTTTTACTAGTTTAAGAATTCTAATCTACATGACACCAATAGTCTAATATTACATCAAATTCTTGATTAACATTTATTTACTTCAACATAATGATCAAAATCATAAACATAAATAACAAATTTTAAAAAATGTACACAAAAATAAAAAAAAATGAAATAAGCATAAATTAGTCAGTGTAAAAAATATACCAGAAACTGTAATAATAAAATGAAACATAAAGGAAAACCCGAGCTCACTTAATGCACATTGTTCCCTTAAGAATATTAGTTCATTCTACTACCCGAAGTTTAAATATATCCTCTCAAGATAGAGCGATTTTATTCACAAGTGTGTTGATACAAAAATAATGGTGTGAGTCAGTCACCCAACATGAGCAAAGTACACAAATATATAATTCTTTAGAGTAATAATAATAATAATAATAATAATAATAATAATAATAATAATAATATAATAATAATAATAATAATAATAAGAAGAAGAAGAAGAAGAAGAAGAAGAAGAAGAAGAAGAAGAAGAAGAAGAACAAGAAGAAAAATAAGAAGAAAAAGAAGTTCGGTACTTTCGTTGTTTTAAAATGAGAGGAAATCTCTCTGTTTATTGAAAACAAAGGGTAGTGTGAATAAATGATTATTGAGCCTTATCAAAAAGGTCACAACTCTTTTGAAAAGTCACAATTTTTCATAAAAGTTCAAACTCCTCATTTAACTCAGAACTCTTCATTAAAGTTGCAACTCTTCATAAAAACTGTAACTCTTCGTAAAAATCACAACTTTTCATAAAAAGTCACAACTTTTAATGAATTGTAAGACTAATTTTGGAAATAAATAAGTTAAACGGGAATTCTGCTTTGTGGTTGTGCCACATAGGCAGGCCTAAGATTCTCTTTTATATAAATATATGATATATGATATAAGATACACACACACACACACAGATATATATATATATATATATATATATATATATATATATATATATATATATATATATATATATATATATATATATATATATATATATATATATATATATATATGCGTGTGAATGTGAGGGTGCGCGTGCGCGTGTGCGTGTGTGTGTGTGTGCGCGTGTGCGTGTGTGTGTGTGTGTGTGTGTGTGTGTGTGTGTGTGTGTGTAATTTAAAGAATGTTTAGTCAAACTTTTCGTTATGACCTAACAACTTTAGTTATGATAACATCTTCAATCATCTCTCTAGTAAGTAAGTTGATCTCGTAGCTCGGTAATAGAAATTATAGGCTATTACACGGAACAGAAGAATAAGAAAAACAAAGAATAATGATATAAGTTAAATAAGGAAGGGAGAATAAAGAAACACAAAGTTTCACCAAGATCACGTATCAGTCGGTGGTCAAGCTACTATTCATAACAAAATTATAAAGAAAGTAAAAATATGCAGAACTATCTCGGAACACAAAACAAAGACTACTCCAGCAAACATAGAAGGAGATATACAACTCTAAATGGTAGGGGTTCAAACAAGTCTCCTATCCAAGCCTAGTCCACACGAGGCACAAACCAATGGTGAGAAATCGTATTACAATCGACATGGTGAAGAAGTTTAGTATGAGTACTAAACATTTTCAATGACCCTTTTAAGTTGGTAGAAGTAGGCCTATGGTAAAATAAATTGAGCCATAGAACATTTCATGTAGGGACTTAAAAGTGTTGAGCACAGCTAGCCTCAGACAAAATCTCTATTCGGTGAAGTGTTGGGCCATCCAAGAATGGGTTGCGTGTAATGTCTTGGCTTGGTAGTTATTTTTTTTGTTTCCAAGACATTAACAAACTCATACGACTTCACAAAATACAATTCGGGTAAGTAGCACTCAAATAAACCTTTTTTGCATAAATGGGATAGTTTGAGATGCCAAGGGAAGAAGGATTGTTGTAAAAAACAACTTTTTAGGGAATTAAAAGTTGTAGTACTTCATGCAATCTGCTATAGCGTGTTGCGCCCACTAAAGCAAGAGAGTGGATACTCAAAATCTCCTATTTTCCTTATTGTTATTATTGAGATTGAGAGGAGAGATTTAGGGTTGTTTGAACCTATTTTTCCATGAAATTTTTCAGTTAAGGTAAATTTGCTACCCCGCGATCTTTTAAAAAGATTCTTAAGTCCCTTAAAATCAAATATATTACTGTTAGGTTAGGGTTTTGTTTTTATTTAAAGATAGAAAAAGCTATAAGTTGGGGAGAATGATCATGAATAGGCCCATGGTTACGATTTGGCTATAATCCCGGTGATTTCTAGGACATCTATGATTGATTGTTTTGTTTTTATATTGTTTTAAATAAAGAACAAGTCAAGACAATTTAATAGGGAAAACATGGTTCTTTAGAATTTCCAAAGGGCTTGATTTGAGGTAGGTGATGTTATATATTATTTGGTTTATGTATTTATGCATGTCTACTACTTTATTGTTTCATTGATGCAATACATGTTGGGGAAAATATAGGAAACGTATGAAATGATATCATGTTGATAATCTCATGCATAAACCCGATTATGTGACATGTGATTGAAAGTGTTATTTTTCATTGTGTTTGTGGTTGTTCATGATTGTTTGTCATTTCTGGTTAGATTAGGTAACATATCGGTACACGAATATTAATTGTTGGCTCAGATACCACGTCTATTATGAATTCTAATGGTTGGCTTGGAATCCACGCCTAGTATGATTACTAATATTTATTGGCCCAGGTACCACACCAATTTACAAACAATTTGTTTGTGGTTTCAATGTTAATATTGGGTATGTGTATTTTTTGGTGCCCTTAGAGGACTCGTATTTGTAATTGTGTTCATGTGGGATATGCATCCAGTTCTTTTGGTTTCATAATATTGTGACTACAGTCAATCTATGTTGGTGATTGTTCTTCTATGTCTTGAACATTGTTATTACATGACCTAAATTGGACATGATGAAACTCGTCTAATCTAAGCAAAATAGGTCATCCTAAATCCAACAATAAGAAATAATGTGGAAGTAAACTAATAATAAAATAAGTTCGGAGAACTTAGCCATTCTCAAATACCCTTATAACCTTGTTATTATGTGTACAAACCACATGTGTGATGATGCAGCTTTTGAAAGATAAATTCAAGTATCCGTGTATTTTTTTCTTGAGTAAAACAAGAACATAAATAAGGAACAAAAGGACTCGCTGGTATTACTAGGAACAATCCCTCAAGTGTCCATAATAACCCTCAAATGTAGATAGAGGAAGAATAATCAGACAGATCTAGGCTCAAAAGCTACAATAGTGTAAAAACAAGGAATGAATGTAAAAAACAACATAGTACTCCACAAGTAACCCACTAATATTATATACGCCTATCTTGAAATGATAACTCCTCTCATCCCAACCGAACCTCCACAACTACAACCTGCACAACTAGAGTTACTCCAATAATTATCCACGACATTATGGAATACCTAAAGGAAATATTTTAGATCCGTATCCCCTTTTGAACCATAATATTATAGAGGATTCATCTTGTATGGTTTCTAACCTTTGTTGTCATCACAACCATTAATGTTCTCGCGAGATCTACACCCTCTCTCTAAATTATAGAGTAATGACTATTCCATGGGAAAATAATTGGTAAACAACCCTAAAATTTGCATGACACTTTCTCAACAGAAGGATCAAGTGAATCTTGAGGAACTTTGAGTTTCCCAATATCGTTGACATTCTGAAAATACATAAAACAAGAGTTAGAAGGAAAAATGTTATAGAACTCAACTCTATCACATGACTTTAGAGTAATAAATGAGATTAAGCTTTCTAACAACTTGTAGCCTTGTATTCATAAATGTGACACACTTCCACTAATGAAAATTCTCTATGTGATACGACTTGTCAGATTTTGAGAACCTGTTAAATCTAGTTGTGATACATCTTTGTAGAACATGGATGGATGGAATATCTGGAGCTATGAGTTTCCTCTGTGATCCTCTCTTGGAGCCTATCCACCATTCGTACATACTTCTTGAAACTCTTTTACTACTGAAATTCACTTAATATGAGGTACCTCAATTTTAGAGTCGTTAACTCAGACTAAGTAATAAACACACCCTTTAGAAAATAACTTCCTTGTCTGAAGGTACGAAATAAAATTACCCTTAGGCACTGCAGAACTACTTCTCCACTCTAAGATGGGCTCTTTTAGAAATTAAAACTTGGCAACTCGTGTCCTACTAAATTGAGGTATAATATGCGTGAAGAAAGTTCATACAAAGAATGACATTAAAATCTATAATGTCTAACTCAATTAAATCAGCCATGGTACTCTTGTGATTGTCGGAAAATGAGACAAGCATGATAGATTGTCTCGGCTAGAATGGACTCACTAACAAGTGTAGAAATACTGAATGGTTCACTAAGTTTCTCAGGAATAACATCAAAATTCATAGAAACATATGGATTTAGAAAGGATAAATGCGCTCGTGGATCTAGAAAAGGATAAACACTAAAGTCAAAGACATGAATTATACCAATGACAACATCTGAGGAATAGTTTTTACTCTTGGCGACTATTGATAGAATATAAACAGTTTGTTCATCCGTCAGTACGAAAGTATCCCCTCTAGGTGCAACTATGTCTAGTGGAGCAACTAAAGAAGACTGTCTATATTGCCCCATTACCATTACCCTTCTTGTTCTTTGGAAGTTCTTCCATGAAATGAACATTCTAACCACACTTAAAACGACCAGTGAAGCCCTCACAACAAGTAACTGAGTGGTGTCTTCCACACTTGGCGCATGCAAGAGTCTTACTACCTCCTTGTGCCATGCTACCCTGAGAATAAGCAGGTTTATCTCTGAGGTTCTGACTATTGTACTCACTATTGTTCTTAGTCACAGGTGCACTGGAACATGATGTGGTAGGTCCCTTCCATTTTTGTTTGAATGATGACATTTGGCATTACTCTTCTCTTGTACCGACTATGAGAATACTAAGGAACTAACATCTAACTGTCTATGAAGACTCTAAAATAACTGAGATGGATCTTTAAACAGGAACCCTGGTCATCCTAACAAATAAAATACTAAAAAGAACTAAAAGCAATAAAAAAGAGTCCTTCAAAATGCAACCAGGCTCACCAACGAACTTTGGAGCGCTCAACTGTTGTACATTTTGTATTCCAAACATACTTAGAACAAAACTTTGAACATCTTTGTGAGAAAACAAAGTTTAAGAACATTTTCACAACTAGAAAATTAAAACTAGTAGCGAAAGTAGATTCAGAAATAAATTTTTTAAAAAAATATACGAAATAAATTTCTTAAAGAAGAATAGTTGTTAATATGTGTTTAAAGAATCTTACTGATACCAACAAACTTTGCAGAAACACGAAGTTACCAAGTTTAATGAACCAGTGAAGAACAAAAGAATAGAAGAACTGAAATTAATTCACAAATCTAAAGTTTGTAAAACACGTACCAGAATCTGGAAAAAAAATTTAATAGGAAAAAGATCAAGTCCACTGAATTCACAGTGTCCCCTTAAGGAAATTATTCCCCTCTAGTATCCGAGGTTTGATTTGGAATATGACCTCCCAGGGTAAAATGATCTCAATCACCAGAGTATAGATACCAAAAATTCTGATGTCAGCAAACCACTCAACGGCAGTAAAGTACAATTAGAATACTAGATTTAGTAGTTGAAGAAGAAGTCCATAAAAATTCTATATTAAAGTGAGAGGAAATTCCTCAATTTATAGAAAACAAAGGGTAGTGCGAAAAGGTTCTTATTGTGCCTTACCGGAAAGGTCACAAACCTTTGGAAAAGTCACAATCTTTCAGAAAGGTCGTCACCTTTCATAAAAGTCACAACTTTTCATAAAAATCACAACTTTTCATCAAAGTCGCAACATTTCATAAAAGTCACAACTCTTCATAAAAGTCGCAACTCTTCATTTTCCATTCACACCTTTTTTGAAAATCCAACAATCCCCCGCATGAATGGGGAATGACTCGAAGACAAAGAAACAGACAAGTATGTGTACTTTACAAGCAAGAATTAATTGCATCTGGATAAGTAGGTTTCCCCTTGGACATTCCGTTGTGAACATATGTCGGATATACTCGGCCAATCAGTAGATGTGATATCTTTGAACCGTCGAACTTTGGTGTATACCTACACAACCATATGTCACACAATTAACCCTTTACCATTTATGGTTCTTACGGTTGTGTTCGTTTTAGCCATGAACACCCCCTGGTTTCATGAGTGTATAGAGAGATGGGCTTTTGACAATCATCTTCTTTGAAGCGGCTTACACTTCACACTCACATAGGTGATTTCTAACCGTGTTATCGCGTAGATACACTATTTGGTCAACTCTGCCAAACTTAGCAAATCATTAAAACCGTTAAGCTTTATAAACTCATTAACAAGCCTTAATGTTGTATCCTTGTCCCTGAGCATTGTCTTCATCATGATAATGGATTGAGTTTATTGACAATGCTGAACCGTCATTCACAACTTTGTTTTTCTCCTTGAATCTAGCTCTTGGGATCTCCAGTCTGCTAGAGAGAGTTACCGCTATGATGACTTGTCCTAAGCCGTAAATTCATTCCCTTAGATGATCTTTTAACTTTCTCTCTAGTTAGGCCTTTAAGTAAGTGGATCCGACACATTATCCTTTGACTTTACATAGTCAATTCTGATAATTCCACTAGAGAGTAGTTTTCTAACTGTATCATGTCTATGTCGTATATGACGAGACTTTCTGTTATACGTCATGCTCCATGCCCTACCTATTGCATCTTGACTGTGAAAGTGTATGCATACCAATGCCAATGGTTTGGGCCAAAATAGAACATCTATCAAGAAATTCCGGAGTCTTTTAACTCATTCACCGACCTTATCTTGAGCACCTAGCTCAAAGATCATTGTAGAGCTAGCGATACATGTCTCTTTTGAAATATTTCTAAGAGACTGCTCCTCTACCAATAGTAAATACATATCCACTCGTGAATTTTACTTCATTCTTCCGATGATTCAATTTGCATCACTATATCTTTCAATATTGTTAGATATTGTTATAATGCAAGACATAGTTTTAAGTATTATTTTAAATACTCCAAAACTTTATTTATTATCATCTAATGAATTTATTTGGGATCACTTGTGAAAGCACTCAGTTTAAAATATCAAATGCTATATCTGATCGCACACACTATATAATATACATCATGCTTCCCAAAAATCTAGCACAATCCAATTGTGAGTCACCTTTGTTTTCACTCTTTTGAATGAAAAACTCACATTTATTGGACACTTGATAATATTGACATTCAAATATTTGAACTAGTTAAGTACCTTTTCAATGCAATGAGACCGTGAAAATGCTAAACATTATGGAGTTCTACGAATTCTTATATCTAAGATCGCATTAGCAACTCCAATAATTTTCATTCCACTTGCTTTATAGCATACGTTTATTAGCATTTATGTCATTAGTGTCTCTATTGATGATCAACATATCACCAATATACAAACAAACAATGACCTTATGATTTTAATGTGAATACATTTATCACTTCCATCATTCTTCAATCCATTTGCCGACATGGTTTGATTGAATTATGTAATTGTTTTGTTGCTTCCATAATTTGACTTAACAAATTCACAGACTTTCTTTTATATACCAGGTACCACAAAACCCTCGGGTTGTTCCATGTAAATTTCTTTCTCCAATTCTACATTTAAGAAAGTTCTTTTCACATTCATTTGATGAATTTGGAGGTCATATACCACAGTAATAATTTTTGCATCCGGATGGATGTAATTCTAATTACTAACGAGTATATATATTGACAAGATCAAAATCTTATTTTTTTTCTAAAGCCTTTGACACAAAGTCTTGCTTCATATTTTTCAACAGTTCCATCAACTGTTATTTTTCCTTCTAAGGATTCATTTTGAACCCAAAGGTTTATTTTCTTGAAGAAGATCAATTAACTTTCAATATTGTTTATTGACACCATCTTCCAAAGGATGAGTCTACAGAAGACACAGAAAATGTTACAAAATCATATTCGAAGGAAGTAAATGTCCTTTAACATTTTACTAAGCCTCTGAATCTCTTTATTAAGTACATTATTCTTTTTATTTCCTAGGCCTTTTAGACCGTTCTCTAGACTACTCAAGACTAATTTTACAGTCCATAGTCATAGGTCCTATTTTAATTCTTTTAGGAATAGGATCTTGGACTTTGACTAGATACTCCACACTTTGAAATATTTCAAGTTGGATTTCCCTTCTTTCCATTTCTCATATGGAAAAGATTGTATTCTGATCAAACAAAATTGCTTTCTTTCTAAAAAGACAAAACTTTTTGTTGATCCCTTTTTGTAGTGAGGATAGTTCCTCCACACAAGTTTTGTGTAAACCCCAATTTATAAATAATGCATCCATCATTTCTTTCAACGTTCGATTTTTCATTAGATTGAGGTGAATATGGCAGTAGTTTGATATTTCACTTTTCAAACATATTTCTGCACAATGAGATCTATACTCTCCATTCTTATCACTTCTTATATATTTTTTTTTCACACTGATTTTCAATTTCGATATTACATTGTCTAGACATTTCTATTGCTTCATCCTTATCATTTAGCAAATAGACATAGTCATTTCTAATGCAATTATCAATAAAAGTAACAAATACTTTTTCCCACCATGAGATGGTGTTAACTTCATATCATAAATGTCAGTGTAAATCAATTCTAAGGGATTAGAATTCCTTTCAACAGATTTATAAGAATGCTCAACATACTTAGATTCCAAAAAAACTTGACATTTTTATTTAATGCACTCAAAGTTAGGCAAAACTTCTAAGTTGATCAGTTTTTCTTACAAGGTTTTGTAATTGACATGCCCCAAGTGTTCATGTCACAAACATTGACTCAAGCAAGTAAGAACAAATAAAAACATTGAGTTTGAAAAGCTATTCGTGGGGTAGCTTTTTCATCACTAATATTTTGTTCCTATTTCTTACAATTTTGTGTGATACAAACATTGTTTAGATTGTCAAATATTTTTTTTTCAGAAGGACATTTCCGTAACTTTCAATGTGATTGTTATAGAACTACATATGAACAAAATTTCATCGGGTTAAATAAAGACAATATTGTCCAACTGTTATTTTTTTTTAAAAAACATAACAAATGACTATTCCCCAATATTCATGTCTATGCAAATACTTTTATTATAATAGACATATCTTTTCATGAAAAATCACAACATTTTAAGTGATTTTTTTTTCATAAAAGAACACAATTATTTTGAACAAGTATATATATAATTTGGATGTTTCATACTAGTCACACTATATACTAGTAATAGAGAAACTCAACAACCACAATATCAAATATACTCTAAGAATTTTGTGGGTATAACATAATACAAAAGTATCATTAAATTTCATATCTTTTGCTCCAAAGTTATATTAGACACCAAGTCTAATCATAAGCAAATAACCCCCACATTTCAAATGTGATCTCAAAATATTTTTCAAGTATTTGAAAATAGTTTTTCCACATATTTTAATGTTGGAAACATTATTCTACGAAAGAATTATAATGCTGCAATTCTCTTTGGCAATGTTTACACAATGTCAAAGTTCATTCCATAGAAATACTAAAATCACAAATTCTAATTTATTGGTATTTTTTCTTTATCATAAATAGACATACCACTTAGTATTTTAAATACTAACAATAAGGACAAAAAAAATTGTACAATTTATTTCTATATTACATTGAAGTTTATAGAAAATCAAAAGTACAACATTGACTGTTATGTGAAGTTTTTATATTCTTCAAACCAATTGCATAGTCCAATTTATCCAGAGTATAAAACCACAAAAGTTTTTAGTCTACAAAATTCATACACATTAACATTTCTCATGGAGTACAAAACTACAAAAGTTTTTTTTTCTCCAAACAGAATAACACATATTCTTTATCACATAGAAATGTTTTTATTATCAAATAGTCTTCAAACTATAACATTTTGACATACTATTTATCAAACAAAAAATAAGCATCTCTCATTTTTGCAAACTAAAGAATTTTAAAAGCAACAATATTTGCGAAGTAAAATTCATTCCACAACATATGGTTTGCAGATCTTTTTCCAAAGATACATATAATAAAAAAAAATAAAAACCTTAGATGATAACTCTTAGAAACTATTTTCCTCCTTAAATAATTTAATAAGAAGGTTACTTGTTAATTTTTAAACAGAATACCATAAAAGTTTTCTGTTACATTCTCACTTCGACCTTGCTAAATAAAGCAACGAATTATAGAGAAGTAATGGATTTATCTTCTACTTCCATGATCAGATTCTCTCAATCAGTAGAATACAAAAAATACTAACAGTATAATAATTTCCTTAAGATTGTTGTACATTTTGTATTCCAAACATACTTAGAACAAAACTTTGAACATCTTTGTGAGAAAGAAAGTTTAAGAACATTTTCACAACTAGAAAATTAAAACTAGTAGCGAAACTAGATTCAGAAATAAATTTTTTTAAAAAAATATACGAAATTTTTTTTAAAGAAGAATAGTTGTTAATATGTGTCTAAAGAATCTTACTGATTCCAACAAACTTTGCAGAAACACGAAGTTACCAAGTTTAATGAACCAGTGAAGAACAAAAGAACAGAAGAACTGAAATTAATTCACAAATCTAAAGTTTGTAAAACACGTACCAGAATCTGGAAAAAAAATTTAATAGGAAAAAGATCAAGTCCACTGAATTCACAGTGTCCCCTTAAGGAAATTATTCCCCTCTAGTATCCGAAGTTTGATTTGGAATATGACCTCCCAGGGTAAAATGATCTCAATCACCAAGTATAGATACCAAAAATTCTGATGTCAGCGAACCACTCAACGGCAGTAAAGTACACTTAGAATACTAGATTTAGTAGTTGAAGAAGAAGTCCATAAAAATTCTATATTAAAATGAGAGGAAATTCCTCAATTTATAGAAAACAAAGGGTAGTGCGAAAAGGTTCTTATTGTGCCTTACCGGAAAGGTCACAAACCTTTGGAAAAGTCACAATCTTTCAGAAAGGTCGTCACCTTTCATAAAAGTCACAACTTTTCATAAAAATCACAACTTTTCATCAAAGTCGCAACATTTCATAAAAGTCACAACTCTTCATAAAAGTCGTAACTCTTCATTTTCCATTCACACCTTTTTTAGAATCCAACATCAACTAGATCAACAATGCGTTGGATATCGATCCTAGTTACCTATATCTACATCATAATAAAAATCAAGACAACTGACATCATTACATTGAATGTACGGGTATGTGAGTTGGAGTGCTAAACACAACTTAAGCTTGAAAAGAATCTATAGAACTTACCTGGATCAACTCAACTCAACATAATTTAACTCATTTCAATATAAAGCAGTTTAAAACAATTGCAATATAAAGAAAAGTTGTTTAAAAACATGATATCAATTGTGTGTATATGCAAGCCTACAAAATAACTCTAAAATGTATGAAAAAATAAAATAACTGTGTATAGAAGAATACAATTACCTCTATGGAGTGTCTCTAATTGAAAACCATCGCATAAGAGTTATTGTGAAGATACAAAGTTTTTCCTCATGTTTCCAAGGCCGTCCTATACCTTTCGAAGGTATAAAACCTGAACTACTAAGTGGATCCACTAGTCTATGCTAAAAACCACTAAAGGAATTATCTAAAAGGTATGACCCTTTATAACCATGATGGCTGCTTGGTTTATAGGTGTTGTGAGTTGTCTGAAGTCTCCCTCATGTCGGTGCGCAATACTACTCCAAAAAATATGATATTAGATCTTATGTTTAAAGATATACTTCTTTCAGTGATTTGAGATTAGTGCTAAAAAAACTTAGCTCAAAGGCTATCTTGTAAATCAAAGTTCCCTTTCTTGCTTCATTTAGAGAGGCGATTACTCTTTCCTGAAAACTAGTCCGAAGACTCTTTAGAAATAGATGTTTCCTTTCTTGTTTAAATGTGAAAAAACACTTTCAACCCTTTTCTGAATACATACTCTTTTAAGAAATGAACTTCAATCTTTACTCTTTACTGTTTTATCAACTTGAAATTTATGTCTTAAAACAAAGTAAAGCATTCTAAAAAGACTTTTGGATAATTCTAAGAACTCCTCTTAATTCGACTCCTACTTCTCTTGACATTGATCTTAACTTTCGCTGAATTGGATTATGGATTCAAAGTTAATGAGCCCATGTTTATGGATGATTTAATGATGGTTATATGTATCTTAGAATGTTAGAATCAACTAAGAAACATGGGTTCATTGTTAATGAACAAGTGTGAAAAGGTGGGAAAGAAATGGGAAAGACTTGCGTCCCTAGCGCTTTGAAAGGAGTGGGGAGCTAGAGACAAAAGATCAGAGACTATTCTAGGGAAAGTGGATGGCGCGTCACCCCCAGGATGAAAGTTCAGAGCCCTTTTTTGGGGCACGCTGACTAGCGTGACCGCCCCACCCCTATCCCTAGGTGTTCGCTTTTAATATCTTAACCCTCTAAACTTCATTGGTTCTTTCCCCAAACACTTAGAATAATCTATATTTTCAATAAACAAAAAATTCAACTCGAAATTACACTCAGAAACATGAATCAAATCATTAAGAACTTAAATAACACAACCCACAAGAATTCAAATGAATATCATCAAGAATTCAAAGGATTTACTCTCAAAATCAAATATATTTCACTGAATTGAATCATGATTGGCACGTGTCTGAACTAACCAACTTTATGTGGTTTCAGATACCTTGTAGGGATCATCTCTTAATTAAATCCACAAGCTAAACTCGACGATCTTGATGAATCTTGCTTCTCTTCTCCTTTCTTCTATTATTTTCTCTTCTCTCAAAACCCTGATTCTTTTTCTAAAAGTGTAAACTCAATATGTTCAGTTTAGAATGTTAAGTAATCACCAAAACCAAATTAAAATAAAAGGGTAAGGAAAATATCAAACTACCCTTCTAAAATCCGGTTTTGACTTTTCTTATTCGAACAACACAACTTCAATAGATTAATAACTCAATCATACGAACTCGAAATTGCGCAAATTCGGTGGACTTGGAAAGATAATTTCAACATATTTCCTACAATATCTGGAATTGCTTCTTAGTTATATTGATCTAAAAATATCGTCTTTTGAAGATGGCCAAAACTCAACTTATTCTAACTTAACAAAATTTCCACATTTTAATTCTTTCCAATAATGACTATTTTCAATTATTAGCTTCTTCCTTGTTATTTCAATTTGCAAGATGTTACATGACTCCTTCTCTTTCTTTTAAGTGCAAATTATGATCCATAGGCATTTTAGGTCTTCACATTTAACCGTGTACTTCAAGATATAAGGGTGAGCTATTTCCATCTGGAATGCCACATATTTTTTTCATTTTTATATCATTCTTTCAGACATTGAGACTACTTGGTACTTTTTTTTTTCTACCATTATACATTTTAGTTAGATGTTGTAATACAATGCCTTTCAGATTTTAGGGATACAGTAAAACCACTATAAATAAATACAGGTGGGACCAAAGGGTTGTAATACAATGACTTTCAAACTTTCAGATGTTTTAATATTTATTAATTTAAAGAACGGTTTGAGATTTAATGAATGTTAATTTTAATTATATCAAAATAATTGTATCTTACAATTTATGTATCATATCTATTGATTTCAGATAAAATATTATACATAAAGTACAGTGAATACGCCATAATCATTATATCTTACTAATTTCCTTGTGATGTATGGATAATAAGAGCACACAAGATGTATTATCACATATGATTTTACCGTAGGATATTATAATTCTATAAAGTGGGACAAAATGATCCATAAAATATTAATGTGTTGGGTGCTATAGATTTTGTAATCCATGCTTGGACAACATATGTTTAGAAAGAGACAATCTCAAATTGTTTTTGGCATTGTAAAATTTGTTCGGGGGATGCAATTTCAGAGAACTTGAATGAACCCACTGACGAAAACTTCATTCATGAACTCGAGGCATGATTGATTATCTAGGTTACCACAATATAGTGAATGGAAATAACCTGTTGGATTATTCGAGTGAAAGTGATACATGTTCGGAGGTCCAGAGCTTAGAATTGTGGATACAATAGAAAAAAACAATACCGATGATAAAGTTGAATATGATATTACATCTTTGGAACCTGTTATGCGTAAGCACTTATCACATTTAGAACTCTTCAAAATTTTATGGTGCAGTTCAAAAAGATAACATCGGCGCTCTTGGATGCAATAAGAAAAGTTAGAGATGAGTTTCAACTAGATTTAAACTTTATGAAAAAACACAATACAATAGAATCATATTTCACTAAATTGTCTTGCATATATTTGTACTTTTAAACAATTATTAATTTATGATATTAATGGTCCCATATATTTAGACATGGGTCTTCTGAAAATATATTATCTTTTTGAAATTTGTGATTTATTCCATTGGCCCAAGACGGGACAGGAGAAAAATATTATTTTAAAGAGATTATTAATTTACTGAGCATTATATTATAGAGGGTTTACAGTATTTTTATAGACTTCCGCCACTATTTTGTTTAATTTAAAGACAGTTTATTTGTTGTACTCTTATATTTCTAGTCAGCATCGTATGATGTTGCATTAGTTCGATTGTCAAGTGTTGGTGAGGTGTATTATGATGAATTGAGATATAACATCCCCATTCTGCAAATTGTTCCATCTTTGCATGGATTGCCATTGAAGATTGATTTTTTCATGCTGCAGTAAAACCCTATCCACTAAATCACAAACATTTCATGTTGAAATAAAATCTTGTCCGTTGAATAACGATATCTTATATTAGTTTAATCAAGTTCATATGTAAAGAGGACCTACCATATTTCGTAGATCATTATATTTGGAAAATGAATAAATTGTATTCCTAGTTCATTGTGCTTGGAAAATTAACAAATCATATTCCTAGATCACTATATTTGAGAAATTAATAAATTGTATTCCTACTTCATGTGCGAAATAAATATATTGCATTCCTAATTTATTTTGAAATCACATCTAAAGAAAATATGAAATATATAGAGATGGTTTGCCATACTTAATTTGGGAAGTCAATAATGTTTATTCCTATTTTTTTTTCAAATAAGATTTGTTGACATTTCGTTACTGATACATATCTATATGGGTTTAAACATATAAGCCTTTTATTTTCAGAAACTTTGCGAGGAAAGTATCTGAAAAAAAATGTAGAAAAAGGCAATTTTGTATCGTTGTTTAGTTTTAATGGAAAAGGGTAAATGATTAAAAGCTTCTTGAAATCGATTAAAAAGAAAAGTAAGAGAAAAATATGTAAAGTATTTGATTTTGTTCAATTTTCCATGTTCGTTTCGATTCGATTTCTGTTTGATTCTTAATATGATATAAATCATATTTAAGTGTGGTGACTACATTATCATTGTTTATTTGAAATGGATGGAATATCTATAGTGATAAACAATTGTATAAAGTAATTTTTGGTATAGTTTATTATATGGACAAATTAAGATATTGAAATAGTTAGCTATTATTATTCTTAATTTTCACGTTAGTCTTACCTATTTATTAATTGTTTGCAACAAATTTTAAGCATATGGAAAATCAATAAACCGTACAAATAAAAATATGAAGAAACATAATTTTAATGATTAAGATAGCAGTACAATTCTGTTGATCCCTTGACTCTACTCTATAAGATTTATCCATGATTCGGGGATCCATTATTCAATGGCCGTTAGTGACATATTTCTCGAACTAGAATGATTTAGATTTGACCTCTCTATATGAATAATCCATCAATTTGTAGATTATTCGATATCTTGATTTCTTTATGGAATTTCCGAGATGCCTTTTAAGAGAACTTAGTACCCTTTATATGGGCATAAATTAGGGTTTAGGGTTGAGTAGCTTCCAAGAATCCTTATCTGAGTTGAACACAATTTGTAGAGTCCCAACTTGAATTGAACGCATCATGTAGAGTCCCACAAAATTTCAATGTCTACAAATGCCCCCTGCTTCAAGGCTTGATGGAGTGCAGACTTGTGAACCTCAAAGACGAGGCTTGAAGTACTCATTCTTTCACGTTAGCAGCTTCAAATTTTCAGATTTGATTTAAGAGAGAAGAGATGAAGGGCAGATTTGGTCCCATTGCACTTGCCAATTTAATTGCAACAAATTTTAAACATATGGAAAATAAATAAACCATACAAATAAAATATGAAGAAACGTGATTTTATTCATCAAAATTGTGAGTACAAATCTGTTTCTCCATTGATTCTACTCTCTAAAATGATTTATCCATGATTTGAGGGCCATTAGTGACGTATTTCTCGAACTAGAATGATTTAGATTTGACCTCTCTATATGAATAATCCATCAATTTGTAGATTATTCGATATCTAGATCTCTTTATGGATTTCCGAGAGGCCTTTTAAGGGGATTTAGTACCATTTATATAGGCATAAATTAGGGTTAAGGGTTGAGTAGCCTCCAAGAATCCTTATATGAGTTGAACACAATTTGTAGAGTCCCAACTTTAATTGAACGCATCTTGTAGAGTAAAATTCGCGTCAAGTTAACAATAATCAAGAATGGAAGATTATAGTAACAATCATTTTATTATTTCAAGTGCGAGTGTTACAATGTCTATAATTAATCTGAATTCTCCTTTTCAACTATAAATTCAAGGGCTTTAAAACTTGTTCTTGAATTTATGAGAAACTTGAACTTGAACTTTTTCTTGATCTTGACTTTTATTTGAATTCAAGGGCTTCGAGCTTGTTTTTTAATTTGGTGGTCTTGATCTTGATCGTTCTTGAACTAAAAAGCTTGAATTCTTAAACTTGTAGTTTTGTAGAGAATTAAACGGTGTTTGCACCACGGAGTTTGTCTAGCTTCTTGTTTAGAGTTTTCTGTCTCTTTTCTGAATTATGAGGACCCCTATTTATAGTTTTAGAATAGAGGAGTTGCGATTGGAATAAGATTCCGTTCAGCCAATCAGATTTAAGTGACATGGCATTGGGGCTTTATGGAGCGGGCTTGTCATCTTTGACACATGTCATGATTCTATTGGTTTTCTTATTTGACTTGGCATGCCACATCATATGCACACGTGGTGCCAAGATGGTCTCTAGAATAAGACGGGATTGGGTTTAACAAATTTGGTTCATCCAATGTAGCCCAAATCAATTAATTTAGACTTTAATTAAATCAATATTTATTGGACTTAAATATTTAACTCCATTATATCAATCTACAATATTTATTTGGATTAATATATTTATTAATTCAATATAATCCGGATCATTTTATAGATTTATATTTAATAAATTTCAAATGATTACATTAATTATTGAAATATGTCTGCAATCATAAAAAAAATTTCTTATATTTATGGGACTGTACTAATATTATTTTTTTCTAGTATCGAAGATAAAAAATAATACCAATGGTTCCATGTTTTGAGGGGCAATATACCTTAGATATTTAGCCTAACAAAAATCTTGTTCAACTTCTTTTTACTTTCACTCTATTTACATTTACGTAGGTATATTATTTATGTTTAAATTTTATTTGTGGCTTGATTATTTGTTCATCACAAGCTTGCTGCTAAGGCCAAGAAAAACTTTATTATCATTCATATTCGAGTGTCAACATAAGCTTAATCTATATGACATTATTATTCATTGTTCGTAACAATAATAATTAGGGTACATAGCAAATTGTTCTTGTATGTATGAAAGTTGTGTAGTGCGTGATATCAATTTAGAACTTATTTACTACCTTAAAGGCATGAACTCCACAAAATAATTGTTAAATTATGTAAATACCCCAATGAAAAACGTATTTCCATATCCATAGTCCAACAATTCCTTCTACTGCAATACCACAAATAAAATAATTAGATACCACAAAGGCAAAGAATTGTAATCCCCACGCCACAAACATCTAGAGTATGGATACAATTGCACAGTTAAATTACATAATGGAGTTTGTATACAATCATAATGATATATTAGCACAATATAGCTTAGATATGAATCTCATGACGAGGTAACCAGTTGTGTACTCTACTATTCATTTATCATACAACATGTTCATTTTTATGGATGAAAGTCGTACAAATACATTAATACACTCATAATTATCCCTTCTAAGTCTCTAATGGATGTAGATCCTTCCCATCATACAAAGGTAAGATCATAGTCGACACAACACACACAACCCCACTATAGGTGTGTTCCTCACGATTGTTAAAAATCGTTTCGATTTCGGAGGAAAATAACGGTTAATTAGAATGTACATGGAAAATTAGTTTCCCATTGGTGGAGGAAGATTGTCATCATTTACATATGTAGCACAATGAAACATCTATTTCCTCAAATGTTACACAACGTTGAGTACTTCCTTTATTCAAACAAAGAAAAGGTATGACCAATGTTAATAAAAGCTTTAACTATATTTGACTGACTTGCAACCCGATGAATTTTAAATTTTTCAGAAAATTATCCCTAACAAATCCAATATTTTAGTTGATACATTTAATCAAATGAAGAATGTGAAAATTTCCGCAAGTTTAAATTGAATACATTTGATCAAATGAAGAATGTATATATACGATATCATAGCTCTAGGAATCTCAATACGAGGCTACCACGTGCAACACACATGTGGTAAACCTAATAAACAAAAACAAAAAAGTCTTGTTCTTGAAAACTTAGCAAAATAACACTTACTAATATAACAAATTTGAAAATAAAATAAATCCCTAATTGTTATGCATTTGTACCGTCTTTGTTGATGGGAAAAGGGGAAACTGAAGCTCAACATATTGGACAGTTTTTTCCAGTAGCAACCATTTTCTGATGCAACATGCATGATATTCATGTTCACACCCAATTTTCCCAGTAGTCTGTTCATGTTTAAATTTCCCAAGACATATGCTACAAATCTCTTTTGTATTCGTTGGATTTTTTACTCCGTCTTTAGGAACCACAACATGATGAATTCTTGTGTTAAAATACCTCAATATATCTTCATCCTCTTTTTCCTCCATGTAAGCCTCAGATTGACCTTGAAGATTGCCTGCTACATCTGCCCTTAAGATTCTCTCTATGGAATCACGATCACTTACATTACTTATAATAAGACCAAGAGAAGAAACATGTGAGTTACTCATATTTCAATACCAATAATAAAAGAAAACGTTAAACAAAGAACAATGTTGAGATTTTTTTGAGTTCTTGAAAACAACACAAACAGAAAAATAAGTGATTAATAAGTTTGAAATTACAAGAAACTTTATAGAGAGATGACCTACAATATTTTCTACCTTAATAGGAAAATAATTAATTTAATTCCTAGTATATTTGAAATAAATAAATTGTATTCCTAGTTGTAGTAGAAAAATAATATATTGTATTTCTAATTCATTTGGAAAATTAATAAATTGTATTCTTAGTTCTTGTGAAAAATCTATAATTGTATTCCTAGTTTTTGCAAAAAATCTCTAAGTATATTCCTTGTTCAATTGGAAAAATAATAAATTGTATTCCTTGTTATGGGGTAAATCAATTAGTTACATTCCTACTTTCATTTAGAAAAATAATAAATTGTATTTCTAGCTATTGGGGAAAATCAATAAGTTACATTCCTACTTTGTTTTGGAATTAATTTAATGACAATGTGAAATATACATAAATATGGTCTATCATATGTCTACTTCATTTGGAAACTTAATAAGTTTTAATCCTAATTTTTTTTAATGCATAATTAAATAAACATACAATAAAATATATATTCATGATTACATAATTTAATAAATTCCCAAAAAAAAGGGTAAAATACAGAAAGTTGGAAAAGAAGAATGAATAAATTAATTTTTCGCTAGACCTTTCCATTTTTGTAGGGAAGGAAATATAAAAGAAAATAAATAAATTTATTTTTCAATATACGTTTAATTATTTAGTTAAATGTATTGTGTATATAGACACACACACACACACACATATATATATACTAGGTAAATTTTCCACGCCTCGTGTGGTGGTGAACTATTTAAATAATATACTTCTGAACATATTATAAACATGTTTTGAGAGAGTAGTACCCTACAGTAAATTGTCAAGAATATTTTATCCAAAGATGAAATGAAATCTTTTTTAATCTTTAAACGAAAAAGATTTGATTCTATGTGTTCACGAATATTGTTATTAATTCTTTATTTTACTATTGTTATTCATCACCAAAATCTTTACAAAAGATATGCATTTTTTTCAATGGCTATATTTGTATTTTGGAAAAGTTTAAAAACATTATATTCATTAATTGCAAGAGTTTTTCTCCTACTCAAAGCTGCTACATACAAAATTTAAATATTATACATCTTATACAATTAGTTGCGTACTTGATACATTAATTAAAATATAAAAACACATCTCTTGGAGTTCAATGAAAAAAAGTATGTAGCTCAAATAATTTGGATAAGAAGATGTCTTGGTAGGTCCCTTATTCAAAATCATATGCAGTCGATGAAACTACTTAGATAGCCAAAAGATAAATTTCATTGTGTATGTTTCGATCAATATGGTTAAAGTTTTATTGTTTTTTGTGATATTTAATCTAAATTTTAAAAGGTGGTAATTATTTTATTAATATAGATTCATCATACTTTGAGGGGTAATTCATTGACTCCAACCTAACATTTGAACTCCAAACGTTTGATTAAGGTTGAGTACAATAATTACCATCCCACTACATTCCAAGGTAGTGTTAAACCACCCTAACTTTTTAACATCAAAAGTTCGTTGTTGCACATCATATACATCTTTAAGCCACTGAAAACTCTACAAAGATTAAAATAATTTATTTTATAAGTTTAAGAATTCTAATCTACATGACACTAATAGTCTAATATCACATCAAACTCTTGATTAACATATATTTACTTCAACATAATGATCAAAAGCATAAACATAAACAACAAAGTTTATAACATGTACACAAAAATAAAAAAATAAATCAAATAAGCATAAGTTAGTCATTGTAAAAAACATAACAGAATCTATAATAATAAAATGAAACATAAAGGAAAAAATGAGCTCACTTAAAGCACATTGTTCCCTTAAGAATATTAGTTCATTCTACTACCCGAAGTTTAAATATATCCTCTCAAGATATAGTGATTCTATTCACAAGTGTGTTGATACAAAAATAATGGTGTGAGTCAGTCACCCAATATGAGCAATGTACACGAATATATAATTCTCCAGAGGAACAAGAAGAAGAAGAAGAAGAAGAAGAAGAAGAAGAAGAAGAAGAAGAAGAAGAAGAAGAAGAAGAAGAAGAAGAAGAAGAAGAAGAAAAAGATAAAGAAAAAGAAGTTAAGAACTTTCGTTGTTTTAAAATGAGAGAAAATCTCTCTATTTATTGACGACAAAGAGTAGTGTGAATAAATGAATATTGCGCCTTATGAAAAGTCACAATTTTTTTATAAAGTTGCAACTCCTCATAAAACATGCAACTTTTAAATAAAGTTGCAACTCTTCATATAAAGTTGCAACTCTTCGTAAAAATCACAACTTTTCATAAAAAATAACAACTTTTTATAAAAGTTGCAACTTTTCATAAAAAGTAACAACTTTTAATGAAATGTAAGATTAATTTGGAAATAAATAAGTTAAAAGGAAATTCTAAGTTGATGGTTCATGCATAAAAAGTAAAAGAGAGTATTCTAAGGAAGAGGAATAGGGAAGCTAAGAAGGCAAGGTATTTTGGAGGTGGTTCTTCTAAGAGTAGGCTTGACATGCAAGACACACCTAAGTTCAAGAAGAGGTTTTTAAACCAGGTTCCTTAAAATGTCTCCAAGACTCACAATGACAGGGTTTCCAATCCTAAGCCTCAGAAGGGGAGAAATGTTGATTCACCTAGAGAAAGACCAACTTGTGGTAAGTGTGGTAAGAAACATATGGTGCAAGATTTTCCTAATGTGAAGAATCAAGGAAAGAGAATAACCAAGCTCAATCAAGAGGTCCGAGATCTGATACTCCAAAAAGGAAATGTTTTTATGCACTCAAGTCTAGGGGTGAATAAGAGAGCTCTCTCGATGTTGTGACCGGTATGTTACAAGTCTTATTTTTTAATGCTTATGCTTTGATTGACCTAGGTTCTACCCTTTCTTTTGTTACACCTTTGGTATTTAGGAAGTTTGATGTACTTCCTGATGTTTCGATTGAACCCTTTTCCGTTTGTACCACAATGCGTGACTTTGTGGTTGCAAATAGTCTATAGGGAATTTCCTGTAATGCTTCCCCATAGAGTTATTCTTGTTGATTTGGTAGAACTTGACGTGTTTGATTTTGATAGCATCTTGGGTATTGATTGTCTTCATGCTTGTTTTGTTTCGATAGATTGTAGTATGAAGTTTAAATTCCCAAATGAACCCATTTTAGAGTGGAAGGGGGGGGAATTCTATGCCAAGTGGTCAAATTATTTATTGCTTGAAAGCTTGTAAGATGATAGTAAGGGTTAAAGATCTAGAATGTGAAACTCCTTTTATTAGAGGATTTTCCTAATGACCTTCCAGGAGTTCCTCCCAAATGGGAAATTGACATTGGCATTGACTTGAAACCAGATATGAATCACATTTTAATTCCTTCATATCAGATGACTCCGGCCGAATTGAAAGATTTGAAGCTCCAACTCAAAGATTTTGTAGATAAGGGTTTCATTCAACCTAGTATTTTCTCCATGGGGTGCTTCGGTCTTGTTTGTGAAGAAGAAGGAAGAGTAAATTAGAATGTGCATTGATTATTTCCAACTCAATAAGGTCACAAAAAATAACAAGTATCCTCTCCCTTAGATTGATTATCTCTTTGATCAACTCCAAGGTGCTAGATATTTTTTCAAGATTGACTTAAGGTCGGGATATCACCAACTTCGGGTGAGAGGTGAAGATGTTCACAAAACAGCTTTTCGAACTAGATATGGTAACTCTGAATTTCCAGTTATGTCTTTTTGGTTAACAAATGCTCCGACGGCGTTTGTGGACCTAATGAATAGAATTTTTCGAGATTTTCTAAACTCATTCGTGATTTTGTTCATTGATCATATTTCGATATACTCCAAGAATGAAAATGAGCATGAGAGTCATTTGAGGTTGGCCTTGTAAATCCTCAAGGAACACAGAGTTTATGCAGGATTTTAGAAATGTGAATTTTTGTTTAGGTCGTTTGCTTGTCTTGGACATGTTATGTATGGTAAGGGTATAAAGTTTGATCCAAAGAAGATGGATGTGGTGAAAAAATTGGCCTAGACCTTTGACTCCTACTTATATAAAAAGCTTCTTGGGTCTAGCCGGGTACAAATAGAAGATTTGTTGATGGACATTCGTCCATTGCTTCTCCTTTGAGAAGTTTGAACGAAAAGAAGGTAAAGTTTGAGTGGCCGAAAGCTTGTGGAAAAGGTTTTCAAGAGTTTAAAGATAAGCTTACCTCCGCTCTGGTGATGACCTTACCAGTGGGTAATTTTCTAGTGTATTGTGACGCTTCCCGAGTGGGCTTGGGATGTGTCCTCATGCAACATGGAAAGGTGATAGCTTATGCTTCTAGGCAACTCAAAGTTCATGAGAAGAATTATCTGACTCATGACCTTGAGTTAGCTGCTGTAGTTTTTCCCTTGAAAATATGTATGTATTATTTGTATATTGTGCATGTTAATGTGTTTACTGACCATTAAAGTCATCAATATGTGTTCACACAAAAGGAGTTGAATCCGACAGAGAATATGGTAATAACTTTTGAAGGATTATGACATGAGTTTCCTTTATCCACCCCGGCAAGGCCAATGTGGTTGCGGATGCTTTTAGTCGTATGACTATGGATAGAGTTGCTCATGTGGAATAAGAGAAGAAAGAACTTGTGAAAGATGTTCAAAGGTTGGCTCGCCTAGGTGTGCGGTTAGAAAATTCTCCAAATGGTTGTTTTATAGTCCATCATACCTCCGACTCATAATTAGTGGTTGAGGTGAAATCTAAGCAACATCTTGATCCTCTATCGATGGATTTGAAGGAATTAGTACTTGGTAAGGTCAATGAGTGATTATCCCAGGGGGGATGGTGTTGTTAGGTACCAAGAGAGATTATGTGTACCGGATTTTAAGGATTTGAGAAATTTAATTCTAGAACAAGCCCATCGTTCCTGTTATTCGATTCATCTGGGTGGCGCCAAAATATATCATGACCTTATGGAGATATATTTGTGGGATAGTTTAAAAAGGGACATAGCAGAGTTTTTTGCAAGGTGTCCAAATTGTCAACAAGTTAAAGTCGAGCATCTATAACTAGGTGGTTTAACTTAAAACATGGATGTTCCTACTTGGAAGTGGCAATCCATCAATATGGACTTTGTTGGTGGGTTGCCTCAAACCTGGAGGCAAAATGATTCAATATGGGTTATCGTGGATATGTTGACCAAATATCCCCACTTTATTCTTGTTAAGTCTACTCATAACGGTGAAGATTATGCAATAATCTACATTTATGATATTGTGAGTCTTCATGGGATTCGTTTGTCCATCATATCATATAAGGGTTCCCAATTCACTTCTCGTTTTTAGAAAGCTTTTTAAAAGGGTTTAGATACTCAAGTGAAACTTTGCATCGCTTTTCATCCTCAAATGGATGGGCAAGCGAAGCGTACCATTCAGACCCTTGAAGATTTGTTAAGATTTTGTGTTATTGATTTCAAAGGAAGTTGGGGTGAATACCTACCATTGATTGAGTTCTCCTAAAACAATAGTTACCATTCGAGCTTCTCCATGGCACCTTTGGAGGCACTTTATGGTAGAAGATGTAGGTCTCGGATCGGATGGTTTGAGGTTGGTGAGTCCTCACTCCTTGGTCTTCAGATTATCTATGAGTCTTTAGAGATATTTTGAGTCATAAGAGATAGATTAAAGACAGTCTATAGTCAAAAAAAGTCGTATGACGACAATAGAAGAAGAGACATTGAGTTTTGAAAAGGTGATCATGTCTATTTGAAGATTTTACCTATGAAAGGGTTAATGAGATTTGGTAGGAAGGGGTAGTTAAGTCCCCGATACGTTGGTCCTTATGAGTATCTACAACAGGCTGGAAAGGTTTCCTATGAGCTGAAACTACCTAATGATCTAGCTTCGGTTCATCCGGTGTTTCATGTTTCTATGATCAAGAAATTCATAGGTGACCTGATGTCTATTCTTCCTATCAAAGGGTGGATGAGAACCTCTCCAATAAAGAGGTTCTGGTTGAGATCTTAGATCGCCAAGTCAAGAAGTTGAGGAACAAAGAGGTTGCCTCCGTAAAAGTTTGTGGACGAACCATCTTGTTGAGAGTGCAACATGGGAAGCCAAAGCCGACACAATGTCCGGCTACCCTCATTTTTTTACTCCTTAAGGTTATACGTTCGTCTTAATAAGGCAAATAATGAATAAATATTAAATTGACCTGTTTTCGAATAGGTGCATGTTTTGGTAAAAGTTGTACCAACTTGAGTTTTAAGAAAATGCCTTCATAACTCTATTCTTGCACTTATATGAAATGTGTATGCATGTGGTCTTCTTGAGATTTAGTTGTTTTGTTGTTGTCTTGAGAATAATGATAACGTGGTATCTCTTTGATGTATTTTGAGCTCATGTTGATGTTGAGAAGGAAATTCCCCATATGTGTAATGAGATGTTGCAAATCTGATATATTGTGCATCATGAATTGAGTTGCTCTGTGTAATGTTGTGGCATGTGTTGAAGGGAGTTGTGAAGAACTCCTATGAGTTTTCGCTCATTATCATTATATGTTGTTGATTGGTTGGGCTTCTAGTATTGAGTGTGTCCTTACCCTCCTAAAGATTTTAGTGTGATTCAGGGACGAATGTTCCTAAGGGGAGAATAATGTAACACTCTGAAAGTTCTGTGACTTAGAATAGAGCTTAGTATATTGAATAATAAATAAAATTATATTTTCCAGACCTATATTAATGTATAAACTCAATTAGAAAACATTAGACCAAAAACGATAAACAAACACCTTGACGTCGGGAAACTAGCTAAATTAAACTAGTAGACGTCCCTATGTTTGGTGAAATTTTGGGAGTGTCAAATAAAGTCCAAAATTGTATAAAGGGCGAGAAGTCTGCCAAAGCAGCCTGCTCGCAGCCACAAAACAATTGGCTGCTGTCGACGCACAGCAAACATGTGAAGGCCCAAAATTATCCTCGCGAAGCGTATCCTCCACGAGGATCTTAGTATCAACTCAGTTTTCAAAAGTGAATGTGAAGTTGACCCAGCGAGGCGCAACAACTTCCCAGATTCGTCCGCGTTATTTTTAAGCCAATTTAACTTCACAAAAAGACCCATTTAAGTGAGGGGTCTTTTGGGTATTTTAGGGGACGACGTTATGATGATTTTTAGTAAGTTTTATACCACTTTCACGCACTTCAAATCAGAATAAACAAATCCCTCTCATCTCTCTCAAAAACTCTCCCTTTTCAACCTCCATTGAAGAACAACAAATTAATGCTTGAGGAAGAAGACGAAGACTCCAAGATTTTCATTTGAAATTCATGGAATATTCGTCATTAACGTAGGGTTTTTTACTCTTGGGATTCCTTTCCCCAAAAGGTACATTCAAAGACGATCTCCAACAAATCAATTCCTAGGGTTTTTACTACAAACAGGTTTTCTTCCAAACATGAGATTCATGACTAATGATGGAAAACTATGATTTTCTATGGCTAATTAGGTATTTATTGTTGGGTAGTTGATATGTAATGTTTTATTTTCATGTAAAGCATGTTCCCTTACTAAATAATGAATTTGATTATGTTATGTATATTACTTAATGTCATGAAAACGTAGGGATTAGAACTATAGTTGAATGAACTCATAAATGAACCCTTTGCCTTAACCATAGCTATGGATTGGTCTTGTTTATGAATAGAGTGGTTAGGATTGGTTATGTTATTGAGTATATCACTACATTATTAGATGATTGTTATGAATTGAGTGTAAGTTCTTGACTAAGATTCTTCGAAGCAATCAGATAAGTCTTCTAAAGTCATATTACTCTATTATGTTGATGTTTGCCTATAATTGATGTTGTTATGAAATTGAAGTATGTATGATGTTTCCATGAATATATGATCTCCAATGAATATGTTCAATGTTATATGATATAGCAAATTGATGGTGTTTATCTTGTATGCCTTACACACTATGATTATGATATGTTAATCTCACAAATGAAGGTTGTGATGAAAGGAAATCCTAATTTGAACCTAAAGAGCTTATGATCATGTTTATTTTAAGATTTAATCTCCTATGTCCTATGATAAGTTTTATGATAAGTGATGACTTAAAGGTTATTACAAAAAGGGACTTTAGCTTAGCACCGATGAACTAGATATGAGAGGTGTCCCTTCCATAGTTGGAAGACAGGTTCATAATGACTCTCCTGTGTGAGATTCTACCATATAATATGGAACTATGGGTCTTTAATATATCTCCTAGTTTTAAAAATATGTTGCCACCATAGGAATACTAGCTAGTGGATCCACCTAGAATAGTATGTTCATGTTTTGGTTGTACTTTGGCTGGTACACCACCATCTTTCAGTGTGGGGTGGTTTTATGACACCGGATTTCGTGTTTAGCTCACATGTCTACTGTCAGTTAAGGCGATTGTTCCCTTAATTAAAATGAAAGACAAGTAAATGGACATTGACTAGGGTAACTTGAGGAGTCGACTTAGTATTGGTAGTGATATGAGACTCTTCCTAGACATTGCACAAGTTGACTCTAAGGGAAGTCCTAGGAAATTGTTCTTATGTAATATCATAACATGAAATGTATAATGCTTCTGATATATAATGTTTCTGTTATATGATGTTGGTTATGTTGATGAATATGTTATTGGTCTATATTGCTATATGTGGTGATGACTACTTATAATATAAGTTGTATGAAGCAAAGCTTTACTTGTAGTCTTCTATCTTGTTTACTTGATTATGTGGGGTTATGGAGCTTCGCATGATTATTGCACTTTTAGATATGGGATGAGATCATTGGTAAGTATTTTGTATGTTATGTGGACATAAACTATCAAACATGAAATGTTAATATGACTTAATGATGATATATCTTTGGTTATGATCATTATTTTTGTTGGTGTGATCCTTATCTTGTATATGCATTAAAGGCTTTTAAATGACTTAGCATGCTTTCTAAAGCAATGGTCCATTTTTCATGCATGTCCTTAATTCTTTACGTGCATATACCCATACTTAGTACATGTGGCATACTAACCCCTTACTTTATATAACTACAAATGTAAGGTCTGACCATTGAAGATTAAGAAGGTCTATTGAAGAAGCTTGAAAATCTTTTTCCGAGTGTTTGTAGGTCCTCATGTTCGGGGATGATATCTTTTCATTATTCTAGTTTATGAAGACCTTAGTAGTTTTAGGAATGCTCTTTATTCCGTTTATGTTCTTTGAATTTCATTGTAGTAAGGCCTATATGGATTATTAACATTTTATTAATTAAGTCCAACTATTACTCTTTAAATCATTTTTATGTGAGACTAGTTTTAGAATATCGTAAGTAAGTTATCATGTTTATATAAGAAAAGCCTAAATAAGCTTCTATGTGAGAGGTATAAGTGTACCTGACTTAGTATATGTAAAAGTTTTTAGTTTTTCTGCATTTTAACTGATGAAATGTTATGACGAATACTAAAGGATTGTCTAAGTCCTCTGAGAGGACGACGACGCCGGTCGTGACTGGGGGGTGCTCTCCGGATGTAATGTTTGGCGTCACATTGAACTCCTTAACTTAGTGAATCCACTAGCTTAACTTATGTGATCATCTAAAAAGTATGACTCATCAGCACCCATGATAGATATATGGTTTACATGGGGACTTGAGTTAATATGAACTCTTATCCTCCACATAAGTTCTCAATACTAGTCCCAAAAAATACTTTATCTCATGCTTTTAAAAATAACTTCCTTTCTTTGGGTTTAGATAATTTCTCAACACTTAGCTTTAAAATATCTTTTGGAATCAATGTTCTCTTTTCTTGTTTAAAAATCTCTTGGGAAATCTTAGTTTCCTCTTACCTCAAATGTAAAAACATTTATAAATTTTCTAGGGATTACTTAGTTCCCTTATATCTTTTGAAAAATGAACTAAAATCTTTAGGGAATTCTTCGTTCCCTTAAACTTCTTTAAAGAAAAGACTTCAAATTTTACTCTTTCTTTAACTCGAAACTTGACCCTTAAAACTAAGTTAAAACGTTTCAATAAGACTCTTGGAAACTTTAAGAAACTTTACTTTAACTTAGTTCTTAGATTTATACTTGACTTCTTAACTTCTTTGACTTTGATCTTAACTTTCCTTGAATTGAATTATGGATTAAGATTCATTATCTTTTGCTTATGGATGATTTCATGATTTTTATATGTAACTATAGTGTTGGAATCAACTAAGAAGTTTGGGTACATCACTTGGAAACTAGCACGAAAAGATGGCAAAAGAACGAGGTCTCGGGGCGTCGTTGGCGCTTTGAGAGGCGTGGAGTGCCAAACTAACACACTTTGTCCTGAGGCGCTCAGGCTGGCGCGGTGCGCCAGAGCCTGATGGGAAGATACCGTTTTGAGGGGCTCTGGTAGGCGCGGCGTCCCAGGGCTTTTAATATGCAATTTTCGTCTTTTATTTTTCATTTATCAACTCTAAACCTCCTAAACTTTTATGGATCTCACCCTAGTCACTTAGTATCAGTAATAACCTCATTAACCAAAAGATTAGACCTGAAAAACAACCTAGAAATATGAACCTAATCAACTAAGACATGCGACAACTCAACGAGTTTAGCCATTGTTCTTCAAAATCATTAATTTTCATCATTCAATTCTATTCAAACTTTTCTGAATTAAACAAATTGGTGTGTGGGTGAACTAAACCAACACAAAAAGATCTCACATACCTTATAGGGATTACCTCGGACGAAATCCACTTGAAAATCATGGTGATGAATTTCTTGGTCTTTTCTCCTTTCTCCTTCTTCTCTTCTCTTTTGTCCCAAGCCCTAAGCATATTTCAACTTTCTAAAACTGACTTAAGGCTTAGTTTTATCCCTAATAAAACCTTAAAACAAATTAGGAAATATTAGGGTGAAAAGACTACTTTACCCTTACGAAAATCCGTATTAGACTTTCCCCAATCCAACAACCCCACTTCCAATAGACATAGCTCACTCATACGATATAAAAAATGCGCAAACTCTGCGGCGTTGGAAAGATATCTCCAAGGGATATCCAGCCATATAAAGTAATAACCCTAACTCATTCGGAGCTAGATGTTATGATCATTTGAAAATTACCAAAAAGTCACTTTTTGAACTTAGGAAATTTTCCAGATTTTTCCTTTTTTTTTAATTAAATGAGAAGTTTTAGTTTCTTATCTTATTCCTAGCTATTTCGAGTAATGATATGTTACAGCACGACTATAAAATGTATCACTAGTTAGTAAGGCTTTCTTAATTATACACCCAACATCACTAATACAATTTAATGATGCAGGACATTTAATCTTAAGTTGGGGTGTCTCAAACATTTTTCACACACCCCTAGTCTATACTCCAGATGTGGTCGACACATGGGAACCATTTTTTGTTCCCAAGGAAACCCTTGGCCTTGCTGAATACTTAGCAGAAGACTTAACTAATGAAATAAAGGAGCTAATTCTATAATATGTATAAAAATAAAATCGATTACTCTTTACTATTATTTAGGAGATTCTCTAACCGACAACCATCACTATGAGCTATGTGATGATACAACATTTCGACAACGCTGCTAGAATTGACCTATACGTTACCGAGGTATAAAAACCTCAACTAAGCGGACCCACTAAATCTTTGCTTGAAAGTAATAAAAAGTCATATAAAAAGTATAATCCTTCACCCAGGTTGAATATATGGTTTATGACGAATGTGAGTTTTCTGAACTCATCCCCATATTGGTGCTCAATACTATGTCTAAAACATGCTCTTTCTCAATTTGAGACAATTTCACAAAATATCCCCGTAAAAGAGGTAATTGCTCTGAAATAACTCTGAAATCATTACTCGTTTAGAATTAAAAGGTTCTCTTTCTCAATGTAAAAACGATAAATTTGGAATCAGTTCCCTTAAACATTACTCAAAATTTCACTGTAACTTTCCTCAAAACACCTTTTTACTTTCTCATAAATCAATATAAGATAACTGTTTAGTTTTAAATTTTTTTAAAAATACTTCAAAGAATAGTGAAATGATAAGTTCATGTTCAAAAATAGAAATAATAATAAACTCAAAAATGTCAATGCATAATATATAACAACTAAAAAATTACAAATAACGACTCAAAATTTAACATTTCATTTCAAGAATACTCAAAACTAAAATAGAATCCTTGATTACTATTTTATCTATAGAAAGTAGATGTAGGTAATAAATAAAAGCTCAATCAATCAATATGATAGCCTTACATGCCTGGGAAGAACATTGTTCTTGGCCAAGTTTACGGAATTTAAAGAACTTTAGAAAACCATAGGTTTTTTCATCTTGAATCCTTGCTCTAAATCTTTGAAGTTTTAAAAAATGTTTTAACACTATTAAGAACCTTAATTAAGTGAAAAAGGATCATGGTTTAGGCTTAGAAGGGGTGCTAAAAGACTAAACTACCCTTCTTTAAAACTGACAAAAAAAACCTCTAGAGGTCTATCTATGGTTCATAGTTTGTTCTACATACCATAAATTTGATCTGTAGACTTTATATTGAATTTTAAGGCTCAAAATTCATTCTAAGGGTCCAATCTATGACCCGTATAAGCTTGTATAGAATGTAGATCCAATATATAGATTTTATACAATTCTCAGGATCAAAAGTCCATTCATCTGGTATAAACTATGGCATGTAGAAGTTCCTACTATCCATAAGAATTTGATCCCAAAAGTCATAAAACTAAAGTTTTGACGGTTTGACAGTGCAAGTCGTAGTTCAATCTACTGACTATATATTGGATCCATTGTTCATAGACTCAAAAATCTCTAATATGGTAGTCTCTGTAAATTGGCTATAAATATTTACTCCAAACATAAAATAAACCAAACATGGTATTAATCACAAATTTCAAGAGTCATAGGGTATTGATGAAGCCATGTCTAGTACAAACCTGCTTATTGATGTGAATCACGCCACTTCTATAATAAGGAAGATACAATATTTAGGAACTTTCCACTTATTTTTACTCATGTTCATGCACTAGATTTCACATCTATAAAAGTTACTTCCAACTTGAGCTTACACATTTCTTTTATGATCATGCCTCCATGAAGATATATTTGACGTCCCACTAGGAGGTCTAGTCCTCAAGTTTAAAAAGCTCCTAATTCACAAGAAGTGAAAACTCCTTGGAGGATATGTCACCAATGTTGAGTTCATAATTCAACTAAGATATTCACTCAGGTCATGGCAAATCAAGTTATTCAATAAGTAGTTGATCGTAAAGATATGAATGATACATGTAGAATACATGAGTTTTGATGATGATCCACCATAGTTTACAGGGTAAAATATCATTGAGGATACGGAGAAATTTAGGGAAGATATTCAGAAAGTGCTTGAAGTTATGTGTATTGCTGTTGTAGAGTGTGTAGAGTTAGCCTCATATCAGCTCAAATGTGTGCCTATGATAAGGTGTGATTAGAGGAACAAGAACATTGCCGAGTGGGCACCACTTTTAAGAAGGGTTATGTTTAAGAATGCTTTCTTAGGGAGCTTCTTTTCCCAAGGGTTAAGGAAGGTAAGGTGAGATAGTGCTGGAATCTAAAACACAAAGCTATGAGGGCACAAGAGTAAAATCTTAAGTTTACTCTGCTATCCGGCTATTCTCAGGGATGGCGGTGGATATGAGGAGCAAGAAGAATTTGTTCATGTCTGGCTATCCTACTTTACAATATTTCCTCCTTGGGATCATTCGTAGTGATGACATGAACCTTCTAAGCATCACAATATAAACAACAACTCTCTCCCATGTATCTATCATTACTCAAGTAATATCATCAACATCACCATCAAAACCAAAAGGATACTGAGAGAGCTTAGAGAGAAAAGTCTAAGCATTAATTTATTCATCAAATCTAATATATGAATATGTATGACATAGCGTTACATTGCTATACATTAAGGGTAAATCATGAATTTGTGAGACTAAGCATACTATGAAATATAAATGATAATATGAGTGGAATCATATTATGAGCCTAGTATTCACAATGTTATGGAGTAAGATTGAAATAAATGGACTAAAGTCCTTGCCCCTCGTCCTGGAAATGAGCATATATATGAATCTATTTCATGTGTATGAGCATAGGTCATGGACACAATTCTAGTATTATAACCATTAATAGGATGTTGTAATGAATGAACTTTCAGGAATACCCTAGATTATGAACGAATCGATATATCACTATAACTCTTTTTGAACACATTACTATTTGATTCTTAACAATTGACTTGGTTTCTTATCTTGTCATTTCCCCCTTAAGTCTGAAGTACTACTTTAAATGTATGGATCTGTTCCATCATATCTAAACTACTCTATACTCACTTTACTCTAATACTTGGGACATTCTAATCTCATTTTTACAGAACCCTCCATGTGGAAATACGAAGATTCCTTCTAGGACTTATTTCTTAGTTGTTTCTCGTAACGTCTTCCTACTTATATAGAAGTCTTTCTGTAATTGTTTCCCATATTAACTTACAAATATTCTTAATCTGAATTTTAGTAGTCTTACTTCTCCTTCCTTGCCCACTAATACTGCCCTTACAAGTTCATATCTACCTAATTAGAGGAAACTTGAGCTATATTCAAGAGTCTTATATTTGACTATCTATGATCTCTCTAACAAAACTATTAAGGGTTATAAACAATAATTACATCATCCTACTACACATGGACAACACAACTATACTTTCATGGCACCAAAAAAACTCATAAGCTCAATTTGAACCTCATCTCACTACATATGATATCGGGTACACATACTAATGCCCTTGTTAATATTATGAATTAACCATACTTCATTGATCTCATCTATGGGTCATGATACACCACATGTACCACTCATATTCATTGAAAACTAACTCAGTAATTTCTCACCTACTTTATGTCAAACCTACTAGATCAATTCGTAAAACTAACATCATCACCCATATGTTGCCAATATTTTTTTAATCGTAGCACTCATATCAAATATCAAGTAAAGTGACTAATACTTAACACAAAAATTAATATAATTGCTCACATCTTATACTATTTACGACTACTAGATAAAATTAAGAAGTCACCCGTAAGAACTAATAAAAAGTACTCTATCTATATCTTTGAGACTACCTATTTATATTTTATCATCACGAGGCCCTCTCTTTAAAATTATAGGTTTATCATAGATCTATCAACTCATGAATACTCAGCCCTTCAATTGAAAAAAAAAAGTTGGTCTTCACTAATTCAATGGCACATTTACATAAATTCTTTTCTAGTTAATGTATACTTTAATTCATCCTACAAATAGCTGTTCTTCTATCTTACATCATGAAATTCAAAAAAAAAAAAATTTACTCCTTAGTCAATACATAATGGAAAAATATTTTGTCAATGACCTACTAAGTATATTATTCCAACTTACATACTCTACTCTATAAGTATGTTCATTTCTAAGGTTAATAAACTTCTAAATACATACTTCTAACTCTAGGCACTTCTACTACTATATGCTTATAACATCACAACTTATCCTCTCTTGCGGTTGAATAATACTACCCAAGCATTCTAAAATATACTATTCTCTTTATGGTATAACCTGAAACATGGATTTACAGAAGAGATTCGGGGAGTACATCTCACTTTTAGCTCAAACATGTGATTCATATGATAAGAGTGCACTCTTTAGAATCTAAACACTTAAGTTGACATACAGGCTTCACTCCATCCCCGTTGCAGTCTCATGACTTTCTTAAGACTTTTGTTGAGAGTAACTCATCAATAAGATCTGAGTTTTTCTGTTCAACCACCTTGAAAATGAGGGGTAGTCAAATAAATTTGAAAAATGCACGACTTTGAATAAGTTTATGACTTAGTTCTATTGCGTGATTTAGAGTATGAAAAAACGAAAACTTTTTTAAATTGTCTCTAGTCCCTCATCTATAAAAGTGGGGCCCTCACAACCATAAATAATATCCTACTAAAATGTCTTTATAGACACCCTAGGAATCTTGAACTTCGTGCTTTGATATAAGTTTGTCAAACATCATGCCTACACCCTGGACTTGGATAGTACTCGAGAGCTAAATACTTAGCATAAGACAGACTCAACCGATAATAGGTTTAAAAACAAAATTTAGAACATTTTTATTCGAAGTAATTACTCAACTAAATTATCTCTAAATATCGGGAAAATACACAAGTACCCCCTTAGACTATGAATGAAAAAGAAAAGGCGCACCTTAACTAGTCGTATTACCCTCATGAACTTATTTTTTTTGTAATTTGGTGCACCTTTTTATACGTAGAATTGAAATATCTCTCATGCGCCTAAATTACGTGGAGTCACGGAGTATGCCACATATGACAAAAGGTGTATAAAATTACACAAAATTAAGTTCAGGGGGGTAGTGAAATCTTAGTTTAGTTAAGGTGTGCCTCTAAAATTTCGCACATAGTCTAGGAGGGTACTTGTGCATTTTCCCTTAAATGTTCAATAATATAGGTACAATAGTTTGAAAAACATATCAAGGAAAAAAGTGAAAAATGAGAGATTCCTTAACTCTAGCTATCTATTGAAAGCCTCTATTGTTCAAGATGGATATTGACATAAGACCCTCGACATTTAAAGACTAGTGACTAGAAAATCAACTTAAAGTCCTTACATGCCTAGGTTGATAATATTAGTGTTGATTAGGTATATTAAAGTGTAATAAGACCTAAGACAACATTTTAAACCCCTCTTCCTAAAACCCAAAACGAATTTCTCTTAGAAGACTCTCTCAAGTCTCCACGGAAGCTAGAAGTCAAGAAATGGTAGGACGGCTGTTGATGGTTGTTTTTAATCAAAAATCATTTGTATTTATTTAATGTGAGGTATGTTATTCCATCCTTGCACTCTCTTTCATTCAAGGAGCCCCTTCAAACTAATTTTCAAAAATGGGTATTCAGCCTTAGTTTCTACTATCTTCTAATCTAAATATTGGTCTTGCACGAAAATGTTTCTAATCTAAATGATATCACTTAAGTGCCTGGTTGATGATCTTTAACACATGTATTTGCATCATAAATGATGCAGGTCTTATCACATCAATACATTGAATGTACGAGTATGTAATATATATGAATGGATAAATAATCAAAGTGATAAGGCTAAAAGAATATTGACATCAACTAAACTCAATACGAAGCAATAACAAGAGATGACAATATTTTGACCTTCATAAATAAATAATTTAACTCAAGGATATATATAACAATACAAGAAAATACTCTTTGCTCTTATTTGAGATTCTTTAACTAAGAACCATCACTATGAGCTACGTGATGATACAACAGATTGCCTTTGTTGCTCTAACTGTCATGTACCTGATTAGATATAAAACACCGCAAATAAGTGGACCCACTAAAGCTATGCTCGAATGCAATAAGAAGTCATCTAAAAAGTATGATCTTTTGCCCATGTTGGCTACATGGTTTATGAGAAATGTGAGTTGTATGAACTCATATCCATTTTACTGCTCAATACTACTCACAATTAAAATATATACTAGTGCTCAAGTAGAAATACTCTTACTCTAACTTGAGGTAATTTATCCTAAGATACTCTTTATGTCACGCCCCAAGGCTACCCCTTGACGTAATACGAGACATAGGATCACGAGTGACCCCAAATTAACCCTGAGGCATATCATGAACATTCTTAATATATATCTAAGTAAATATGAACTAAGCAGAAACTAAATCAATTAATATTTGAATAGGTACAAGCCTAACTAGTTTGAATAATCATAATAAAACATAACAAGAGCTTAGTGGTAACTTAAAGTACCACTTAACAACTCAAGATGAATCTACAAATATGTCTGAAAATCCTCTAACTGAGTTGGGACATGCCCTAAGATAACTCCTAAAAAAATTGAATATACAGACAAAAATTGAGGGCATGTTTATTGTCTTTGATAAATGAGGACTCACCACTGAAGCTACTAAAGTTGGACCGAGAATCGATTTAAGCATGACATGGATGTTGAGTGCCTGAATATACATCAAGAAATGAGGAAGCGCAAAAGTATGCACCCATACTTTGAATATACTAAGTATTTATGATAAAGTTATGCTAAGTTGAATAAAGTATATAAACTAAACAATGCATATCTAAGCAATAATATAATGTGAATTATAATTTTAAATTTAACTAGATGCAACGACCAAATACTAAGCATGAAGATAACATGTTGAATTGCTTACTGAAGTAGATGTTATGAACATGGTCAATGCATTAAGAGTCTGACTGTGGGAGCGTGGGAACTATTGTTAACTGACATAAACCACATGAACTAAACATAGAGTCTGATGCTTATAGTCAATCGAAAGGACCCAATATACCTTGTCGGGGGTATAAAGGCATAACTATGGCGTGATCATTAATACTAATGCCCAGCAGAAGGGACTTATAATCCTACCTAAACCCAAGTCCAACTCAGTGCTGAGTTTACTCCAACTAAATACATATGAAGTTAAAATTCACAAAATACTAAATAGCTAAAAATACTAACATAGTAAGTGAGTATTAAAAATTTGTATACTTTAAAATCTGACATTTAAAATCTGGAGATTGTATAACCAACCTAGCAATTATAATTCATGAACAAAGATTATTTTGCACAAACTAGGTTTCTCAATTTTATAAAAGGAATTTAGAAAATTTTCCAAGAATATTTTTATTTAGATTATGGATACTATAGCAACTAAAATCACCATAATTCCCAGGATTTTACAAACCTAGATCTAAACAAGTTATGTGGAATCAAGGAACATACAGAATATTCGGAACCTAGTGGCTGAAAGAAACCTACTAGTGAAATTCCACATACATGGTGATGAAATCTAAAAAGAAATCATTCGGATTTTGAGGCTTAAATTAAACGAACAATGTTGTTTGATCTTAGAAGGTTTGTTGAGTTTTCCTCTTATTTTTGCTCTAATATAATGCTTTTAAGAGAATGAAGGCTTTGAGTAGATTATGACTAAGTAATTGTCTTCGACTGATTAAAACAATGTATTTTAGGCATCAAACGACGTAATTAAGGTGCCTAATTCATAGGGAAAAAGACCAAAATGAGCCGAACTTAAAATTGATGAACTGTCATCTACTATAGGACTGATGAACCATTGTTTCAACTACCGCCCATCCACCAGGTTTGTCGTTTATGCTATCCCAAATAGGGATTTACTAAAACAAACATAACTCTTTACTCTGATATTTGATTATAGCAATCTTGGTGGCGTTGGAAAGAGGATTGAATTATCTTTTATTTCATAGGATATGGGTGATCTAATTCATTTTATACTAAAAGATATGATCATATGACGTTGAACTCAAAAATAGTTTTCCTCTAAATAGTTGTCGACCCTAACCAACACCGAAGCCTACGTCTGTAGGTCAAACCACAAAACTTTATGTTTGGCCATGGGTGGGACAGATACCATCGAGTTTGGTACCTAATAATAGGACCTTATCTACGGTATGTGGCTTCAACGGACCGTGTACCAAAATCATAGGTCCCACCTTTTTATCCTAAAATTTCCTTAATTCAGGGATTCAACAGCCCCACCTACATGGTGGATAAGACACCGCTCATCGGTGGCTTCCATTGATTTCGAAACCAGAACGTGGAAAGCTGCATTTTGCATCTTTTCAAATAAAATATGTTACACATTAAGCGATAATGTCTTTATTATCTCTTGAAACTCTCTTAAGACTTTATAAAAATCAAAGTCCTCATTATTTATAACGCCTAACTACACTTCATCCTATTCTAAGCGTAGACAGTCACTAACAAGTATAAACCAAACTAAGAGCTAGGTTTGATCCTGTAATGACCTGTTTAGTCATTTTGAGCAGCAGATTTTATTTCTGGAAAATTGGCTGAGACGACGGACCCCACGACGGACCGTCATGGGCACGATGGACCGTCGCAGGGTCTCGTTTCAAAACACTTAGAAATTCTGAAATTGGGTACTGAAAATCGACTCTCTGAACTTCGTGACGGACTTGCAGGACGGACCGTCGCAGGCACGACGGACCGTCACAGACCCTTGGTGGAAATTGGGTCTCTGAACTTTGCGACGACCTGCAGGACGGACCGTCGCAGGCACGACGGGCCGTCACAGGTTGCGTAATCCCAGTCGGAGTCGGATTTCTGGTTAAGTTTTAAAGGGGCGTTTTGGACTATTCCTGCTATAATTATATATTTCGTGGGTTTATATTAATAACTCAATTTCTTGGGGGATAAAAGAGGTAACATTGAGTTAATTAGTGGGGTATTATTGTCATCTTGTCCACTTAATTATACGTTAATTAGGGTAAAAGAAAGGGTGTTCGAATAAGAAAAATAGAAAGAACAAAGAGAGAGAGAGAGAGAATCGAGCGAGGAGAAGAAGAAACACAGCTTGGGAAAATTTGCTTGCTTGAATACTAATCTTCGGTGGAGACAGGTTATGGTTTTTCTATTATATTCGTTGTAAACTCTTAATAGCGAATGATATGTGTTGGTAGTATTGTAAACCCTTCTATATGATTAATTGTATGCTTGCATGATTGTAATTATGAAATTGTGATAAAATAAGCATGATGAAGCTATTGAATCCTAAATCTTGAAAGAAACACTAATTCACTTGTTAATGATGATGCATTGGTGTAAAAGAAGGCTTGATAAATTATATAATGAGATTGATGATGCCTTAGTATAAAAGAAGGCTTGATAAATTATATAACGAGATTGATGATGCCTTATTATAAAAGAAGGCTTGATGAATTAGGGGATCGAGTGCCACGTTCCGGTACCAGGATAGAAATAGAGGATTGGGTGCCACGTTCCGGTACCAGGATAGAATGAGGATCGGAGTGTCACGTTCCGACATCAGGATAGTATATGGATCGGGTGCCACGTTCCGGTACCAGGATAGAATGAGGATCGGAGTGCCACGTTCCGGCACCAGGGTAGAATATGGATCGGAGTGTCACGTACCGACACAAGAGGAAGAAAGATAATGAATCTTGAAGAATGTTAATATACTCAATGTAATGAACCTAATTCCCAAATGAGTATGGTATTGAGGCTTGAGTCGTCATGGATGAACTTGGTGGTACTTATTGATGATTTTAGTACTTGTTGTTGATACATGTTGAGTATTATAGTTGATTTATGATATTAACTGATATATACTGTTTTCTGTTTTGAGTTGGCCGATGATATCTACTCAGTACTTGTGGTTGTACTGCCCCCCCTACTTTTATGTTTTCTTCTTTGTTATTTGTGGAGTGCAGCAAACGTGTCGTCGTCTTCAACTCAACAGTAATTCTAGCAAGTCTTCGTCACACCGGATCTTCAGGGTGAGCTAATGCTTCTATCTTGGACTGGATCTTCTTCTTCAAGTCTTGATGCCTTGAACTTCCGGCATGGACTAGCTTTTTACTTGTTTTTGTTTTCTTAGATACTTTTAGTTTAGTAAGTTGAGGATAGATGTTCTTGTGGTGATGACTTCCAGATTTTAGGGAAATAATAGATGTTGAATTTTAATAGTTATTGAATTAGTTTTTATTAATGAATTTAAGTCTTCCGCATTATTTTTTGTTGATATACATTGAAATGTTAAGGGTTAGATTGGTTGGTTCGCTCACATAAAAGGGCGAAATGTGGGTGCCAGTCGCGACTCGGTTTTAGGTCGTGACAAACTTGGTATCAGAGCATTAGGTTCGTTGGTCTCATAACACAAGAACAGGTCTAGTAGAGTCTTAAGGAACGGTAGGGGGACGCCTTTACTTTTCTTTGAGAGGCTATAAGACTTTAGGCAAATTTCATTCTTTCTTTATTTCTTTCGTGCTACTACTTGAATCCAATTGGTATCTAGGTGATACAAATTGGTATCTGACCATCTTCACTCTATTTCGCAGATGGTTAGAACTAGAGCAACGACTGCGCCAACACCAACAACGGCAAGACAAGAAACATCTGAGCCAGCCACTGGGGCTGTGGCTTGAGGAAGAGTAGTGGCAAGAGGCTGTGGTAGAGGTCGTGGGAGGACGTCCTCTAGAGGAAGAGGACAAGTGCCTAGCCCATCTGATGCTAGGGCGGTGACTCCTCCACCGACTGAGGAAGTAGTAAGAGAGGGTGAGGAAGGGGAGAATGAACAAGTGCAAAATGAGGAATTGCCACCCCAACCTACCCCAGAGATGATCAATCAGGTTCTTGCTTATCTTAGAGGGTTATCTGATCAGGGTCAAGCACCTCCAGTGTTTTCTGCACCAACACCTCCGGTATCAGAGGTACAACATGTAGCCACTATGGCTCCCCCCATGGATGCCTCATTGGAAATAGGCACATTTCGTCGTCTGACTACTGGGCTTATAATGACAAATGATCAGCATGAACTTTTCAGTAAGTTCTTGAAATGGAAACCTCCAGTCTTTAAGGGTGCTGAATCTGAGGATGCTTACGATTTTCTTGTTGACTGTCATAAGCTACTACACAAGATGGGTATAGTAGAACTGTTCGGTGTTGAGTTCGTGAGTTATCAGTTTCAAGGGAATGCCAAAATGTGGTGGCGGTCACATGTTGAGTGTCAACCAACAGAGGCACCACCTATGACTTGGGCCTCATTCTCTAGCTTGTTTATGGAGAAGTATATCCCCTGGACTTTGAGGGATAGAGAAAGGGAGGTGAGTTTAATGGTTCTTATTCTAGAGGACAAGGTTCCGGAGGTTACTCGGTCCGACCAATTCAGTCTTCACTACAAACTGTAGTTGGAGGTCCACCTCAGACCGGTCAACACTTCTCTGAGAGGCCGATGCTTGAACCCAGAGAATGTTATGGATGTGGGGAGACTGGGCACATTAAGAGGTATTGCCCAAAACAGAGTTACAGACCTCCCATAGTCAAAGGTAGAGGTGGTCATGGTAGAGGCCGTTATTCTGGAGTACGTGGTGGTCGAGGTAATGGTGGTCACCAAAACGGCCGGGGTGATGGGCAAACTGGAGCCACTACAACACAACATGGTAGGGGCAACGGACAGACAAGTAATGGGGCCCATTGTTACGCTTTCCCTGGGAGATCTGAAGCGGAGACATCTGATGCTGTTATCACAGGTAATCTTTTGGTTTGTGATTGCATGGCTTCTGTATTGTTTGATCCCGGATCCACATTTTCTTATGTATCTTCTTCATTTGCTATTGGTCTTAATTTACCTTGTGAATTACTTGACATGCCTATTCGTGTGTCTACTCCGGTGGGTGAGTCTGTGATAGTAGAAAAAGTATATAGGTCTTGCTTGGTGACTTTTGTGGGGAGCAACACTTATGTAGATTTGGTTATCTTAGAAATGGTTGACTTCGATGTAATTCTGGGTATGACTTGGCTTTCTCCAAATTTTGCAATCTTGGATTGTAATGCTAAAACTGTGACGTTAGCCAAGCCTGGGACAGATCAGTTAGTGTGGGAGGGCGACTACACTTCCACTTCGGTTCGTATCATCTCCTTTCTTTGTGCTGAGAAGATGGTTAGTAAGGGTTGTTTAGCTTTCTTGGCACATCTCAGGGATGACACTGCCCAAGTACCTTCAATTGAGTCGGTTTCGGTAGTCCGTGAATTTGTGGATGTGTTCCCTACAGATCTTCCTGGTATGCCACCAGATAGGGATATTGACTTCTGTATTGATCTTGAACCGGGTACTCGCCCCATTTCTATACCCCCTTATAGAATGGCTCCCGCGGAATTAAGAGAGTTAAAGGCCCAACTTCAAGAGTTGTTGAGCAAAGGCTTCATTAGACCAAGTTGCATCTCCGTGGGGTGCTCCGGTGTTATTTGTGAAAAAGAAGGATGGGAGTTTTCGGATGTGCATAGACTATAGACAACTGAACAAGGTAACTATTAAGAACAAGTATCCTCTTCCTCGCATTGATGACTTGTTCGATCAGTTACAAGGTGTTTGTGTCTTCTCAAAAATTGACTTGAGATCCGGTTATCATCAATTGAAAATACGGGCAACGGATGTGCCAAAGACTGCTTTTCGAACTAGGTATGGGCACTACGAATTTGTGGTAATGTCTTTTGGTCTTACGAATGCCCCTGCTGCTTTCATGAGCTTGATGAACGGGATCTTCAAGCCATATCTGGATCTCTTTGTGATCGTATTTATTGATGATATACTGATATACTCACGGAGTAAGAAGGAACATGAGGAGCATTTGAGAATGGTGTTAGAGTTATTGAGGAAGAAGAAGCTTTATGCCAAATTCTCCAAGTGTGAGTTTTGGCTAGATTCAGTGTCCTTCTTGGGACACGTAGTCTATAAGGATGGAGTGATGGTGGATCCATCTAAGATTGAGACAGTGAAGAATTGGGTGAGACCTACAAACGTGTCAGAAATAAGGAGTTTTGTTGGTTTAGCTAGCTACTACCGCCGATTTGTCAAGGGATTCTCCTCTATTGCGTCCCAATTAACGAACTTGACTAAGCAGAATGTTCCATTTGTATGGTCGGATGAGTGTGAGGAAAGCTTTCAGAAACTCAAGACCTTGTTGACTACTGCACCAATTCTTACCTTGCCAGTAGAGGGTAAGAACTTCATTATTTATTGTGATGCATCCTATTCTGGGTTGGGTGCAGTGATAATACAAGAGAAGAATGTGATTGCTTATGCTTCGAGGCAATTAAAGGTGCATGAACGTAACTATCCGACCCATGATTTGGAGTTGGCCGCGGTAGTATTTGCACTAAAGCAATGGAGACACTATTTGTATGGGGTCAAGTGTGAAGTCTATACGGACCATCGTAGCCTACAGTTTGTCTTCACTAAGAAGGATTTGAACTTGAGACAGAGGAGATGGATGGAACTACTAAAGGACTACGACATCACTATCTTGTATCATCCGGGAAAAGCGAATGTTTTGGCGGATGCTTTAAGTCGAAAGGCCGGAAGCATGGGAAGTCTAGCTCATTTGCAAGTTTCTAGACGCCCATTGGCTAGAGAGGTGCAGATTCTGGCTAATGACCTTATGAGGTTAGAAATAAATGAGAAGGGAGGATTGTTAGCTTGTGTGGAGGCAAGATCTTCCTTCCTTGACAAGATTAAGGGAAAGCAGTTTAACGATGAGAAACTAAGCCGAATTCGAGATATGGTGTTGAGAGGAGAGGCTAAAGAGGCCATAATTAATGAGGAAGGTGTTTTGAGAATTAAGGGAAGAGTATGTGTGCCTCGTGTTGATGACTTGATCCACACTATTCTTACAGAGGCTCATAGTTCCGGATATTCGATACATCCTGGTGCAACCAAGATGTACCGCGACCTAAAACAACACTTTTGGTGGAGTAGAATGAAGCGTGACATTGTGGATTTTGTGGCCAAATGTCCCAATTGTCAACAAGTAAAGTATGAACACCAGAGGCCTGGAGGAACACTTTAGAGAATGCACATTCCTGAATGGAAGTGGGAGAGAATTGCAATGGACTTCGTGGTTGGCCTCCCAAAGACATTGGGTAAGTATGACTCTATTTGGGTGATGGTTGATAGGTTAACTAAGTCTTCTCACTTCATTCCGGTCAAGGTGCCCTACAATGCAGAGAAGTTAGCCAAAATCTACATCTCAGAAATCGTTCAATTGCATGGGGTTCCACTCTCCATCATATCAGATAGAGGTACGCAGTTTACTTCTAAGTTTTGGAGAATATTGCATGCGGAATTAGGTACTAGGTTGGACCTTAGTACTGCGTTTCACCCTCAGACCGATGGTCAGTCTGAGGGAACGATTCAAGTGTTGGAGGATATGCTTCGTGCATGTGTGATAGAGTTTGGTAGTCATTGGGATAACTTCTTACCTTTAGCGGAGTTTTCATACAATAATAGCTATCACTCCAGCATTGACATGGCTCCATTTAAAGCATTGTATGGGAGGAGGTGTAGGTCTCCCATTGGTTGGTTCGATGCATTTGAGGTTAGACCTTGGGGTACTGACCTCTTGAGGGATTTTTTAGATAAAGTGAAGTGCATTCAAGGAAAGCTTCTAGCGGCTCAAAGTAGGCAAAAAGAATATGCAGATCGAAAGGTTAGAGATTTGGAGTTTATGGAGGGTGAACAAGTCTTGTTGAAGGTTTCGCCCATGAAAGGGGTGATGCGGTTTGGAAAAAGAGGTAAGCTAAGCCCAAGGTATATTGGTCCATTTGAAGTACTTAAGCGAGTAGGGGAGGTGGCTTATGAATTAGCCTTGCCTCCAGGACTGTCCGGAGTGCATCCGGTATTTCATGTGTCCATGTTGAAAAGATACCATGGGGATGGAAACTACATTATCCGTTGGGATTCAGTTTTGCTTGATCAAAATTTGACTTATGAGGAGGAGCCTGTTGCTATTTTAGCTAGAGAAGTTCGTAAGTTGAGGTCGAGGGAGATTGCATCCATCAAAGTTCAATGGAAGAATCGACCAGTTGAAGAAGCCACTTGGGAGAAGGAGACTGATATGCAAGAAAAATACCCACATCTGTTTACGGATTCAGGTACTCTTTTCCGCCCTTGTTTTTCTTCTTGTGATCGTTCGAGGATGAACGATGGGTAAATTGGTATCTATTGTAACGACCTGTTTAGTCATTTTGAGCAGCAAATTTTATTTCTGGAAAATTGGCTGAGAGGACGGACCGTTATGGGCACGACGGACCATCGCAGGGTCTCGTTTCAAAACACTTAGAAATTCTGAAATTGGGTACTGAAAATGGACTCTCTGAACTTCATGACGGACTTGCAGGACGGACCGTTGCAGGCACGACGGACCGTCACAGACCCTTGGTGGAAATTGGGTCTCTGAACTTTGCGACAACCTGCAGGACGGACCGTCGCAGGCACGACGGGCCTTCACAGGTTGCGTAATCCCAGTCGGAGTCGGATTTCTGGTTAAGTTTTAAAGGGGCGTTTTGGACTATTCCTGTTATAATTATATATTTCGTGGGTTTATATTAATAACTCAATTTCTTGGGGGATAAAAGAGGTAACTTTGAGTTAATTAGAGGGGTATTATTGTCATCTTGTACACTTAATTATAAGTTAATTAGGGTAAAAGAAAGGGTGTTCGAATAAGAAAAATAGAAAGAACAAAGAGAGAGAGAGAGAGAATCGAGCGAGGAGAAGAAGAAACGCAGCTTGGGAAAATTTGCTTGCTTGAATACTAATCTTCGGTGGAGGTAGGTTATGGTTTTTCTATGATATTCGTAGTAAACTCTTAATAGCGAATGATATGTGTTGGTAGTATTGTAAACCCTTCTATATGCTTAATTGTATGCTTGCATGATTGTGATTATGAAATTGTGATAAAATAAGCATGATGAAGCTATTGAATCCTAAATCTTGAAAGAAACCCTAATTCACTTGTTAATGATAATGCCTTGGTGTAAAAGAAGGCTTGATAAATTATATAATGAGATTGATGATGCCTTAGTATAAAAGAAGGCTTGATAAATTATATAACGAGATTGATGATGCCTTATTATAAAAGAAGGCTTGATAAATTATATAACGAGATTGATGATGCCTTATTATAAAAGAAGGCTTGATGAATTAGGGGATCGAGTGCCACGTTCCGGTACCAGGATAGAAATAGAGGATTGGGTGCCACGTTCCGGTACCAGGATAGAATGAGGATCGGAGTGTCACGTTCCGACATCAGGATAGTATATGGATCGGGTGCCACGTTCCGGTACCAGGATAGAATGAGGATCGGAGTGCCACGTTCCGGCACCAGGGTAGAATATGGATCGGAGTGTCACGTACCGACACAAGAGGAAGAAAGATAATGAATCTTGAAGAATGTTAATATACTCAATGTAATGAACCTAATTCCCAAATGAGTATCGTATTGAGGCTTGAGTCCTCATGGATGAACTTGGTGGTACTTATTAATGATTTTAGTACTTGTTGTTGATACATGTTGAGTATTATAGTTGATTTATGATTTTAACTGATATATACTGTTTTCTATTTTGAGTTGGCCGATGATATCTACTCAGTACTTGTGGTTGTACTGACCCCCCTACTTTTATGTTTTCTTCTTTGTTATTTGTGGAGTGCAGCAAACGTGCCGTCGTCTTCAACTCAACAGTAATTCTAGCCAGTCTTCGTCACACCGGATCTTCAGGGTGAGCTAATGCTTCTAGCTTGGACTGGATCTTCTTCTTCAAGTCTTGATGCCTTGAACTTCCGGCATGGACTAGCTTTTTACTTGTTTTTGTTTTCTTAGATACTCTTAGTTTAGTAATTTGAGGATAGATGTTCTTGTGGTGATGACTTCCAGATTTTGGGGAAATAATAGATGTTGAATTTTAATAGTTATTGAATTAGTTTTTATTAATGAGTTTAAGTCTTCCGCATTATTTTTTGTTGATATACATTGAAATGTTAAGGGTTAGATTGGTTGGTTCGCTCACATAGGAGGGCAAAATGTGGGTGCCAGTCGCGACTCGGTTTTGGGTCGTGACAGATCCCAGATGGAGTGATACAATAGACATTTAAATTAAGAAGTAAAATTTTGTCCTAATCATTTTTAAAAGTAAAGGTTTCAAAACATTTAAGTAAATCTCAAATTATGGGATTTGGGTAACAAATTTAAGACAACTAACACAAGTATTAAATAAGTAGAGGGTGGACCTTAGAAGTGTGATAGGTTGAATGCTACTTTCTCCTAATGGGTGATTACGAGTTACATAAAGGTGATGAATCCCATTGAGTAGGCTAGATTTTTAATGCAAAAGTATTTTCTCAATCAACTAATATGTTTAAAGTGAGTTTTTTAAAACCTCAACGAGAATAACATAGCAAAACAACCCAATTTCTTAATTTATGCACTCTCTTCATTAAGATTACTCAAGGCGTATAATAACTCGGTCTTATAAAGAGCTAATTTTAGAAAGACCGAATTGGAAAGAGCTAATTTGAGATTTGTTCAGGTTCGACTTCAATTGTGAGTTTTAGGTCAACATCAAATGTTCATAACTTTAACATAGTATGATTTAAGTGACCCATAATATTTCAAATAAAAGATCTTTGAGTCCTCTTTCCAACGACTTTGAGTTTATTGAATTCCTATTTCTGATGAGGGAGATATGTTTGTTTTAGTTCAACTAGTTCGACCAAGGAAGTATACTTTGGTCTATTACTTACCCCATTAATTTTAAGCTTTCTTTTCACCAAAATAGGGATCTAAGCTGATTGAGATCAGTTTTCACAATCCTAAACACGCTCTTAGAGAGAAGTTCAAGAGGACAAAGTTAAATTGTTCCTTCAAGATTCATAGAATCTTCAAGGAATTTCACAAAGGATTTGATCTGTATGAGGTATGTAAGCTTTCAAAGTAATGGTTTCGTTCACCCTCGCGCCAATCATGAGTTGTTTGAATTATTTTTGTTCAGGATAATCAATGTATCGAGGTTCTTGATAAGTTTCTTGATGTGCCATTCTTAAATTTTGAATAATGGAATTTGATGATTTCTTGGTGAATGTTACGAGTTTGAAAGTTGTTTTTATTAGATTTTTGTTTACTTAGGGTTGGTATACGATTCCAAGGGAAATTTGGACAAATCAATCAATTCTAGGTGAATTATAGCCGAAAATTGAAGAGAAAGATTTTATCGAGTTTTTTGGGCAGTGTCTGGGGAGATGCATCACGCCAACAGTGCACCAGAAGTAGTACTTTGTAATTAAGGGTTTTTATGCCCTGATCCTACACCCTGGATGTGGTCGGCACCCAATGACAATTGATGGCCTTGAGCGAACCCTTGGCATGTCTTACTTAACTCAACAGAAGACTTACTCAATGATCAAGCAAGAACATTCTCATAAATAACTTGAATTAATTGCGTTGGACAAAATGTCACTTAAGTATCAATACAAAATATTTGTAAAAAAAGAGACTCAATTAAACTAAACGACTGATTATCCTTCTATGAAGACTCTAAACATACAATGATGAATTTTGGGACAAATCCCATTAAATTCGATAATGAAAAGACTTGAAAGCAATAACAAAGATACTCTGAAATACAAGGAGGCTCACCACTGACTGTGAGTGCCCAAACTGGATCAACCAGGAGCTAGATGCTGATTCTGGTTACTTGCGTCTGCATCATAAGACGATCAGGTCAACTGGAATAGAACATTGAATGTACGAGTATGCGAGTTGGAATGCTAAAAACATAAGCTTGACAAGAATAAGATGAAATTACAGTACCTCTACTCAACTCATGAACAGTCAGGTCAATGCATATATAAGGAAATCAAAACATATGTGATACACATAAAGCATTGTTAAATAGTAAACAACTTATTTCATTAAAGGAAATGCAATAACAAACTCAACTTTACTTGTTTATGAAAGTAATATAGTTTTGTGGGAGATTCTCAAACCGATAACCACCACTATAAGCCTAACTGCTGATACAACGTCTTGCCCACACTTCCAGAACTGTCCTATACTTTCCTGTTGCATAGAACTCAATACAATTCCAAAAATTTATGTTCAATCATGCTTTTAAAATAACTTTCTTTCTTTGGGTTGAGAGAATTGCTTATCACATAGATTTAAAAGTTTTTTTTGGAATAAATGTTCCCTTTTGTTGTATAAAACTCCTTTGGGAAATCTTAGTTTCCACTTAACTTAAATGTAAAAATATTTATAAACTTTCTAGGGAATACTTCATTCCCTTATATCTTTTGAGAAATGAACTCAACTCTTTACTCTTTGCTTGACTTGAAATGTTTGATCTTAATCAACTCTTTAGGGAATAGTTAGTTCCCTTATACATCTTTGAAGGAAAGACTTCAACGTTTACTCTTTTATTAACTCGAAACTTGAGCCCTAAAATGAAGTTAAAAAGTTTAAATAAGACTCTTGGAAATTTTAACAAACTTTACTTTCACATACTTTTTAACGTTAAGACTTTAATATTAACTCCTTAGACTTTGATCTTAACTTTCGATGAATTGGATTATGGATTAAAGATTTATGATTTCATGTTTATGGATGATTTCATGGTTCTTAGATGTACCTTAGAGTACTAGAATAGACTAGGAATTGCAGATACATCAGTTAGGAACTAGTACGAAAAAATGGGAGATAATGGGGTCTCCAAGCGTCCGTGGCGCTCTGAAAGGTGTGGAGTGCCAGAACCTGATGGACAGAATCTGTCCTGAGGGCCTATGGCTGGGGCGCCGCACCAGAGCATGACGTAGAGAGACTCTCCTGAGGAGCTCTGGTTGGTGGGGCACCCCAGCGCCTATAAGACGAGATTTTTTTTTCTTCTTCGTTTCTCAACCCTTAACCTTTTAAACTTTCATGAATCTTTCCCCAAAAAATTATGATCACTGATAACCTCAATACCCAATATCTTAGGCTTTTAAAAAAACCAGAAACAAGATAGAATCAATTGAAGGCATATTACAACTCAACCAACAAGAATGCAACCTTTTCTCTTCAAGAACTTCAGTGTTCATGATTCAATCTACTCAAAACTTGTTGAATCAAAAAAATTGGGGTGTAGTGAACTAAGAAATATCTCATATACCTTAATAGAGATCACCCTCGACGAATTCCACTCGATGATATTGGCGTTCTTGATGATTTCTTGGCCTTTCCTCCTTCTCCTTTTTTCTTCTATTTTCTCCCATGAATAACTTTTCTAAAGCTTACTTAAGGCTTCGTTTTATCCCTAATAAATTCTTAAAACGAATTAGGAAATACAGGTGAAAAAGATAAGTTTCCCCTTACCAAAATCTTGAAGTGAGATTTGCTAACTGTAACAACCCAACATCTAAAAATTACCGAAAAATCATTTTTTTGAACTTAAGGAATTTTCCAAGTTTTTCCTATTCCTTCCAAAAAAATAAAATTTTAGTTTCTTAGCTTATACTTGGCTATTACGAACTATGAGATGTTACAATATCTCCCCCTTGGGAACATTCGTCCTCGAATGAGACTTCTTTCACTATGATAACAATAGCGATATCAAGTTTAACACTCAACAATCCGAAAGCAAATAACAGTCATACTTAATCACAGTTCATAAAGTACTAAGAAGAGAATTAGTACCTTGATCTACATTCTATCTGGATTCAAAGAAATGTGGATATCTCTTCTTCATTTCCTATTCAGCTTCGAAAGTCGCTTCTTCAACAAATTAATTTCTCCAAAGGACCATGACTATCACAACTTCCATTATTCTCAACATGCGAACATGGTGACATAAAATCTGAACAGCGATATCCTTATATGATAAGCTATCCTTAATTCCAACATTTTTAGTTGGTACTATCAACAAAGTATCACCATGCACTTCTTCAACATTGAGAATTGAAATATCGGACGAACCACTATTAACTCTTGTGGTAACTCCAACTCATAAGCTACATTGCTAATTCTCTTGGATATTTTATAAGGTCCAATATACCGGGGGCCAAGTTTCCTCCTCTTACCAAACTTCATAACCGCCTTCATAGGTGAAACTTTTAGATATACCCGATCATCCACCTCAAACTCTAACGACCTCCTCCTAACATCTATGTAGGACTTTTGACGACTCTGTGACATCTTGGATCTCTCTTGAATTAGTGTCACCTTGTAAATGGCTTGGTGAAGTAGAACTGGTCCTATAACCATGCTTCACTAACTTCGAACCACCCAATAGGAGATCTGCATATTCTCCCATAAAGAGCTTCGTATAGAGCCATTTAGATACTTGAATGAGAGTTATTGTTGTAAGCAAACTCAATGAGATGTAGATAAACATCCCAATTCCCTTTGAAATCAATCATACAAGCCCTCAAAATATCTTCTAAGATCTATATAGTATGCTCTACTTGTCCATATATCTGAGGATAAAAAGTAGTGCTTAAGTTCATATTCGAACCCAAAACCTTCTTGAAAGACTTACAAGTGAGCAGTAAATTTTACTCTTCTATTTGAAATAATGGAGACCAGAACCCCATAAATTCTTACCACTTTTTGAATGTACAACTTAGCATAATCCTCGACCGGATGGGCAGTATTTATCAGCAAGAAGAGGGCTGATTTTTCTATTCTAACGAAAATTACCCAAATATAATCATGCTACCTTTGAGACCTTATCAAGCCTGTGATTATAAGATCCTCAAAATTAGTTAGGTTTTCTAGAGACTCAATTGTTCATATAATCTTGTTAAAATATTAATCATGTGTTTTAAAGTATGCATTGGTGATTTGAAGTCATTTGGAAGTCAAACGTCAAGGGACGACCAAGACGTTCGACAATTAGTCACTTAAGGGGCCGTATGTGTTTTTAAGTGCTTACGTATGTATTATGAGCTTATGATGTTCGTATATGATTTAATATGATTTTTATAGTCAAAACGGTGAGTTCCATGAAGTTTATTGGTCAAACGTCCAAGACGTTCGAAAGTTAGCCCTTGAGACATGCATGTGTGTCTTGATGGTGCCTAGAATGTTTGGAAGTGTTTTACGTGTTTTTTTTCGTTGAAACTGATGTGGAAGGTCTTCAACATGTTAGGGTGCATATTTATATTTGAAACATATGGTTACGACTTTCCAAGGTCCCCACAAAAGGGCCCACAAGAAGGACCCAAAGGTTTTCAAGACACTGCTTTAGCACTGTCAATCGATAGAACCAAACGATGCCCCGTTGATGGAGAGGCATCAATCAAAACTTAGACTGGGGAAGGCTAATCCAAAGAACAGACCAAGAGCCAATCAACGGAAGCCACAAATGGTTTGTCGATGGACCTACTCGGCATTGATGGTGGCCGTTGGTGTAGGCTGTAACAGGCTGCCTAGCGAATGCCTCACTTAAGGGGTGAATGGGAAATTCACTCCACTTCCTAAACTTATGTTACTTGATTTATTTGGTAATTCTTGGGGTGTATTTAAGTGATCCAAAACGTGAACAACCCATTCCCAATCCATTCCACACATATTAGAATTTCCCTCCAAAACCAATTCTCTGTAGAAACCTCCATTGAAGGTGAAGCTGAAGAACATCTTGGATATTGGATTCCCATGGATTCTTCAAGTTTTAGAGGTTTTATTCTGCATTACGGTATGGTGATCCTTCATCTCTAGTTAACCTTTCATCTAGAGAGTTTTTCTCAATGTTTTCCAAAGAGATTTCATGATCAAACTTGTCCTTCTTCAATTTAGCCATGGGTTCTTTCTCAGAACATTTTCAAAGGTTTAATCATTATTAATTGATGATAATGTATTGGTTTTCACGTAAATTTTAATCCAATTGCATTGTAAACCCATGTCCCTTCCCAAACTTGATTTTGCCCTTGCATAGGCATTGTGATCGTGGCATGTTATTGGTTGAGTTGAGATTCTATTACATTGAATTGCTCATGTATACTGTTATTTAAGTATATTCATTATGATTTGTTGATTAATGATCCATGTGGATCAACGTATAAAGATTTGAACAAAGCTAGCTTAGGCCTCTATATGTTCAATATAACATTGCCTTTATAATGTATAAATGTTGGATTCGATTATGTTATGATGATCGTAGCTAGTGCCTTAGGTTAATATCATGGATGAATTGTGAGCATAAATCTTGTCTGATCAAATTAAGGAAGGATTGACATGAATTGATCTAGGTTCTTCTAACCTATGGATTGATAATGTTGTGTACATAATGTGATCTAAGTTCTAGGTTAGATGAAGCATGATTATACTTGATTATTATGTCTTTATGTACTTCCCTATATTGGTATTATTGTTATATTATTAATGTGTATCATGATGATCAAAGCAAGGAATACTAGTAAGTGATCTATGTATCTCTACCTTATAGTATATTGATAATGTAGTGTACTTGTTGTAGCCTGATCTTGTAGAGACTTGTGCATAGTTTCCTTTATGATTAAATTATATTTAGCTACTCTCCTATATTTTATTGTTGATGAAAAGGTATATTGATCAACTTTGATCAAAGGATGATGAATTGGTAAAGATGTCTTTTTTCTTCTACTTTCTTATAGTATTGGTAGTTGATGAAGCCTTGTATGGCATTGTGTGATATGGTCCACTTATGAGGGAGGTGTTTACTTTATTGTTAATATTTATGTGATGTGATCATGGACTTGAATTCAAATTATATTATGAATGTGTCTTGGTGATGATCACCCAATGTGAAGCCCCATGCCTAGTTTCCTATTCTAATTGTAATCAAGGTTGTATGTCTATTTCTATGGATATGTATGAATATGTTGGGGATTAATTAGGTGCTTACTTAGATTATTATACATGTTTAATGCTCCCTTACCCATGTACCCCTATGGGAGTGTGTGAATATCCATGGTTAGGAGTCTTGAATGTAATGTGAAGCTTGTCTTGACTCATATGCTAATATGTGTTGTGTGGTCTAGTCTTGCTTGTGCATTATGGTCTTAAGAGGGTGGATGCCTTAATGTGTTGTTGATATCCATTATGTGATCATATTGACCAATGTACACACACCCTCACTCTACATGCATGATTACAAGTAGTATAAGATCATTGTGTCTAATGAAAGGTTGTTCTCATATTCACTAGTGTCTACTACTATGCATCTTAAGGTTTATGAAAGTATGATATTTGTTTCGTTAACTAGGATGACTTGATAGGTGTACTAATATGGGCAAGGGTATGGGAACTTGCCTATGCATTTCACATGTGTGCCTTGATAGGATAATTCCTAGGTTTGGTTATCCATGTTTATGAATATGAATGTATGGTTAAGTGATGAACATGTATTATTTGGAGGAATGAAGTAAAGTATGAGTATGTGTGACCTTAGTGTGTTATGTGAAAGGTTTGTTCACATATAAGTATAAACATAAAGATCTAGTCACAAGAGGGGCCTTGAAAGGTTTGATCAAGAGTACCCTAAAACTACATAGGTGCTTGAATATGCTATAACCATATAAAGATTAAATATCCTAAGCCTATGTTCCATGAAATAAATTCATAAAGGTTTTTAATAAAAGGAACTTAGCTTAGCACCGAGTGAACTTGACAATAAGAGGTATTGGATTTCCTTGGAGGAAGATTCACCGTTGGGTTCTCATAAGGTGTTGACTTCCCTTGGAGGAACATTCACCTATGGTTCCGCATGAGGTGTTGACTTTCCTTGAGGAAAATTCACCCATGCTTTATCATGAGATAAAGCTCCAATTCCAGTAAGCATGGAGAGGGATATGTAAGTGTCTTAGTTCCATAGACTATGCTTAATGTTCTACCTTGGCTAGGTAAGAACACCTTCGATTGGTCTAAGGCTCTACAACACCAAATTTCAAGTAGCACCAATAGTCTTAATGTCGGTGTAAGGCTATAGTTTTCCTAAAGTAAAATGGACAATGGAGGTAATGTAAGTACTCTAAATAGTATAAACTAAGGGTAGTTGCTTAGTGTAGGTGGGGATATGTGAGTTCATCTATATATTGCACAAGTAGTTCTTGAGGTAAGTCCTAGGAAGGTGTTCTAATGCATTTGTCTATGTATGTTCCTTATACATGACTTTGTAGTAATTGTCTACTTGTTGTGATTAAGTGCATGATATGACTCCTAATGGATCTATTATGATGTGGTCTTGTCATTATATGCACTATGTTAGTCTTATTGACTATATGATGAATATATTTTTGGCATAAATGAAGTTGCTTATATGGCCTTGTTGATGTATGAAATAGAGTGTTATGGATTGTGGTCTCATGATAGGTTTACAAAGTATGTGTGAGTTTATGGGGCTTCACATGTAGATTTCACTAGTGGACTTAGATTGGGATTATGAGTAGGGTTTTATAATTATCTCGGTGAAGTAAAATAAGTATATCTGCATAATGACTAGAGTTTACTGTAAGGTTGTTATGGTATTGGTTTATATGTGTCTTTGATGCATTATACCTCTATAATGGTATGTGTTTTCTTAGTTAAGTTGTATGTATGGTTTTACTTGTGGCCTTAAGGTGATGCATTGCAACAAGTATCACTAGAGGGTTACTTGGGAGGTTGATGGGTTAAAAGAAGAAGTTCACTGTTAAGGGAAAAATGCTCACTGTAAAGTGTATGAAGCTTACTGTAAAATGCTCCTAAATGTTGCTTAAATTCTATGTGTGATTTTATATAAAGTTTGCCCTTTGAATATGCCGATATGAAGTATGTGAATGATATAAATGCTATTGTATAAAGGTTTTATGAAGTTTTAACAAAAAGGCATGAACTATGATTTCAAGAAAATGTCCCTTTTAAATGCATGTTTTTGCATGATTGTCATACTTAGTGCATTCTTGTACTAACTCCATTCTTCTCTACCTTTTACACATAGTATAGTTTATGGATGCTTAAGAGATGTCTTTAATGGTGAGGATCTTGATATGTGATTCCCAAGCTTAAGGAAAGGAACCCTTTAAGTTCAAGGATTTCCTAAGTTGTGTCTTTAATGTAAAGTCTTGTAATTATATAGCTATGTATTATGTTGTAAAGGTCGTGTCCCTAAAGTACTCTTATGATGAGTCTATGACGGAAAAAGAGACCAGACTCTTTAACTATGTATGATGATATTATATATATATATATATATATATATATATATATATATATATATATATATATATATATATATATATATATATATATATAGTTATGTTCTAGCATATGATGTGTTAAGAAAGTTATGAATTTTCTGCTAAATTTACCTATGATAATGCGATGAATGATAACTACGGGCTTGTATAAGACCTACGAGAGGTCAAGTACGCCATGTTACTTCTAGGGGGTACTCCCCGGATGTGACAATGATGAAGTCCATATTAATCATCTCCCACTTACATTCCAAAATTCCTATGTTCTGAGTCAAACCTTCAGGTCTTTGGTGCTCTACATTCACTTGCCGGCAATTCAGGAACTTGGCAACAAACTCATAAATGCCCTTCATACCTTCCCACCAATATATTTCTCTCAAATCGAGGTACATCTTGATGGAACCCAGATGAATGCAATATCTAGACCTATGAGCCTCCTCCATGATTCTCTTTTAGAGTCCATCCACCCTAGGTACACACAATCTACCATGGAACTTCCGCACTCCATCTCCCCTTGTTAAAAAGCCAATACTCTTTTCTTATGAACATTACACTTCAAATCAAACAAAATGGGGTCTTGGTCTTGCTTTTCTTTTACCTCTGACACTATTGATGATTCAGCTCCATTTGTCACTATTATCTCTCCTTTAGTGGAATCCATAAGTTTGACTCCCAGGCGCGCAAGTATGTGCACATCTTTAGCTAAATCCCTCTTTTCTTCCTCAACATGGGCAGTAATCCCCATGGATAAACTCCTTAAGGAATCAAAAACCACATTACCTAGGTGGTAAAGAATACTCATGTCATAATCGTTAAGTACTAACCACCTTCTTTGTCTGAGATTGAGATCCTTCTTGGAGAACACATATTGCTATTGTGTTCAGTGAATATATCCACCTAAATGGCATACAAACAGTGATGCCATACTTTCAAAGGAAAAACCACAACAATCAACTCTAAATCATGCATTGCGCAGTTCTTCTCATGAACATTCAACTTTCTGGAGGCATAAACTATGACCTTGCCTTTCTCTAATAATATACAGCCCAAACAAACTCTTGATGCATCACAATGCTCCACAAAACCTTGAGTACCCTTTGCTAAGGTCAAAACTAGAGTAGTAGTCAACCTCTTTTTCAACTCCTGAAAGCTTTTCTCACGAGCTTTAGACCATTGAAACCTTAAAATCTTTTGAGTCAACTTGGTCAAGAGAGACGAGATAGACGAAAACCCCTCAACAAACCTCTTATAGTAGCAAACCGAACCTAATAAACTCTAATATTGGTAAGAGACGTGGGTCTAGTCTAACTCTGAACAACTACAATTTTTTATATCGACTCTAATGCCATCATTGGAAATTATGTGGCCCAAGAATGCCACAAACTTAAGCAAAAACTCATACTAAGATAACTTGGCATACAACTCCTTTTCTTTCAAAGCCTGAAGTCCTATTCTGAGGTGGCTATGATGATCTTCTTCATTCCTTGAATATATTAGTACGTCATCAATTAAGACGATAACAAACATATCTAAGTAAAGATTGAAGACTTTGTTCATAAGATCCATCGATGCTTCTGGTGCATCGGTCAACCAAAAGACATAAATAAAAACTCATAATGTTCATATATGGTTTTAATGGTTGTCTTGGAATGTTACATTCTCCAACTCTTACTGATGGTGGCCATATCTCAAATCAATTTTTGAGAAACAGGTGGCACCCTCAAGTAGGTCGAAAAGATCATTTAGCCTTGGAAGAGGATACTTATTCTTAATGGTAACCTTATTCAATTAGTGGTAGTCTATACACATCCTAAGGGACCCATCCTTTTTTCTCACAAACAAGACCGAAGCACCCCAAGGTGAGACACCTGGTTGAATAAATCCTTTATCTAACACATCTTCCAACTGTTCCTTCAACTCTTTTAACTCTTGTAGTGCCATTATATATGGCGTAATAGATATAGAACGAGTATCTTGAATGATATATATGTCAAAGTCAATTTCTTTCTCATGAGGGAATCCGGATAGATATTTAGCACTTGAGTCAATAAATAAGACTAAGTGATAGATATACCCTTTTGAAACTAACTTCCTCGCCTTAAGGTACGAAATAAAATGACTCTTAGGCACTACTGAACTACTACTCCACTCTATGACTAGCTCATTAGGAATTCAAAATTTGATAGCTCGAGGTCTACAATCTATTGGCGCATAACAACAATGGAGCCAGTCTATACCGAGGATGACATCAAAGGGTGTTCTTGTGATTGATAGAAATTAGATAATTACGATAGACTTTTACATCGGAGGGTGTTCTTGTGATTGAGAGAAATTAGATAATCACGATAGGCTTTTTCCACTAATACAGACTCTCCAACAGGGGTAGATACACAAAAGGTTCACAAAGTTTCTCAGGAAGAATCTCAAACTGATTTGCAATATAAGGAGTTAAAAAAAGTAAACTTGCTCCTGATCCCATGAAGCATAAACTTCAAAAGTAAAGACTTTGATCATACCCGTGACAACATATGGTGATTTCTTTTGCTCCTGGCGACTATTGATTGCATAGAGACGATTTTCCCCTTCGCCTGTACCAGAAGTGGCTCCTCTAGGTTCAGCCTTGTCAGGTGGAGCCACTAATGAAGACTTAGCTCTATTACCCGGATTTCCGCTACCTTGCATTTTCTTAGGGAACTCTCTCATGAAGTGACCTTCTTGACAACACTTGAAGAAACATGTCTGGACATCATGAAATTTACCACGGTGGGTTCTACCATAGTTAGCACATGAGGGAATTCAACTACCTCCCTGTGCCATGCTTCTTTGAGACCGTGCTAGCCCATCTCTGTAGTTCTGTGAATTCAAGCAATAATGTTCACCTATGTTTCTGGTTGCAAGAGTACTAGCACATGATGGTGCAGGCCCCTTTTCTTTATATAACTATGGCGATTCAAACCACTTTTTTGATATCGAGACTCATCCCCAGTCTTGGATTTCATGCTTTTATAATCGTCTATGTCCCTCAGCTTTTCCTCTTCATATTTCTGCATAAAAACAATCAACCGTGATGTGTTTATGTCACCGATCAGCATTGTTTGCTCTTCCCTCTTTACTAGATACGCGACCCAAACCAGTGACAAACAAAGTCATTCTGCTTCTCATATCTTAAACCATTTCAGGAGCATAGCGAGATAGTTGGGTGAATTTCAACCCATACACATGAACACCCAAGGAGTCGTGTTTCAGAGTAAGGAACTCTCATACCTTTTCCTCCTTCATTTCTTGGGGAAAGAAATGTCCCAAGAAATCCTCTTTGAAACAGGACCAACTTGAATGGTGCATCTTCATCTCTATCATTCTTCCACTAGTCGAACAAAGTTTTAGCCACATTCTTAAGTTGATATGCAGGTAGCTCAACCCTTTTGAGTATCAACCACATTCATCACCTCAAACACCTTCTTCAGCTCTTCCACAATGTTTTCTTGATCTTCTATAATGCTAGAACTAGAAAATCTTGGTGGAAATATCCTCAAGAATTCTCGAATAGTTGAAGTTTCTACCACATCTAGTTCAACTCTTTTTGTTGCTTGACTTGGTTAGTCACCGCTTGGTTCATCATCCGTATAGCCTCGTGGAACTTAGTATTGGTAACTACCCTTTGAGGTTGCACTTCAGGTGAATTAGGTACCCCAAGCTCCTCTATTTTTCTTTAAGTTGGACGACCTTAGACTGCTCTTTGTGGAGACATGATGATCTGAAACATAGGCAATAACGAATTAGATGGAAAATTTTAAGAGATAAACTCTAACGCACAAAAAGAAACATTAAACAAGTGAGAAATTCCTAAATTGTAGACTCCTAATCAAAGATGTGGTGCGCTTCACACCGATGACTAAAACTCTACAAACATGGTTTAATCGACTCCCTAAGACTCTAGAACTCTTTGCTCTGATACTAAGTTTGTCTTGGCCTGGATTACTGAACTTAGCGGAAGACTTACTCAATGATAAAGCAAGAACATTCTAATAAATATCTTAAATTAATTGTCTTGGCCAAATTGGCACTTTAGTCTCAACTGGATCAACTAGGCATTGGATGTTGATCCTGGTTACCTATATCCGCATCATAAGACGATGCAAGCCTACTAGCATTAGTACATTGAACGTAAAGTTATGCGAGTTGAAATGCTAGAAACCACTTAAGCTTGATAAGAATAATATTAACTTACCTTGAATCTACTCAACTCATGAATACTCAACTCAATCCATACACATAAGGCAATTAAAACATATTTGATACACATAAAGCTTTGTAAAACAGTTGAACAACTTAGTTCATTAAAGTAAATGTAATAACAAATTCGAATTTACTTATATATGAAAGTAATATAATTCTATGGGAGATACTTTAACCGAAAACCACCACCATGAGCCTAAGTGGTGATACACCATCTTTACCATGCTACTAGAATACTTTGTCATCGCATAGAACTCTTTAACTTAGTGGATCCACTTGCTTAAATTACGTGATCATAAAAAGTATGACCCATTAACACCCATTATGGATACATGGTTTACAGTAGGGACTTGAGTTAATATGAACTTTATTACCACATCAGTGCTCAATACTACTCCTAAAATATACTTTACTTCATACTTTTAAAATAACTTGCTTTCTTTGGGTTGAGATAATTGCTCAACCCTTAGTTTTAAAATCTCTTTTGGAATTAATGTTCCCTTTGCTTGTTCAGAACTCTTTGGGAAATCTTAGTTTCCTCTTATTTTAAATGTAAAAATATTTATAAACTTTCTAGACAATACTTAGTTCCCTTATATCTTTTGAGAAATGAACTCAACTCTTTACTCTTTTATTGACTTGAAACTTTTGATCTTAATCAACCTTTAAGGAATACTTAGTTCCCTTATACTTCATTAAAGGAAATACTTAAACTTTTATTCTTTCTTTAACTAGAAACTTGATCCCTAAAATGAAGTCAAAACATTTAAATAAGACTCTTGGAAACTTAAAGAAACTTTACTTTGACTTAATTCTTAACCTTAAGACTTAAGTCTTAACTTCTTACAGTTTGATCTTAACTTTCCTTATATTAGATTATGTATTAATGGATTGTGATTTCATTTTATGGATGATTTCATAATGCTTAGATATACCTTAAATTATTGGAATCGACTACAATGACAAGTACACCACTTAGGAACTAGTACAAAATGATGGGACAAAAATGGGGTCTCTAGGCGTCTGTATCGCTCTGTGAGGCACAGAGCGCAAGAGCCTGATGGACAGAATCTATCCTGAGGGGTTCTGGATGGTGCGGAGTGCTAGAGCATGAAAGACAGAGACTAACCTGAGGGTCTCCGGTTGGCACGGCGCCCCAGGGCATGTTAGACAAGATTTTCGTCTTTTCTTCTCCGCTTTCAACTCTAAACTTTTTAAACTTCCATGAATCTTTCCCCAATCACATAGGATCACTAATAACATCAATAACCAATAGCTTAGACACTAAAGATAACCTGAAAACATGAATCAAATCAACTAAAGGCATACTTACAGTCGTCCAACAACAGTTCAACCATTGGTCTTCAAGAACTTCAATGTTCATCATTCAATCTACTCAATACTTGTTGAATCAAAGAAATTGGTGTGTAGGTGAAATATCCCAACAAAAAAATATCTCACATACCTTAATAGGGATCACCCCCAACGAATTTCACTCGAAGATCTTGGCGTTCTTGATGATTTCTTGGTCTTTCCCCCTCATCTTTCTTCTCTTGTCTTTTCTCCAAGCTCTAATTGTGAATTAAATTTTCTAAAACAGACTTAAGGCTTTGTTTTACCCCTAATAAATCCTTAAAATGAGTTAGGAGATAGATGGATGAAAAGGCAAGTTTTCCCTTACTATAATCCGTAATTGGGCTTTCCTCACTTCAACACCGACTTCTGAAAGACATATCTCTCTCATATGACATCGATATCATTCAAACCCAGAACCGTTGGAAAGATATTTCCAAGGTCTCTCTAACGATATACACAATTGACTGTAACTCATCCAAAGCTAGAAATTATGGTCGTTTGAATAGACCAAAAATTATTTTTTTTGTTGAACATAGGGAATTTTCTAGATTTTTCCTATTCCTTCCTGAAATGATGTGTTTTAGTTTATTATATTATTATAAACTATTAGTAACTATGATATGTTGAAAGGTCTTGCGCCCCACACACTCAGTGCTCAATGTCTCCTACCCATTTTTTTCGGTGTTCGTTCTGTCTAAGTTCTTTTAAAATGTATCCTTAATATCTTATTTATTATAACTATTAAACTAAATATAATCATTCAGATATCCATATATCCAAATCATAAATTTTGGAATTCATATTTCTACTTCAAGAATTAAATTAAGAGTCAAGTTTAAGAGAACCTTTTGAGTAATTTTGAGAAGTCTCATAAAAACTTTTAGAACTTGTTTAAAGACTTGTGTACTTTAATATGAGGATGAAGATAGTTGAGTTTATTTTTCAAAATGAATTTATAAGAACTAAGTATTTCCAAGAGTTAATGTTTCAAATTTAAAGGGAGAAGGAAACCTCAATTTCCAAATGAGTTCATCATGAGTTTTTGAACACTATCTCTTTTAAGATGATGTTTTGCGTAATAATCTCAAAATTTGATGATTAAGAAATTTTTTAAACATATGATCTCGAGTTCCATTATCGGGACTAGTATTGAGTACCGATATAGGGACAAGTTCAGATAATTCAAAGTCCTCATAAAAAATGTATGCCAACATGGGTAAAGGGTCATACTTTTTAAATGATGCCTTATTGATTTTTAAGCATAGCGTAGTGGATACACTTATTTGAGGATGTCTTATACTCTGGTAAGGTGTATGACAGTTCAGGTAGCGTGGGAGAGACTATGTATCATCAAATAGCTCATAGTGATGATTGTGGCTTAGAGAATCCTCCAAATAAGTGTAAAAGAGTTATTATTGTATTTTCAAATACATTGTATTATTATAGACTATTTTAAAAACTTTATTTTAATGCATGTATAGTGTTTTTATTATAATGAACTGAGTTGAGTATTTCTATATTTGAGTATCCTTGAGTTAATTTGAGGTGAGGTGAGGTTCTTATGTTTGTTTTTAGAGTTCCTCTTGCATACTCTTACATTCCATGTACTCATGTCATTTGGTCTGCATCTTTCATGATACAGATATAGCTAATCAGGGACATCAACATGCACTTCTTTGATACCACTTGTAGTTCCATAGTTGCTTAGGAGGGTCCATATTTACTTTAAGTCTTTTAAGGATATCATGGATATTTTCACAACTTCCATCATAGTTGTTATAGGCTTCATAGATAAATAGTAGTGTTTTGTTTGTTTTCATTTCCATTAAGTAAACTTTTAAGACTTCAGTTTCCTTTTTTAATCAGTTGAATGTTTTCATTAAAATATTATGAGTTTTATATAATGAGAAATTTAGTTAAATTTTACTTTTGATGTTCATTTATTGTTGATTAAGTCTTTCATGGAGAGTTGAGCTAGGCCAAGGGTTCACTTGGGGCCAGCAATGGTTCTTGAGTACCAGTTACATCCAGGGTATAGTGTCGGGGAAAGACAAACTTGGTATGAGAGCACAGAGTTCAAGAATCATATCGTGTGTATGAAATAGTGTCTGTAGAATCCTATTTATCGGTATGAAGCACGCCACATCTGTAATTAAGAGGTTATGGCATTTAGTAAATGTATCACTTTCTTATTACTCTTTATTGTGTGATAGAGTTCAACGCTATAAATTTTTTTTCTAATTTGTGTTTGCGCATATTGTTCAGATCATTCCGTCATGAAGAGCTATTTAAGGTCATCCTAACAGTCTGAATATTAAACCCCGAGATGAAGGAGTCACAAATGCACCAGAAATATAACCCTAAGGGGATGTCACTAATGTCGTGTTCTGGGATACTTTCGTATGTTCAGCCAAGTTGTGACCAACCAAGCAGGGAAATAGAGAGGGGTTTGATAGTATGTGATTGATACATCCAGAATCCAAGAGTTCTTGAGAAAGAATCCTCAAGAATTCAGAGGTTCAAGTATTACTAAGGATCCGAAAAATATTGTGGACGAGTTGCAAAAAAGTGTTTGAGGTAATGTATGTAGCAGATGCTTAGCGTGTGGAAATGCATACCAACTCAAGGGTGTGGCAGGATTTGGTTCGACAAATGGAAGAGAAGTAGAGCCAAAGTGGCCCAATGTAAGTTAGGTTGTGTTTGAAAGTGCCTTCGTGGGGTGTTTGTTTCCCCATGAACTGAGAGAGGCAAATGTATAGGAATTTCTTACTCTTAAACAGTAATGTAAGAGTGTGCATGAGTATAGTCTCAATTTCACTCAGCTGTCCTATTATGCTTCGGAGACGTTATTGATATGACCAATAAGCTGAGCTTATTTGTGTGAGGGTTTTCTCATCTGTCAAGAAAACAGGGTTAGGCTGCATGCTGATAGGGGACATGGACATAGAAAGGCTAATGATCCATGTAAAAAAGGTTGAGGAAGAAAATTTGAGAGATAGGGAAGAGTTTCGCAACAAGAAGGATAAGATAACATGTGATGAGCTTGGGCAGCAGAAGGATAATGTGAACAGGTAATATTTTCAACATTAGTCGAATGGACTTGCTCCAATCTGCTAGTGAACCTGCACCAAAGAACAGATGTGATTTTAGGAAATAGAATTCGCAGAGCTTCAGAGCTAGGCTTGGTCAGTCGCAAGGTAGTGGGGGACAAGGGCCAATTGGATTCCTGAATATGATAAGTGTTCTAGGAACCACCCAAAAGAGTGTTGTGATTGCTTCACTATTTGTTTCAAGTGTGTCTAAACATGTAAATTCATGAGATATTGACCTAAGAATAGTTAGGGTAGTGGTAATAAGGGCAATAGAGCCAATCATCTTTAGTGGATCCGCCAAACAAAGTTGCACATAGAAGAGACACTTCAGTGATTGGGGAGGAGAAAACCATCTATATGCTATCACCAGTTGCCAAGAGTAATATAATTTACCTGATGTAGTTACTAATATGATCAAATTCATTAATTTTTAATTTATGCATTTCTTGATCCATGTGCAAGTCGATCTTTTGTAACTCCATATATTGCTATTAGTTTTGATATTATTTCTAAGAAACTTCTTGAGCACTTTTGTGTTTCCACGTCTTTTGGTGAATCTATTGTAGTTGAGAGTGTTTATCTTGATTAAACCATTTTTGTCAATCACAAGTACACCATGATTGACTTAGTCAAATTAAATATGATGGACTTTGATATTGTTCTAGGTATTGACTGGCTTCATGCTTGTTATGCCTTATTTGATAGCGAAACCCAAGAGGTTAAGTTCTAGTCTCTCTATGAGACAATTAAAGAGTAAAGGAGTAGTTCAATAGTGCCTAAGGGTCCTTTTAATATGCACCTTAAGGCCATAGATTTAGTTCCCAAGGGGTGAATTTATCACTTACTCTGAATTAATGAATCTAGCATTGAGACAAAACATATACATTCAGTTCTAGTTATAAGTGAGTTTTCAGAGGTCATTCAAGAAGATCTTCACGGAGTCCCTCCTAAGAGAGAAGTACATGTCGATATATATATTCTTCTAATATTTGACATATATCTATTCTGTCATATAGAATGGCTCCTGCTGAGTTGAAAGAGTTAAAAGAGCAGTTAAATTACCTTCTTTTGAAAGGTTTAATTAAATCAAGTGTCTCACCTTGGGGCGCTCTAATCTTATTTGCGAGGAAAAAAGATGGTTTTATTTAGATGTGTATTGACTATCGACAATTGAACAAGGTTATTATCAAGAAAAGTATCCTATTTTGATAATTGATGATCTTTTTTTTATCAACTTCAGAATTCCACCTATTTTTTCCATGATAGACCTCAGAGTCATCTATCATCAGTTGAGATTAAGAGAGGCATATTTCAAAGACATCTTACAAAGACATCTTTCAATACCCGCTATGATCATTATGAGATTCTACTCATGTCTTTTGGTTTGACTAATTCTCTTACAACATTCATAAAACTTATGAATGGAGTGTTTAAGCCTTATCTTGATAGGTTTGTTTTCGTATTCATTAATGACATTTTGATTTATAAAAAGAATGAGATGGATCACGCCAGCCATGCCATAATATTCACCAAACTCTCATAGATAGATATTTGTATGCAAAGTTTCTAAGTGTGAGTTTTGTCTTAAGTTAGTGGCATTTTTAGGCCCCATTGTTTCTGGTGATGGGATTTGAGTTGACACGCAGAAGATTGAGGCAGTCCAAAACAGGCCTAGACTTATATCTCCAATTTATATTAGGAGAAACCTGGGATTGGATGTTTATTATAGAAGGTTTTTCGAGGGGTTCTCATCTGTTTTGTCCCTGTTGACAAAGTTAACACAAAAGACAAAAAATATCTAATGGTTGGAAGTTGTGAGAAAAACTTCCAGGAATTGAAAACATGTTTGAGTAGTGACTAGTGCGGATCTTACCGGAGGGTACGTAAGGTTTGTTGTGTATAATGAGGCGCTTAGAACTTGAAAAGGTTGTGCATTGATGCAGAATGGAAAAGTTATATCTTATGCCTCCACACAACTTAAGATTCACCATAAGAATTACCCAACCCATGATCTAGAGTTTGTTGTTGAAGTATTTGCTTTGAGAATATGGTGTCACTATCTTTATGGTATTCATGTAGATGTGTTCATTTATCACAACTATCTTCAGTATGTATTCAGTCAAAAGGAGCTTTATCTTAGATAGAGGATGTTGTTGGAGTTACTCAAGGATTATGACATGTGTATTTTATATCACTCAGGTAAGACTAATGTTTTTGTTAATGCTTTAAGAAAATTCTCTATGGGTATCATTGTCCGTTCAGATGAAGGCAAGAAATAGTTAGCAGAAGACATGCACATACTCGAATGATTATGTATTCACAAATTACATTGTCCTGCACACCCATTTTACATATGCTTAACATACACAACCCCTAAAAGCTCTAAATCTTTTTTAAATTATCTGTTAAATTGATGGAAATGTTGTATTGTACAATTCACCCCACTCATACTCCTGTCTTCATATCGCTTCTCAACTTTGCCATTCTGGCATTAATTCTTATACGTCATCCATTAATGTTATTCACTTTTACAAAACTTGTAAAATTGCTATAAACTACTTAATGATTCCTTTGGATTTTACTTATACACATAAACCCGCGGAATGAATATTGTTATGTACTTACCCCTATATTCCTCTAACCATCAAGAATTAGCACAGGATGACTAAAACGGAACGATCACAGTAGAGTGTCCCAATTAAAATATTTTAAAACACATCGTTGATTAAGTTATGTGAGTATTTTTTATTTCAAAGGGTCTAGAAATTTCGTTGAAGAATTCACGGCACGAAGGCACTTTCCAGAGATAATATTAGTGTCCCGACTAGAGCCTACACCCTGGGCGTGGTCGACACTTAGTAAGAACTATTAGTTCTCAAGTGAACCCTCATATTGATTTATTACAAGTCGAAGACTTACTCAAGCATACATAAGAATTAAAACTAAAAAAACATTTAAAATTTTATTAATGAATCACAAAACATTTTAAATTTTATCAATTAATCACAAAACATCCCTGAATATACTAAGTATGAAACATAAGTTTTAAATAAAATATCTAACATTGAAAGACTCTACCAAACTATCAATGTAGCCTCTACTATAAGAATATGAGTGCCACGAAAAGACCTATGACTCCTCAAAACAACTACTACTAACAATTTATAAAACTGGAATATTCCGAAGGTAATGAGGTCTCACTCATAGGCAAAAACGCAGATGAAGTGATCTTAACAGACTCTTGTTGAGCAACCTTATTAATAACGTGTATCTACATCATTAAGAGGTACAAGTTAAATGACATTAGTATATTGAATGTACAAGTATGTCATACAGCTGAATAACAAATAACTGAAAAAAGGACTGGAATAGATAAAATGTACTCAAACTGAATATAAAGGAATAAAGAGTTAAATCATTTAAAGCTTTACAAAATATTTTCTCATCTCTGAACTCAATATAATAAGTAATATATAAAAAATACACTTGAATTCTATTGGGAATTTAACGAAATAACAACTATCACGAGATCTACATGATGATATAATATCTCGGTCATGCTTCAAGAACTGTCCTATACCTTGTTAGGGTATAGAACACCTCAACTAAGTGGATCCACTAATATATGCCCGGAGGCACTTAGGATTCCTGGCATACATGAATTATGAGGAATGTTAGTTGTATGAAATCATCCCTATAGCTGTGCTTAATACTAATAACAATAATATATACTCATGCTCAATATTTAAAAATGTATTCTTCCTCTAGTTTGAGATAATTTCTCAAAATTTCCTATTAAAAGAGGTTACTGCTCTTGAACTATCTTTGAACTCATAATTCATTTAGAAATCAAAGTTTCTCTTTTATCAATGTAAAAATCGATACCTTTTGGGAATACTTAGTTCCCTTACACTCTTACTAAATTCATACTTGAAAACTCTTTTTAATAAATATATCAAAAACATATCATGATATGATCATTGATGACTCACAAAATTATACTGCACAAACAGTAATCACATAAGTAGATATCATACTTCTTCGACATTAATGATATACTTGAGTGTCATACTAATCATGTTTTAAAAAAGGTTTCTAAAGAAATCAAATTTGTTTTCTCTAAAACTCATTTTAAAACTGAAATCTTAGCTTTAAACAGTTTCTCAAAATTTATAACTCAATTCATAGGGTTCATGCGGAATTATGGAAATGAACTATTCAAATCAGAGGTCTTAGTAGCAATATTAATAACTCAATACAAAGAACTCGAGAATGCAAGAACTCAAGCACACTACTCATCTCAAGAATACTCAATTCAGAGGGATCATGTTGAAATATTATATTGGAATTCAATAATAAGGAATAGAATTTCAAAACAAAGAGGAACTCAAGAACTCAAAATCAACTCATATCAAGAATGCTTAAATATAGGGATATAATCCTAGATTACTTTTTACCAATTTGAAAGTAGATGTAGGTCATGAGGATGAACTAGTCCAACAATATGATAGCCTTACATACATGAAAGAAAAAAGTTACTGAAGAAGAACTTAATTATAAGACTTGAAGCCCTTGCTTGAAGAAGAACAATCAAGAAAATCTTCCTTGACATTCTTGAATTAATTTTTTGAAATCTCTATGGGCAAGAATCATGATTTTCATTAGTGATTCATAATTATATGGAGTAAGTTGAGTTAGAAATAATGCATTCGTGTAGAAAAACTTACCTGGAAGAATGACCTTGAACAAGATTCAAATAATGTTAAATGGAGTCTTCTAATTTGATTTTTCATTGGGGTTTTGCCTTAGTGTTTGAGACAGAAGAGAATAGGGGATTAAGAGATGAAAATTTGATTGTATTGGGTCTTTAATTGTCAAAGAATTTATTTCATAGCATTCTTAGAGGTTAAAAGACAAAAACCACCCTTTTAATATTTTTTCGTCGACTAATTCGTCACTATACTATATCACGTTTCTAAAATTGATCATAACTTTTTACTCAAAACTCTGATTGTTGTGAAATTGGTGGTGTTACACAGAAGAGTCAAATATAATTAATTTTATAGTTTATTACCACAAAAATATTTATATTCTAAGAGATGATTGTTTGAAGTTTATCTAAGTAAAATCTTACATCAAAACTTAATCGGTAAGGAAACTTTCAACAAAACTTTCTGCTAGAAGTTTTTAGTGACCTTAACTGGAAATTAAAATCATTCTCACACTAAAGAAATTACCTTTACACATATTGGAAATTTAATAATCAGCAGATAGGACCTTACAAGTATATGAAGAATGATTTGAGTCATAACTTATAAATCCTTGAAGTGTTACAATTAGTTGATGACGAGGTACTATCATAGACTCTTTCACTGAATTTACATTCATCGTGCAAGAATTGCATGCACTTGAAGATGAAGCACTAAATATAGTTTAAAAAAAACGTATAATATGTGAGACCGCAAAATAAGGGGGGAAAGAAAACCAACGAATAACATCTCTTAATGGAATTTAAGAAAATCATAGTGGAGGCAAAACATAGCTTCCTTGACAGTGTAGCTGACAATTCAGTTTCGTCTCCAAGTAAGTGAATGTCTATGCCTTAGTAATATTGTCTCATTCTTAATGAATGGATGTGCGTATGTTCATACCTAATTTAGTGTGAGTTATAAAAATTAGAGCATTTCTTATTCAAACCTATGTCACTTTGGTGGCCGGACAAGTTTCTATTATGCTATCTACCCCCTCATAAAATAATGTCAACTTATCACCATTAGAAGACTAATCTATTAAATTATTCTAAAAGGTATAATATTAAATATGTTGTATGATATTAAAAATTTTAGAAAACTAAACCCTAAAAAAATTAAAAAGTTTTTCATGACGCATATTTACCCACTCTTTTGTATTCATCTCCCCCTTAGGTATTTAGCTAACACTTGAAGGCTATGGACCTTTTCCAACATCTCTAACTGATCTACATCCTCTTTTACTCTAACACTCCGGGGAAGCTTATTTCATAAATACCGAACTCACCATAACAAAGTACTAGGACGTCTTTCTAAGGTATTTATGTAAACCTCTTATGATTACATAACCTCTCTGTACACTTCGTAATACTCTTTTTAGTCTTGTGACTAAGCCACACTTCACTGCCCTCATCAAGAGGTTTAGGGTATATCACTTGTATCACTCATATTTATTGGAACTAATCACCTCAATTACTCATCTACTCTATGTCATGTCTTCTAGCTCAAATCCCAAGACAACATCATCACCCTCCTGTTGCCATCTTTTTACCAAGATACTCATCTCAAATTCACGCTTACTGTTTATTACTAAACCCAAATATCAATATGATAGCTCACCTACTATACTAACTTACAACTACTGAATGCAAATTTAGAAACACTCATCCCCTAGGACCCTATGACAAATAGACTATCCTACCTCTTAGTCTCCATGCTCACAAATTACCATCATCTTTGACTCCAAAACATAAGTACTACTTACTTATTTACAGCACATTATATATCAAATAGTTCTATCATACTTTGAATACCATGGAGTTTCCCCCCTTCGAAATTCATAAAATAGTTTCGGTTAGAGCAAAGCCCAAAATAGCATAACAAAATAATTGTTTTGCCAATGATGAATTTTACTCCATGAAATGAATCAAGGAAATTAGGATGTTTCCAATACCAATAGCATCTCTTACGACTATTGGGATGGGAGGATCGACCCGTTCATATAATTCCGAAGAAAGACTATTGGAAGCAGGTATAGAGAATTTTTTATCCTCTTCAAAATACAAGGCACTACGATTCGATCTACCCCCGGCTGGGAGAGATCTACCTCATCCCGATTGCAAAGAGAGATTCACTATGTTGAAGGTACTTCTCCTTTTTTTAGTCCACTCTCCCTTAGAAAACGTTTAGATAAGATCATACTGTCTTGTGTTTCCTCGCGTAAAGGACTGCTTTTGCATCAGTAGGGGAGCCGTTAACTTAGAAAAGAGAGTGGCCAAGTGAAAAAGCAAAGCAATGGATAAAGGAGAAGTACCCAGCCCACGCAAACGTGGACTCCCATGGCTTTCTTGGATAAGAGGCGAGTATCCTTCTCTTTCAATTGAGCTGATCACCCATCTATTATATGGATTTCTAACTTAATCTCTTTTTTTTGTCGTTCTACTCTATCTATCGATGGTAGTATAAGAGATCTGTAACCCCCCCTCCCAAAAAAAGTTTACATAATGGAATACTTGGATTCTCGAGGGCCAAATCTTCGAAACGGTAGATCAAAGCAATTGCAGCAAAGAGAAGGAGAGGGAACTCTTTTTAAAGAAGAAATGATTTGGTCTCACGAGTTGAAGTGGTGCATTCCCAAAATTTAGGTGAAGCATGAATTTAATGATGAACTCATTTGACATCGGGAACATATGGAGTCAAACTGGGGCATGAATGTGAGATGCTAGAGAAATGGTCGACTAGACAACGGCTAGGGCTTCATCACAGGAATGATATTTTCCAGAGTAAAACATGTGGAATCCATGATTGAAGGGATAGAGTCAAGATTGCTAGCTTTGTTATACTACCTCATGAATACTCTGGTCGATTATTCAACATATGAATATAATCTCCTCTAAATGGATGGAACATCGACATCAAATTTATTTTATTTTATAAAAATATACCCTATCTCATCATGACTAGTACCTATTACTTATTTTACTCATAACGGAAACTCACCACTTATAACTGACTGGGTGCATGATCTCAATCACGAGTTCTACAATCTACATACTTCTCTTTAATTTAGAACTTACACTACTACTGCTCATAATCTCGTAATTTATACTATCTTTTAGGGAAAAAATATCACCCAAACTCTAAACATACTGTCGTCCTAAAGGTCTAAGCTGAATAAAGTTTAGTGAAGAATGTAGAACTCGCTTATAGCTCAAACGCACGATCCATATGAACATGAGTGCATTCCTCTGAATCTCAAAACATAACGCGTGGCATTATCTCAATCCCCTCTAGAGTCTCATGATTTCTCAAGACTTACTAAGAGCAACTCATCGATAAAGGAAAAACTTTTCTATTTATCAACCACCTCTAGCACGACAGATGGTCGGATGAATCTAAAAAATGAACGAGTACGAATAAATCTTTATGGCATAGCTCTATTTAACGATTAAGAGTATTAACGAAGTGATATAGTTCCTAAATATTTCAGTCTCATAATTATAGATGTGGTGCGCTTTATATTGATAACTAGGACTCTACAAACATGACTTTATAGACACCATATGACTCTTGAATCCTGGATCTGATCTCAAATTCATCATTAATCGAGCTTACACTCTGGATGTGGCCGACACTCAAGAACCATCATTGGTTCTCAAATGAACCCTCATCCTGGTTGACTATAAGCGAAAGACTAAATCAAGCATACAAAATTTTAAAAAGTCAATTGTGCTCGATAACTCAGTACTCAATCTTTAAAACGATCTAGAAATTACTCAACAGAAGAAACCCAGAGTTTTGAAAAAATAAACTAAAGAAAATAAACACTGAAAACTACTTAACTTTATCTATCTATGAAGCTTCTATTATTACAGAAGGACATCAGTACAAGACCCAGGACATCTCAAAACTACTAACTATAAGATAAAGGTGAATTCCTCCTAGATAGGAAAAAGACTCACCAAAGTTGACTGGAATATAACATGACCTCAACAAAGCGTGTGTTGATGATTTTGAATACCTGTATCAGCATCATGAAATGATACAGGCCAAATGTATCTATATGTGGAATGTACGAGCATGTAAGGGGAATTTTAAAGTATAAAAATAGGATTGAACTTGATAAAATAGAAACATACTTACCTCTTATCAACTCATGAATAATATATTCAACTCAAAGATTCGACACTCAACTCAAATTTACTCTACTCAAAATAATCAAGTATAAAGGAGTGACAAAAACGTAACATATGTAAGGCTTTTAAAATAATAGACAATAACTCAGTTGTGAGCAAAAATACAATATGAACTCAGTTTGTATATAAAATACAATATAACTCTGTGGGATATTCTCTATAGACAACCATCACTATGAGTTATATCATAATACGTCGTCTTACCCTTGCTGCCAGAATTGTCCTATACTTTGTCGGGATATAGAGCCTTTCAAATAAGTGGATCTACTAGTCTATGATAAAAATTCTCAAAGAATAATCTAAAAAGTATGACCCTTTCTACTACGTAGTTCATGGGGTTTGTGAGTTGTATGAACTCTCCCCCATATCGGTGTTCAATATTACACCCAAAATATACTAGCTCATATGTTTAGAAAGACTACCCTTATTTAGTTTGAGATAGGTGTTAAAACTACCCTCTTACAAGAGGTATCTTCTCTTCAAATATCTTTTGAACTCATAACTCATTTAGATATTAAAGTTTCTCTTTTATTGATGTATAAACTAATATAATTGGGAATACTTAGTTCCCTTTTATTGTGCTCAATTCATACTTAAAAACACTTCCTCAAAATTATGATTATTGATTACTCTGGAAGTCATACTCCATAAACATTGATCGTATATACATATACCGTAACGCTTAAACATTGATGGCATACTAGATACCATACTGCGTAAACATTAATGACATAACTAGATATCATACTGCATAAACATTAACGTCATAATCGATTGTCATAATCATGTTTTAGAAATTATTTTCACAAATCTCATCTTTACTTTGATGGTACTCAAACTACTTAAAACTCTTTAGGAAATCTTAGTTCCTCTCATCTTAAATGTAAAACATTTACTCTTGGGAATACTTAGTTTTCCATAACATTTTAAAGAAAATTAACTTAGCTCTACTCTTTCTCAACTCAGTACTCAAGTCTTTAAAACAAGTTTTAAAACAATTTATAAAAAGACTTCTGAAGATAGCGTTCATGTCAAATTATGGACGTGTCGACTCAATTCAAGGTTTTCAATAACCATGCATAGAAGTCAATACTTGGAACTCAACAACTCTAGAACTCAAGAAATCAATGATACCACTAATTCTTGACTTAGAGGGTCCATGTGAAATTATGGGAATGAACTACTCAACTCAAGGAATCAATAAGAACTCTCATCTCAAGATTGTTTGACTCATAGGGTTCGTGCAGAATTATAGGAATGATATACTCAACTGAAGGACCTTCATGGGTAAGATGTATAGCTCAATGATTAGCAATACAATCTTAATATGATTAGGAACTCAATACTCAAGAGTTAGAACTTGAAGATACTACTCCTCTCAAAGATATTGTATTGATGGTGTTCATGCAAAACTCATGGTCATGAACAAGTTGACTCAAGGTCTAAATAAGAGAAAAGACATAAAGTCATCATTGAAGTTGTCCAAGATTTTTAAAAGAACCTTAACTTTGCAACCGTCCTATTACCTCACTAAACAATTTTGAATAAATATAATTACATCATTTTTCGTCCATCTTACATAAAGAGTGGTGTGCACTCTCTCAAAGAGAGTGATCATCCTAAAATAACTAATAAAATTTTATTTTTACAAGTATTTTATTATAAAATATATTTTCTTATTTTTCTTATTATTTTAACTTTTTTTCCATTTTATTTTTTCTCTTTCTTTCTTCTTTATTTTCAAAAATGCATTGACATCTCCATTCATTGGAGTTTCTTACTTTCAATGTCACCATTTTTATCACAACTTCACCTTCCTTCTTCTTTTTTATTACTATAAGTTTTACTCTCTTTAGTTTTAAAATTTTGTGTAAATATTTTCTTACATTTCGAACAAGTTGATAAACTCATTAGATTTCAAGATGATTAGGAAGTATCATTTAGCTTTTGTATTCAATTTCAATTAAGTTCTTTCAATTTTTGAGAAATTAATTTATTCTTTTAAAATTATCATTTCTAATATATATGAAAAATGAGTAGTTGATGGTATCTTCAAAATTTTAAATTTTCTTTTAGAAAATAATTAAATTTGTTATCAACAATTCAATAAAGTTTAAATAATAGTATGAATTTTATAAAGAATTTGACCGGAGAAGAAGATGAGAAAAAATGGAAAAAAAATGAAAGTGGGTTTCAATTTGACATGGGGGGTGGGAGGTGAAGAAAAACGGGAAATGAATGGATGAATCACTTGAAAGTGGGCGATGGAGATGAAATGAAATTTAAGATATATCAAAATTAAATTCAAAAAGTAAGAGAGAGAGAAAGAGAGAGAGAGAGAGAGAGAGAGAGAGAGAGAGAGAGAGAGAGAGAGAGAGAGAGAGAGAGAGAGAGAGAGAGAGAGAGAGAGAGAAAGAAAAAGATAAAGGAAAAATTCAAAATAAAAAAAAAATTAAATTAAATTAACACGTGTCATGTAATGATTGGGGTATGAACTCACTTGCTTCTTGAGATTTGGGGTTGATCGAAAAATGGTATAATAATATGGAACTTATGCATATGACTCTTCTCATTATCATACTTACTTCCTCAAAACTCAGTTTAAAACTTATGTGTTGGCTTTGAAAAACTTCTCAAGACTTATAACTCAAAATAGGATTCATGCTAAATTTTAGACATGAACAAATCAACCCAAAGATCTCAATAATAGGGAAACTTAATAATTAAGAATATAATTTTTAAGAGAAACATGAACTCGATAAATCAAAATAAACTTATGTCAAGAATACTCGAATCTTGGTAGAATTTTAGAATTCTCTTTTACTGATTTGAAGAAGATATAGGGTATAGGACGAACTACTGCAACACTATGATATCCTTACGTACCTAGATTAACATGGTTTGTAAATAACTTTTTAAGAATAATTTATTAGAAGCCTTGAAACCCTAGGTTGAAGTTAAGCGATCAAGAAAACCTTTCTTGAGATTCTTGAATTACTTTCTTGAAATCTCTATGGCCAAGAATTATGATTTTTATTAGTGATTCATAATTATATGGAGGAATATGAGTTGAAAAAAATATTCTTGGAGAAACACTTATCTTGAATAAGAATCTTGAAAAAGATTGAAATATTTTGAATGTAGTCTTTTACTTAGATTTTTCTTTAGGGATTTGCCATAGGGTTTGAGAGAGAAGAGAATGATGGATTAAAGATGAAAATCTTACATTTTTGAGCCTTTGTTAGTAAATAAGTTTGTTTAGGGTTCTTTGGAGGTAAGAAGAAAAAAACGACTGTTTTTTAATATTTTCTCGTCAGCTAATTCTTAACAACATTGTATTAGGTTTGTAAATAGTCATAACTTTTTACTCAGAAATTGGATTGACGTGAAATGACTTGAGTTGAAAAGTAGATTCAAATACCTTTAATTTTATTGGTTAATGCCCACGTAACTCTTTAAATTAAAAAAGATATGGTCATTTGAAGTTGACCCAAGTAGAATCTTACATCAAAACTTATCGATATGGGAACTTCAAGAATATATTTCAAGAACTCATTAAGAAATTAAATTGTTCAATATTAATTGATAGATTATCAAAAGAAACTCATGACTGGTGTGTGCGTGAACAAACCCAACACAATGGAAGGTTACTTACCTCAAAACACTAGATTGTTGGTGAAATCTTGAATTTCTTTGAACCAACGCTTGGAACTTTGAACTTTTCTCTTGTTTAATATTCTCTCTAAAACCCTAAATGCTTTTGGGCATGACTAAAAATGATTCTAATGAATTTAGACCCATAAATGGATGTAATTCGCAATTAAAATAAGTGGCGGTAACGAAAAGACTAAAATATCCCTTCTATTTTGAAATAGCTTTCCTTAAATGGATACACTGACTTCAAAAAGGCATGTATTCCTCATATGAGCTTAAAAGTTAGCAAACTTGGTTGCATTTGAAAGAGGACTCAGTGATCTTTTATTTGATATCTTATGGGTCTTCTAACTCATCCTAGACTGGAACTCCTTGGTAAAATACTACTCACCACAAAGGATGTTTCGAATCTTAATTCAAAAATTATCTGGCTGTTATATATATATATATATATATATATATATATATATATATATATATATATATATATATATATATTACAAGGAAGAGGAGAATACAAAAAACAAAGAAATATAGAAATTAAATAAGGAGGGAGAATTAGGAAATACATAAAGTTTCCACATGATCATATATCAGTCGGTGTTCAAGCTACTAACCATTACAGAAGTATTAAGAAAGTAAAATTATGCAGAAACATCTCCAAAACACAAAATAAAGACTACTCAAGCCAAAATAGAAGGAGATATAAAACTCTAAATGGTAGGAGTTCATTCTAAGTCTCAAATCCAAGCCTAGTTGACACGAGGCACAAGGCAATAGTATGAAATTGTACTACAATCTGAAAGAGGAGTAGCATGAATCCTTAACATGTGATTCGGTAATGACCCTTTTAAGTTGTTATAAGTAGGGTAGTGGTGACTTAAAAATATTAGGCTAGGCTAGCCTCAAACAAAATTTTGGTTTGTGCATTCTTGAGCCATCCAAGAATGGGTGGGGTGTAATTTCTAAAATGGGTAGATACTTACAGTTCCCCAAGACAATAAGAAACTCGTACGACTTCAAAAAATTGAAGTGAGTAGAACTCTCACAATCCATCTTGGCATAAAAGGGATAGTTTGAGATTCTAAGGTAAAAAGGTACTTTGTAAAAAAAATTCAGGTCAGTTGCAGTACTTCATGCAATCTTCTATAGAGCGATGCACCCACTAAATAAGGTGTGTACAAGATCTATAATGAGGTAAGTAAGGATTTTATGTAGAAAAAAATCTCAAAATCTCCTATTTTCCCACATAATTATTCTTGGGACTTTGGGGCGATTTAAGGTTGCTTACACCTATTTTCCATTAAATTTTTCAGTTAAGGTAAATTCGTTACTCCACAATCTTATAAATTTATTCGTAAGCCTTAAAATCAAAGATATTACTCTTAGGGAAGGGATTTGATTTGATTTAATGATGGAAAAAACCTTATCTTAGGGAGGATGACCACGAATAGGCTTATGGTTAGGATTTGGCTGTAATCCGGGTGATTTCTAAGTCATCTGTGATTGATTATTGTGTTTATTTATTGTTTTAGACACTTCAAAAGGAAAAAACTCGAGTTCTTTAAAGTTTCCAAGGGGCTTGATTCGAGATAGGTGATGGTTATATGCTTTCGGTTTATGTATGTATGCATCTCTACTACTTTATAGTTTCATCGGTGCAATACATGTTGGAGAAAAGATAGAAAAACCTATGAAATGACATCATTTTGATAATCTCATGTAATAAACCTATTATGGTGACTTGTGATTGGAAGTGTTATTGTTCATTGTCTTTGTGGTTGTTCATGATTGTTTGTGAATTGCTGGTTAGATTCAATAACATATCGGTACATGAATTTACCTTATACTGAAATGGGATGTAGGTGGCATCACGACTAATGGTATTTTCATCATGCCAAAGAGATATGTTGGTCCAGTTGCGTATCTCATGAATTATATATTCATGAAAACTATTTTTGCTGTGCAAAATGAATAAACTAGACTCATGCACAAACAAGCACTAGCCTAGGTTTATTTAAAAGATTCTAGTAATAATGTATAGTTTGAATAAAAGTACATAAAATATATTAGGGATTACACATAATACATACAAACCTAATATATTTGGGATTACATATAAGACTTACAAACCTGATTCATTGATGACTCATTACGTAACTATAATCGATAATAAAGGGATCCATAAACACAACAAGATAATCCCCCAAGATGGCATCAGTATGTAGTCTACCTTCTAATCTAAATAGGGGTAAGAGGCTTTTTCCTATATATAGAATGCCTCCGAATGCAACATAAAGATAGTCCAGCCAAATAGATAGTGATCGGCCACTCAAATGTCAGAACTCACCCTAGCCTTCGAATCCTAAAAGCTGCTTCGTATGAAATACAATTATACAAATAAACGAGTTTGAGGGTGCAAAAGTGTAGTATTACAAGCGGTAATCAGTAGGGATAGCATGAGTGAGCTCTATAGACAGAGCACAAGTATAAACAACCATGTAAATAAGAAAGGTACAGTACATGTAACTAAAGAAGAGATATTTTAAAGTTTAAGTTGAACCGTATCAAGGGATAGAATACAATGAACAAGAGACATGAGCCACAAACCATGTGTAACCAATGGAAAAAACCGCTACTCAGCATAACCACCCAAATGGGGTCAATCCATCTACAACCAAGTCAAGATCTCCATAATACAAACATTCAAACCAGGGGCGCATCTAGAGGGGGTGTCGTGGGTTCACCTGAACCCTCACTAGATAAAAGTGTTATATTTTTTAAAAAAATATTTGAATATTGATGTGTGAATCCATGTTCAGAGTATCATATGATAATACGATGATGGTTGGATGCACCTTGCTAAGTGAGGATAGAAATTTAAATCTTGTATTTATCTTTTCTTTTTGAGTAACACCTCTCCAAGTGTTATCGGTTACACTTTTACTATTTCAACTAAATTATTCTTTTTTTTCCTTTAAGCATTAATATTTAAGTGTTTTACATTGAAAATTTCTAAAACATTAGCACTATAAAAATTTTATATAATTAGATCAAATATGTATATTAAAATGTAAAACTAGTAATATAAGATATCTTGGACATATAGTTTCTAAATTTTAATGGTTCATATTAAGAAAATTAAAGGCAAACCGATCAAATTTATATTTAAGATGCATTTTTTCATAATCGTGCACCCATTATACTCAAAAGACTTGGTGGGTGCAAACAATACTCAATTACATTGGTGATAAGCAATGCATATGAATGTTGTAATGCAACAGAAACAATCTGAGCAATCGGTATCAAGTGTCGCACAACCAAGTACATACACCTACCTCCTGCCCCCGACAACTGGGTAATGAAGAAAATTATGATAAAAGAACTGCATTTTTTCAATCTTGTTGGATTGTTATATATGTTACAATGATATGGCTATATATACAGTTAGTACACTACAACAAAAATAACTTTTAGCAGCATTAAATATTGACATTAATAAAGAGTGCTAAAGTCTTTACCGGCATTAGTTAAGTGCCATTAGAACCAATGTCGCTAAAGGCTATAGGGACATATACAAAGAGTGACAATTGCCGCTAAAAATACATATTTAGAGGCAATTAAGAATTAAATGCCGCTATTGGTTATATTTGTTGTAGTGGTAGGAGAGTTTACCGATAAAAGTTTAGGTGTATAATGAATCTTCCAATTCATTTTTGTGTCTGCTAAGGACACACTACCAAGGAAAGTAATTTCGGACAACACCAGCTTGGTCTATAACCCCTGAAACTGATGCTTAGGCAATTGCTTTGTGATAATATCCGCAAGTTGAAGCTTAGAAGGAATAAATTTGGTTTCCATTGCACCATGAACCACCTTTTGGCGCACAAATGGTAATCAAGTTCAACATGCTTAGTGTGAGCATCTTATACTGAATTTGCCATGTTATGGAGATAGTGGTAAATCCAAGAATTAAGCTCAAGGGGTTCAAAAATTAAAGAAGAAGCTCATGTGGTAATGTAAGTACTGTGTGATGAATGTAGAAACCCAACATGATCTTTTTACTAGGTGGATCATTTTTTTACGAAAGTTAACACCAGATTTTAAAAGATATTGTGAACTAAAAAAGCTACATTTATAAAGAAACTAGTGGATCAGTTGTATAACATAAGTTAATCCCTAAAAAACGTGAAACTTAAAGGATAATGCACAAGTACCCCCTCAACCTATGTCTAAAATCTCATAGACGCACTTATATTATACTAAGGTCCTATTATCTCCCTGGACTTATTTTATTAATAATTTTCTAATCCTTTTTGGCCTACGTGGCACTATCTTGTGGGCTCAACGCTGGTTGACTTTTTTTTCAAGTTCATGTCACGTAAGCCGAAAAGAGGTACAAAATTATTTATAAAATAAGTTGAGGGTGGTAATAGAACCTTAGTATAGTATAAATGTGTCTCTGGATTTCGGACATAGGTTGAGGGGTACTTGTGCATTTTCCCAAAATTAAAGGATGAAAAAGAAAGCGAGACAGAGAAGAACAATATTTACCTTAACCCACTAAATTTATATTACTTTATCTTACCGCATTAAACATTTCTTCCTACTTTTACCCTGCTCCATTGAATATTCTTATAATTTCTTGTAATTTTTAAAATTCTATTTTGTAATGTTTTACTTTGTTTTTCATTTTAATTTTTTTTTAACAATTAGTATCCATTCAAAGACATATTACTTGGAAAATTATCAATATTCTCTAAAAGTGTGCAAGTATAGATTTATTAATATTATAATTCATTCTCAGGAAATAAATAAATAGCGTTATCAATTTTTTAGTTCATGCAGTTTAACTTACCAGGTTAGTCATCACTTGTTGAAAAAAAGAAGAATAAAGCAAATAAGTTTTGTTTCAATCTCTCTAAAATAGAACTAAAAAATAGAAAAGTAATTTCCACGAATTCTACTTAATGTATATTATTAAAATGATATTGGAGATTTGTAGTTTCTTCATTCAATTAGATCTAATTTATTTTTGTATATTAATCATCATTTTCAAAGAGTTGCAAATAAAATTATGTTGAAATAAAATGATAAGTAGATATAGGAAGAATAAAAAAACGTGTCTAATAAATTTAAACAAAAACAAATTACAAAAATAATGACATAGAAGAGAAAAAATAATGAAAAAGAGAAAATGATCCAAGACCGAAAGATAAAAGCCAATTCTATGCATTTAAAGGGGTAAAAACTAAGATAAGATGAATTGTTGCATATAAGCCACTATTAAACCCCTTATTCATTTAGCTAAACCTTCTCACTTATTTTCAGGAGGTTCATTTTAATACATGTATACATAAAATTAGAATTTGGTTCTATATATATATGATGTAATTTTTTGAATGAGGGGGTAATTTGGGTGAACCCGCTAGATACAACCTAGGTCAACCCCTTGATGGAGAGCACTGCATGAACAACAATGGAGGATGAGACAAGGAAATGTCAATATCATTTAAGAGATAGGTGACCCACGTCAATTTTGCAGCTAGAGAAATCAATGATCGATACTCAAGTTCGGGACCAGACATAGTCATTGTATGTTGCTTCTTGGAATAATTACTGATCCAATTAGCTCCAAGAAAGACATAGAGCCCTGTGATAGACCTTAGAGTAAGGGGATATCCAGCCCTATCCCCATCAAAAAAGCCTATATGATTTTGAGAGATGACCTAGCTAAGATATGCCGACCCAAGTCAGGAGTGCCTGCGAGATAACAAAGGATTCTTTTAAGACCTTTCCACTGTACAACAGTGGAACTTTGCATCACTTTAGATAAGAGATTAATTAAGTGGGATATCTCAGGTCTCATGACAGAGATATTTCAGTGAGCCAATAATGTTGCGATAATCAAAGGAAATAAAAGGTTATGTAGATGAGGAATCTAAATCATGTTTGAGATAAAGTGGTGTATGAATAGCTCTTGCATTCAACATATTTGTACACTTAATAATACCGGACACATATTTACCTTGGCTAAGAAAATTACCATTTGAGTCACGATGTACCTTCATTTCAAGAAAGTAATAAAGATCTCCCATATCCTTCATTAGAAAGTGAGATCAAAGTTGTTAACGAGAGTATTCAGAAGCAGATGATGGCTTCCTGTCAATACGATATCATCCACATAAAGAAGTAAGAACATTGAGCCCTTTGTGGAATGGAACACAAACAATGATATATGTGTTTTACTATAAGAAGATCCAAGATGATGAAAATAGGAACTGAATTTGCAAAATCGTGCCCTTGGGCCTTGTTTCAAGTCATAGATATAACATCCTTTTGTGGAGTCCATCCAAAGTTTTTTTGTCAACTTTTGTTATTCAATTGCTACAAGCAATTGTTAAAAAGAATTAGCGATAAGAGTTAAAAATAAAGATTTGTAGTTGGCAAATTGGTAAGATTTGCAAACCTTTTTTTTTAACTTTGCTACATTTACCTATGTCATTAGTGACATAGGTATAATTTTCTTCTTCTATAAATAGAGAATTCTTGCTCATTTGAAAACACCAATTTAGAGAGACAAACACATTTTGAGAGCAAAGTGAGTATTCAGAGTGTAAGCGCTATTTTAGTAATGTAGAAACCAAAAGAGTGTTGTTCATTTTGAGTGTGTCGTAGTCACTTTGAGTATTGAATTTATGACCATACAGTGTAAAATTCTTTACTATTGTGATATTAGTTGCTCCTCTTGGCCCGTGGTTTTTTCCTTATTTAGAAGGGTTTCCACGTAAAATTTTTGTTGTCATTATTTTCCCATTTTATTTCAACTATTTTACCATATATATTTTTTTCTTGTCCGCATTTTCCAAATAAACTAGTATCAGAGTAAAGGTTTTATCTGAGTATTGATTATTTGTGGTTGCAGCACACTCTGAACTTCCACACCAGAAATGATTTACTTTGATTTGTGATAACTATATTTTTGGGGAAAACGATGGAAGCCAGTAGGAGTAGAATGGTTACTTTGAATGGTGTTAATTATGCCATTTGGAAGGGAAAAATGGAAGATCTGCTTTATGTTAAGAATTTTTATAGACCAGCATTTACCACTATATAGCCTGATAATAAAACATAGGGGTGGCAGGGGACCGGGATGTCCCGCCCCGGCCCACGTCCCGACCCGCCCGGATTCGAACCCATCCCGTCCCCTAGGGTTTAGGAGGTTTAAGAGGTGGGGGATGAGGGGACCGGTCAGGAGCCGGTTCACCCCTGCGTCCCAGTCGACCCGGCATGGTCCCGGCCGGTTTGCGGGATCCCCTCTTTCTTTTTTGTTTTTTATAAAAAAAATAAAAAAAATTACCGTTTAGATCCATTGGGGAAACGGCTAGTGCCCCCCCCCAACGGATTTTCGCCCCTTTTTGTGTTCCCAAACACCCCCTACCACCCCCCTACGTTTAAAACTTTATTTTAAACTCTCAAGTCATAATAATTACACTTTAACCCATTTTTAATATTATAAATACACCTATCCCTAGTATTTCTTACAAAATCATCTATTCTCATTTCTCTCATCTATTTTCTATATCCTGTCAACTCTCAAGTGTCAACTTAATTTCTATTGTAGTTTAATTCTCATATTATTATAATCCATATATTTCAATTCGAAATTCGAAATTTTCATATTATATCAATAAATATATTTATATTATCTCATATTTGTTGTCGAGTATTGGTTGGAGTTTTAAGTTACATGTTACAACAAACCACAAGCTTCAACAATCGGTTTAACGTCTGCTATTAACGCAGACGTTTGGTAAATTCGTTTCATAATATTTATATTTTGTTTTTCGTCTTTACTTTTGTGTTACTATTATTTTTATATTACACTTTATATATAATTAAGTATGAGTTCTAGCAAAAAAAATAGTGGTAAAGGAAAAGAGAAAGCAGAAGAAAACGAAGAAAGTACACTTTTTAAATTATTTAATTTTGGTAAAAAAAAATAGTAAAGAAAAAAAGAGTAGTAAAAGTGATAGTACTTCATCTAAATCAACGAGTACAGTTAGATTTAACGTAAATGATTCTACTTATGTTGATGATACTCCTTATGATATTGATTCAAATGTTCAACTCTATCACGAAAGTTTACAACGACGTTATGGTAATATTAATCCTAATGTTGATGAAATCCAAGTGAAGAAGTAGAAGCTGATTTGGGAGAAGGGGAGTTAGAAGAAACACCTACTAGTCCGGTGACAGAAGTTCCAAATGAGACTATCAATTTACCGGAGCAAAATTTTGGACATCCACCCTTGTACCTCCCACAAGGGAGAAGGTGAAGAATCAACGACCTAATACTTCTATTGTGTGGCAATTTATGACTTTCGATCAAGAAAATAGTGTTGCTATTTGTAAGTGTAAGCAACCTTTTAAACATAAACAAGGTGGGGGTCAAGGTGGAACGGGGGAATTAAATAGACATTTATTATCTTGTGTGCCGATTCAATATAAAGAAGCTAAAGCATTAGCCAATAGAAGAAAGGGAATTTTAATTAATGAATTAAATATTACCGGTAATGCATCGATAGGGGCTTCTGACTTGGTTCAAGGAACATTAGATCCTTTTAACCCCGCTGGTTCAATAACACAACGTAAATATAATAAGGAATTAGATCGGGAAAATTTAGCTAAAATGGTTTCCGTTTGTGGTTTGCCTTATAGTTTTCCTTCAAATCCCGATTTTATTAAAAATATTCAACAAACTTATAATCCGGATTATAGAGGCTTTTCAAGAAATACTGTTAAATCTGATATTTTTTAATTTCAAGGTAAACATTGTAAATTTATTCGTTGTATATTTAGCATATTAGATAGTAGAGTGTCTATAACTTCGGACATGGGTCGTAGTGTTAATGGAAATGATTATTTAACTATTACTGCACATTGGATTGATCATAATTGGAATTTGCAAAAAAGAATTATAAGTTATAAACTATGTATAGAGAGAAAAACTGGTGCATATTTAGCTTCAAATAGTTTAAGTGTTTTAGATTATTACATGATTATAGATAAAATAATGTCTGTCGCGTTAGATAATGCATCTAATAATACAAACGCTGCTAAAATGTTAAAAGTTAGATTATGTCCAATTGACAATAATGTTTTTCAGGTTAGATGTGTTACACATATTTTAAATTTGGTTGTAAAAGATGATATTTCATTATTTGATTATGGTAGCATAAAATTTGAATATGTTGTTACCTGGATTTTTCATACAAACAATGCTTCTAGAATTAGGGAATTTAATGAGCGTTGTTTACAATGTGAATTGTCACCTAGAAAAATTCCAAAACATATTAAAATAAGGTGGAATTCTCTTTACGAAATGCTTTCGGTTGCTTACAAATATAGAAGACCCATACAAATGGTTTTTAATGCTCATAATGCTGACCCATTACATAGAACTTGTGATGAAGATTGGGAAGAAACTAAAGAACTATTACAATTTTTAAGACTTTTTTATGATGCTACTACCATGTTTTCGGGAATTTATTATCCTACTATTTCATCCGTATCAATAAATATTTGTGCTCTTTCAATTCAATTATGTAAATATAAAAAAAAATAGATAAAATTAGAGTTGCAATTGAAGGTATGATTGAAAAATTTTAAGAATATTTTTTCCTATTCCTCAAGTTTTTTAGCGGCTACTTTACTTCATCTGCTTAAAAATTACAAGGTGTTCAAGGCCTTGTTGACACTTTTTGTGAAACTTTAGAAATTTTTTACCGGAGGAAATTCCAAATTGTCAAACGTGTAAGTCTAGCATAAAAGTAGAAGCAAAACTGTTGTATGAAAAATATAGAACTACGGAAAATTTTCAAGGAGAAGTTGGTCAAACTTCTAATGTTGAGATTGATTTGTCACTTCCAATTTCAACTTATATGCGAGGTTTTCTTGGTATTAATTCTACTAACTCTGATGATTTTGAAGAATATCTTAATCAATCTTTAGAAGTATTGGAAATCAAAGATGACAATTAAGATTTATAAGGATGGTGGAGTAGGCGAAGCAATGCATTTCCCACTTTGAGCAAAATGGTTTGTGATGTTTTAGCTATTCAAGCTTCATCAGTTGCATCGGAGGCAACTTTCTGTGCGGCAAGGTTTCAAATTGGTGATCATACACATTGATTGGCGGAAAACAGTTTGGAAACAACGGTTTTATTTAGAGACTGGTGCAATGCTGAAAGGAGGAATGACAATTTGCAAAAGTTAAGTAAAAAACAAGCAAGTTGGATCAAAACACAAATTTAATGCACTGATGATGAATTAGAGACACAAGAATTTCTAGCAAGTTTTTCAACACCAGAGGATATCACCATCGATATGATGCGACAAATAGAATTTAACTTTAGAGGAGAAAACAGATATTTTTAGATTACATGTGAGAACTAATTGAAACAGAACCCTTCCTAGAAGGTGGCTGCCTTAAATTAGTTAATCATCTAATATCTGTAACAAATATTAGTTTTACGTATGAAAACTTATTGAAATAGAACCCTTCCTAGAAGGTGGCTGCGTAGATTAGTTACTCCACTAATATTTGTTAATTGTAACTTCTAAGTTCTATTGAATAAATTTGAAGGTTTTAACTTTTGTTCAAGTTTTTTTTGTACAATTATTGTTTTGCATTTCAATTTTAATCTATACAATTAAATATATACTAAAGTACTAAACTATTAAAATACTTAATTTAAAGTTTACAATTTACATTACTTAAGAATATTTAAATTACAAATTTAAACTTCTCAAATTTTAAATTTAAAACATTAAAGTTGAAACATGAATCTTGAAATTTGAAAATTGAAACTTTAAATTTGAAATTTATTATGATATTTGAAAATCAAAAATTAAATTTAAAATTTATTAGCTAAAGACGTGTAATTTCAATAAAAATATATAAGTATTTAAAAAAATTCCCCCGTAACGTCCCCTAAATCCCATCCCGTATATATAGTGGGACGGGATGGGACCTATTTTTGTCCCCCCAATCCCGGTCCCGTATCAAATCCCCCGTCCCCCGTCCCCCGTCCCATCCCGTCCCCCTTCGTCCCGTCCCTCAGTCCCCTTCCCCGTCCCCTTGCCAGCCCTAATTAAAATAGATGAAGAGTGGAATCTGTTGCACAGACAAGTTCATGGATTCATTAGGCAATGGGTCGACAATAATGTGTTGAACCATATTTCTTGAGAGACACATGCTCGAACCCTATGGGATCATCTTGAAAGTTTGTATGCTCAGAAGACTGGCAACAATAAAATATTCTTGATAAAGAAGATGTTGAGTTTAAAGTATCAGGACTGTTCTCTGATGGCAGACTATATAAATAATTTTCAGAGGAATATGAACCAATTATCAGCTCTATGAATCAAATTTGATGATGAAATTCAAGGCTTGCTTCTACTTGGTTCCCTACCAAACTCTTAGGAAACATTTAGAACTTCATTGTCAAATTTTGCTCCGGATGGTGTGATCTCTATAGAATCCGCCAAGAGTAGTGTCTTGAATGAAGAGATGAGAAGAAAAACTCAAGGTTCTTTTTCGTCAAATATCTTGATAACTGGCCACAGGGGGAGAAACAAAACTCGTGTTCTCAGTATAGAGAAAAAAATAGGTGCAAATCCAGAGACAGACTTAAGGATATTGAGTGCTATCATTGTGGTATGAAGGGGCACACAAAGATATTCTGCAGGAAGTTGAAGAGGGAGAACAAAAATAAAGAGGAAACTATAGAAGATGGCAATGAAAATTGCCTAGCCACCGTCACCACTATATATCTTGTTACCGTCCTTGATGCGGACATGATAAATATTGCTTGTCATTAGTCAAGCTGGGTTGTGGACACTGTTGCCACATCTCTTGTAACATCAAGAAATGGTTTTTTCTCTTCCTATACTCTTGGTGATTTTGGAACCTTGAGTATGGGAAATTAGACTATTTCTAGGGTTGTTTATATTGGTACAATTTTTTTGGAAACATGCTCCTGATGATCGCCTACACCTTATTTTTGTTGGTGTTTTGGATGATGAAGAATATATTAGTTCCAACGGGGATGGAAAATGGAAGCTCATTAAGGCTTCCTTGGTTGTGGCTCGTGGTAACAAACGTCGTGGTCTATACTGGACTATGACATCTGCTTGTGTTGATATGGTGGATGTCGTTGAGAGTGATAACTCTTCAATGTTATGGCACAAGAGACTAATCCATATCAGCAAGAAATGACTTAATTTTCTAGTAAAGAAGAAATTATTGTCAAATTTCAGAAGTGTCTAAATTAGAAAAATGGGAGCACTGCTTAGCTGGTAAACAAAATAGAGTTATCTTTAAGTCCTACCCACTTTTGAGAAAGACAATGTTGCTTGAGTTGGTGCACTCTGATCTATGTGGTCCAATAAAGACAAAGACAGTGGGTGATGAACTCTACTTTGTCACTTTCATTGATGATTACTCGAGAAAACTTTGGGTCTATGTTTTGAATACTAAAGACCAAGTGTTAGGTGTCTTCAAGCAGTTTTAAGCTTCAGTTGAAAGAAAAAATAGAAAGAAACTGAAATGTATTCGTACTCATAATGGTGGTGTATATTGTGGACTATTTGAGGAATACTGCGAGCATCAAGGTATTAGACACCGAAAGACTACTCCCAAGAATCCTTAACATAATGGTTTGGCTGAGAGGATGAACTGGACCTTGATGGAAAGAGTTAGATGTTTTCTTTCTGAAGCAAAATTGCCAAACTCATTTTGGGGTGAGGCTTTATTGACCAATGTACATGTTATTAATATATCTTCTGTTGTTGCTTTGCAAAGTGATGTACCAAATAGTGTTTGGTATGGAAAAGATATTTCCTGTGACTATTTGAGAGTATTTGGTTGCAAAGCTTTTGTACATGCTGAAAGATGAGAGGTCAAAGTTAGATGCCAAGACAAGGCAATGCATCTTCATTGGATATGGCCTTGATGAATTTGGTTACAGGCTATATGATCTAATTGAAAAGAAACTTTTGATAAGCTGTGATACTATTTTCATCGAAAATTAAACAATCGAAGATATTGATAAAGCGGAGAAGGTAGAATTTTCATGTTTTGATGGTATAGTTCATCATAGTGATGTTCCTCACATAAGTGTGCATGATATTATTGGGTTTAATGATCATAGTGACGCCCATAATCAAGTATAGAATCAATATATTGATGTTGACAATAAAAATGATTTATTATTGATTATCCTCTTACTCATGAAGTTGTGGAAAAATCAAATATTCCACTTAAGAGGTCCACATGAAGCAGTTTCCTTCCTCCCGTTATTTACTCAATGAGTATGTGTCACTCACTGACGCGGGAGAACCTAAATGTTATGATGAGGCCATGCAAGATGAGCACAAGGATCAATTGATTGAAGCCATGCATGATGGGATGAAGTCTCCGCATGAGAACCACACTTATGAGTTGGTAAATTTTCCCAAGGGCATGAGAGCTTTGAAGAACAAATGGGTGTTCAAAGTTAAAGTAAAAGAACACAACTTGAAGCCCAAATACAAAGCTAGATTGTTTGTTAAGGGATTTGGTAAAAAAAAAAAAGGTATTGACTTTGACGAAATATTTTCTCCTGTTGTGAAAATGTCCTTGATTCATACAGTTTTAAGTTTGGTTGTCGGTCTTAATTTAGAGATTGAGCAGATGGATATGAAGACGGTTTTCCTTCACGGTGACCTAGAAGAAGAAATTTATATGGAACAAACTGAGGGCTTCAAAGTAAAAGGTAAATACAATTTTGTGTGCAAACTCAAAAAGAATTTTTATGGCCTAAAACAAGCTCCTAGAAAGTGGTACAAGAAGTTTGAATCTGTTATGGGGGAGCATGTCTATAAGAAGACTTCTTTAGATCATTGTTTATTTGTACAAAGATTTTCTGACAATGATTTTATCATCCTATTGTTGTATGTGGATGATATGTTGATTGTGGGAAATAATACTTCAAAGATTGACGAACAGAAGAAAGACTTGTGTAAGTCTTTTTCTATGAAAGACTTGGGTTATGCCAAGCAAATTTTGGGCATGAGAATTAATCGTGTCAGAAATAAAAGGAAGATTTATTTGTCCCAGAAGAAGTACATTGAACGTGTAATAGAACACTTGAATATGAAGAATGATAAGCCTGTTATCACACCTCTTTCTGATCATATGAAGTTGAGCAAGAAGATGTGTCCTACAGCTAGGGAGGAAAAACCGAACATCGCCAAAGTTTCACATTCTTCCATCGTTCGATGTCTAATATAAGCAATGGTATACATTAGACCTGATTTCTCACGTAGTTAGTGTTGTCAGCAGATTTGTCGACAATCCAGGAAAAGAGTGTTGGGAAGCTGTGAAGTGGATACTTAGATGTCTTAGAGGAATCTTGGATGGATGCTTGTGTTTTCGAGCATTAGATCCAATCTTGAAGGGCTATACATATGTTGATATTGAAAGTGATCTTGATAACATAAATCCACTACTAGATATTTGTTTAGTTTTTAGGGGGAGCTATATCATGGAAGTTGAAGATAGATGCAAAAGTGTGTTGCACAATCTACAACTAAAGTCGAGTATATTGCGGCTACTGAAGCCGGCAAGGACATGATATGGCTAAAGTAATATCTTCATGATCTCATCAGATGGAGTACATGGCCTATTGTGACAGCCAGAGTGCAATAGACTTGAGAAAGAAATCCATGTACCATGCATGGACAAAACACATCGACGTCAGATATAATTGGATTCATGAGAAATTGGAGAGTGAATCATTTCACATCAAAAGTATCCACACAAGTGAAAATCCTACAGATATGTTGACCAAGACAATATCGAAAGACAAGTTCGAGTTATGAAAAGAACTTGTATGTATGAGCTCTCTCTAAAGAAGATGAATATACCTCTTTCAAGTGAATTGGACTAGAGGGGGATATTTGTGGAGTCCATCCCATATTTTTTGGTTAACTATTGCTATTCAATTGCTACAAGCAATTGTTAAAAAGGAACAGTGATAAGAGTTGAAAATAAAGATTTGTTATTTGGCAAATTGGTAAGATTTGCAAACCTTTTTTTTTTTACTTTGCTACATTTACCTATGTCATTATGGACATAAGTATGATTTTCTCCTTCTATAAATAGTTCATTCTTGCTCATTTGTATAACACACCAAGTTAGAGAGAAAAAAAATATTTTAGGAGCAAAGTGAGGTATTCCATAGACTATACAAGAAAATTAGAGTGTGAACATATTTTAGTAAGGTGGAAACCAAAAGAGTGTTGTTCCTTTTGAGTGTGTAGTAGTCACTTTGAATATTGTATTCGTGACTACAAAGTGTAAAATTTCTTACTATACTGATATCAGTTGCTCCTCTTGGCCCGTGGTTTTCCCTTATTTGAGAAGGGTTTCCACGTAAAATTCTTGGTATCATTAATTTCCCATTTTACTTCCATTACTTTTAACATATTTACTTTTGTGTTTATCCGTGTTTTCCCAACACCTTTAATAAGCAAACATGATTAGGAAATATAGGATCATGAAAACCTAGGGGTTTCTCCAAAGACTATTTGAGAGATCACCATGTAAAAAATCATTTTTGACGTTGAGTTGTTTGATGTTTTATTTTAGTATGACAACAACAAATAAGATTAGTCAGATTGTGGAAGATTTGACGATTAGACTAAAGGTTTCATCAAAGTCCAATCCTTCAAGTTAATTATATCCTTTGCAACCAAATGTGCTTTGAAATGTTCCACTAATCTATTAGACTTTATCTTAGTCTTGAATTCCCATCAAGATACAGCAACATTTCATTTGATGATGACCAGGAACCAATTTCCAAGTATTATTTGATTTTAAGGCTGGTAATTCCTCATTCATCGCACCCAGCTAGTAGGGCTTAGTAGGGGCTGTTTTGATGGTTTTAGGCTCAGACATATTAATTTGAATTAAAGTTGCAAGGGTCAAGGATTGAAATGATGGATTTGGAAGTGTTTGGGTCTATTCTCATGTAAGTATTTGATGGTTGTTTGTTGCATAATTAGGTGTTGTCCGTCTGGTAGAAGATTTGGTAGGAGAACACAATAAATATGGTATTTTGACAAATAAATCAATAACTGGTATGTGGAGATATCAAAATTAAACAAAGTGGTAGAAGATTTCGATGTTAATGAGTAATTCGTTATTGAAGCAACGGCTGTTTCGGCGCTTGGAAGTGGGGAAGAACCAATAATATCACTTGAGCTTTGCTAAATTGTGTTATATCTAGATGTCCAATAGACTCATTTGATATTCCAGATCGTTCGGATGTTGAATTTATTTTTGGCTCCAAAGATCACTGGTTGACGGAAACTAGAGGACCAAAAACAACAAGTTCACCATCGATGTTTGAAGATGATATGGACGGATCAGGTGGTTCATTCTCAGTAGGAGATTGAGAATTTTTACGTTCAAGAAATTCTCAAAAAGTGGTGAGGTGTGAATTGGTGGAATCTAAAGATAATTTATCACTACCAGAAACATAAGGCAAGTAGGACTCATAAAAAGTTGCATGTCTTATATGAACATCTTTCGTGTTTGATGATGATAACATTATATTGGGAAGCAAAAAAAATCCGATGAATATGCAAGGAAATATTTTTTGTTGAAATTTATGTTGATTATGTCCTTTTGAGGTAAGAAAAAAAATAACATCCGGAAACTTTCAAAGTATCGTAGTCCATCTCATATATCTTAGGAAAGGTAGATTGCATGCTTAAATTGGAAGTTGGCCTTCTGTTGATCAAAAAATACGAAAGTCATGAACGCTTCAAACCATAAAAATAATGGAAAATTTGCATTAAATAGAAAGGTTAGAGCAGTTTCAACATCTGTATGCTTTCTTTCTGCCACTCCATCTTGTTCGGGATTATGTGGACAGAAAATCTACCGCTTGATTCCATTCTGAGCCAAGTAATTTATGAACTCAAGAATATTGAATTCTCCAAGTCCGTCACGTTGAAAATCATAAGTTCCTTAGGAAATTGTTTTCTATAATTTGTGAAAGACAACGAAGATAGGTACAAAGTCAAATTTATTTTTCAGCAGATAAGTCGATGTAAAATGTGTGTAGACACACAAAAGGTGCATAGTACTCTATTCCTCGAGAAGATTCTAACAGGGTTGGTCCCCATAAATCTCTATGTATCGTTGCTATTGGTTTCAGTTATTTTTTATTTGAAAATTGAAAAGATAACTTACAATTTTTACTTATTTGACAACTAATAAAAACTGAAAACTTTTTATTCAAACTTATGACATCAATCATCTTATTACTATGCAAACAATTTAGAATTCTAGAATGTGGGTAAATCAATCTTTGATGTCATAGGGTATTTGAATTCGCCTCAATGTTTATGGCTATCAAGACTTCATATAAGGTTCTTCCCAAGGCGTACAAGCCATGTCTCTCATTCCTCTTGGCCATGATTGTCTATGTGGTCTTGTCCATAACAACAAAACCCTTGTTAGTAAATGTTAGTTAGCACTCATTATCCTTCAGAAGTTTACCAATAGAAATAAGATTCTTCTTGAGTTTAGGCACAACAAATACATCTTTTATATGAAGGTTTTTCCTAAAATATATATATTCTATGCGTGAGATCAGTAGGTTATCATCATTGCCTACCATAACTAAATTTATTACGCCCCGAGGCTATCCTCTTGATGTAACACGAGACCTAGGATTACGAGTGGCCCCAAGCTAACCCTCTGTCTAGCATATATCAAGCATAATGAGAACAACTGAACTAGACATAGATTATGTGGAACCAAGACAATGGATAACTGAAAGTGGGTAATACTCAACTAGTCTGAATGTATAAACATACTATGAGTTTAATAACAACCGAAAAATAAACTTAACTATTCAAGTTCATTCTATTACTATGTCTGAAAAGGCTCAAATTGAGTTCAGTTGCTGGGAAATGCCCCCTAGCTAACTCTAACAAAACTGAAAACTGAAGAAAAAGACTAAAGCAAAAAGCATGTCTACTGTCCTCAAAGTATGAGGACTCACCAGTGAAGCTTCAGAAATATAGATCGAAAATCGATCTAAGCGTGATTTAGAAGCTAAGTATCTAAACCTACATTATGAAAGGATGTAGGCATAATATACATTAGTACTTAAAATGTATTGAGCATGCAGGATATAGATACTAAACTTAACAAATATATATACTCTAAACAAAGCATAATTGAGCAAGAATGTAAACACTGAAATATAATTGAAAAGCTAAGTTGAATTAAATGACCAAGTACTAATCATGAAAATAACATGTTGAACTGAATGTTAAATTATATACAGAAAACAAGGTCAAATGTACTAAGAGTATGACAGCGGGTATTACTATTAATTGACATAAAACCAAGTAAGATAAATGTGAAGTATGATTACGCCCCATCGAGAGGACCCAGTATACCTTACCAAGGATATAAAGACATGATTGGCGTGATTAAAAAATCTAATGCCCAACATAGGGGACTTATAATCCTAGTGGAGCACATAGTTCTGGGACTATGAGGGTACGTTGAACCCTAGTCCACCGGTGCTACGGCTACTCACAACTTAATATTTATATGACACAAATGCAACTAAATACTTAATAGCTCAAAATGCTAACATGCAATCTGAGAAAGCAACATTTATATACTGATAATGTAATATTAAAAATCTAGACTATGATTATATGTTTAACTGCTCTAGCAAGTATAATTTGTGAACAAAGAGAATTTATACAATCTATGGCTCCGAGTTTCATAAAACGAATTAAGAAGAGAATCTATACAAACTATGGTTCTGAGTTTCGTAAAAGTAATTCAGAAGACTTTCCAATAAATAAATTATTTGTATTAAGGATATTGAAACAACTAAATCACAACAAAAATCAAAGTGTTTTTAAATCCTAGGTCTAAACAAGATATGGAGAAACAAGGAACTACTAAATTCTATAGTCCTAGTGGATGAAAGGAACCTACCAGTGAAATCTTATATACCTAGTGATAAAATGTACAAAGAAATCCTTCAATTTCAGGGATGACTTGAAGCAAACCTTTTGATTGTTCTTGGGAAACTAGTGACTCTTTCTTCTCTTTTTTGCTCTAAGTTTGGATCATTCTAGGTGAATGAGAGTTCTCGGTATGTCTAACTAAGTTATTATGCTTAAATTGAGTAAAACGACATTGTTTAGGCATCAAAGAATGTAGTTTAAGTTCCCAATGCATAGGGGAAGGAATCAAAACTACCCTAACTTAAATTTGACAAGTGTCACCTACTACAGGACTGAAAGGACATCATTTGACCTACCAACCATCGGTAGGGTCGTCGGTCAAGCTCTACCAGATAGGGCTTCACTAAAACGAGTATAACATTTTACTCGGAGATAGGATTTAGCAAACTCGGCGCCATTGGAAAGAGGATTCAATCATATTTTATTTGATATGTAATGGGCCACCTAATTCGTTATATACTAAAACTTATGACTATTTGAAGTTGACCCTACAACAATTTCCTTTTAACTGGCTGTTTAACCTCATCGACATTCTGTAGGTCCAACCACGGATCGTTGTGGTAGACTGTCGGTGGGGTTAGAGACTATAAACATTTGGTGGAGAACGACGGACCCCACCTACTGACTGTGTGTGAGACTACGGACCGTCGGTGGCTTCCATGAATCTTGCACCATGTCCTCGAAAGATGTATTTTTCTATTTTTGCAAATACGATGTGTTACAATAGCTCCTCTTAAGAACATTCGTCCTCAAAGAAGTCTAAAAAATGTGAGTATAGAAGGAAGAATCTGCAATCCGTACCACTAAGTACTAGAACTGATATCTAAAAGATCTGAGTTCCAAGAACATGCAAATATGTCCAAATGCAAGACAAAAGAAGGAACAAGATACTAAGACAATTTGAGCGCGTGTAATTATAGAGACTAGAGAGGAACTATGACGTGACGCTGAAATGGAATTGGAAGGAAAGAGATGAGAGTACTTGGCCATCATGACTGCTTCTACTTCCCAAGTAGCTCCTTCTACATACTGACTTCTCTACAAAACCTTCACTAAAGCGACTTCCTTATTTCTCAACCTACGAACCTAATGGTCAAGAATTTCAATCGACACTTTTTCATAAGTGAGACTATCATTCACAACCACACTCTCAAATGACTATTGATACGGGATCACCCACACACTTCTTTAACAAGGAGATGTGAAAAACTGGATGAACCGCTGCTAAATCTACTGGTAAATCTAACTTATATGCCACATTATTAACACTTCTTTTAAGATCTTGTAAGGACCTACAGATCTAGTACTGAGCTTCCCTTTCTTAAAAAACCTTACCACCCCCTTCATAGGTGGCACCTTCAGGAAAACCGAATAGTTGAGTTCAAACTCTATGTTGTTTCTCCTCAAATCTGCATGTTTTGAAATTTCTCCATAGCCTCGTAAACCCAATATTGACCAATCAAGAATGCTTCACCTACTTCAAACCAACGAATCGGGAATCTATATCTACTCCCATATATTACCTCATATGGGGTCATCTAAATACTGGAATGGAGGTTATTAACATAAGAAAACTCTATGAGAGGTACCTGATCATCCCAACTACCCTTGAAATCGATCATGCAAGCTCCTAACATTTCTTTTAAGCTTTGAATTGTACATTCTACCTGACCATCCTGTCTGTGGATGAAACGTTGTGCTGAATTTTACCTGAGCACTAAGACCTCTCTGAAACAAATTCTAGAAATAAGAGGTAAGTTGAGGACCTCTATCTTATAATATAGACAAGGGAACCTCATGCAACATGATTATATCATTAATTTAGAGTTTGAAGTAGTCCTCCACTGAATTTGTAGTCTTAACTACCAAGAAGTGAGCGGATTTAGTGACTTTGTCTACTATCACTCAAATGGATTCATGATGCCTGTGAATACCGGGTAAACCCATAATGAAGTCTATATTTATCACTTCCTACTTTCATGTACGAATATTAATCTTCTAAGTCATACCGCTTGGTTTCTAATGATCTACCTTAACTTGTTGACAATTAGAACACTTAGTCACTAAATTTGTTTTGTCCCTCTACACATTGTTCCTCTAAAAGACTTCATGTAGATCATGGTACATCTTAGTGGTACCTAGATGAATATAATATATGGAATTATGGGCTTCTGTAAGGATTTGCTACCTCAACTCACCCATATTAGGAACACATAAGCGACCCTAGTAACGAAGAATACCATTTCCTATTGGGAGAAAACCTTAAATATATGCTGATGAACTATACTGCTCAACTGAATTGATATAGGATCACTATCTTGTTTTTTCTTAACCTCTACTACCAATGAAGATTCTTTCTTAACCTATACTACCAATTAAAATTCTAATCTATTCTAAACTATGAGCCCACTATTTGATGTGAATGTAAGGCAAACTTCTAAGCGAGCAATCATGTGAACATCTTTTGCTAGATATTTTATTTATTCCTTAATATCTGTCGCGCTACTCATAGAAAACCTTGTGTGAGCATTAGCCGCTACATTGGCCTTACTATGATGGTAAGCCACATTCATGTCATAATCCATAAGGAATTCAAGCCATATTTTCTGATGAAGATTCAACTCTTTCTGGGTGAACACATATTAGATGCTCTTATTGTTTGTGAACACCATACAAATAATGTCTCCAAATCTATAGGGTAAATACTACGACTGTAAGCTCGAGGTCATGATTCGGTTAGTTCTACTCATGGACCTTAAGTTATTTAGAATCATAAGCTATGAACTTACCTTGATGCCTTAACACAAAACCTAGGTCGACCTTGGATGCATCACAATAAAACACGTAACCATCTGAACCATCTCGTAGAGTCAAGACCGGAGTTGTTATCAAGCTAGTCATTAGTTTTGAGAAGTTTTTCTCACATTCATTTGACTACTGAAATTTGATCTTATTCTGAGTCAACTTGGACAATGGAGAAGCTAGGGATGAAAATCCTTCAACAAATTTCCTTTAATAACTACCCAAACCCAAGAAACTTCTGATATTTGTTGAGGAAGTGGGCCTGGTCAAATGTTTCATTGCCTCAAATTTATGATAATCCAGTCAGATCCTTTCTCTAGATACCGCACCACCGGTGAAAGCGACCTACTTAACCAATATTCACATATTTTGAACTTTGAAAACAATTAGCAATCTCTACTAGCTTGCAAAACAACTCTCAAATGAGTCACATACTCCTCCTTACTCCGAGAATACATAAGGATATCATCGATAAAGATGATAACAAACAAGTCCAAAATTATTTGAACAACTATTCATTAAGTCCCTGAATGTCATGTGGGAGCATTTGTTAGTCTAAAATACAAAATTAGAAATTCATAGTGACCATATGGAGTCCTAAAGGTTTTCTTTAGAATGTCACTATCTCTAAATCTAGGTTGATGATACAAAAATCTAAGGTCTATCTTAGAAAAATAACAATTACACTTGAAGCAGTCGAACAAGTCATCAATCCTGGGGATGGGATACTTATTATTGACGGTGACATTGTTTGATTGACGATAGTCAATGAACATTCTCAGAGAACCAATTTTTTTTACAAACAATACTAGATCACCCCATGGAGAGATATGAGGTCTTATGAAGCCCTTATTTACAAGGTCTTTTAACTGCTCTTTTAATTCCTTCAGCTCAGTTGTATCCATTTGTAACACCCTAAAATGAACTAAGGTGAAATATAGCTTCGTGAATGTTTCGAGAGTTATTTATATGTTAAAATGAGTTACATTGATGTTTCTAGGCAGTGTGTGAAGTTTGATGATGATTTCAAACGTCAACGAACGTCCATGACGTTCAATAGGTGTGTCTTAGAAAGTGCTCAAGTGTCTTGATGTGTTTTAGTGATTTTTACGTGTTCGTTTTATTTAAAATTGATGTGGGATAATCCTAAGACCTAGACGACTATATTTAGGGGTTTAACGTCTGGGTAATACCCCACTTAGGACCCACGAGGGGCCCTAGAAGAGGACCCCATCTCTTTGGTAGGATTCTGCCAAACAGTGACCAACAATGGCCACAAGGGACGGTCCAATGGACAAAAAATGGCTCGTCGACCTTGGGAGTCGACTTGAATGAAAGGCTAGAAAAGCCTGCACATGATGGTGGCTAATTCCCAATCGACGTACCCCCATAAATGGGGCATTGATTGACAAACGGCCCGTCTGTGAAGGGGGCGTCAATGGTACTGCCAAAAGCTGCATTTTTCTGCCAAGACTTGGGGTGTATAGTAAATTCACCCCAAGTCTTTTATGAATTACGGATGCTTATTTTAAGTTCTTTTAGGTATATTAATATGTTTCAAACCCTAAGACTTAATTTTAGACTTCATTTCCTAAAACCCAAAACCCTCACAAGAAAAACTCTCTCTAAAACTCCATAGAAGCTAAGACTCAAGAAGGAACTTGGAGGGCTATTGGTGAACGTTTATTCATAAAAAATAAGTGGGGTTTCTTATATTTGAGGTATGGTAGTCATCCTTGAACTCTCTTCCAAGTCCTTTCTAAAAGATTTCAAATAGGGGTTTTCAACCATAACTTCTTCAATCTTTTAACTCTAAATATGGGTCTTTCGTGAAAAAGTTTTAAATGATTCAAATGTGATGTTTCTAACGTTAGTTGGTGATTTTAATGCTAAAACTTTAATGAAAACATGTTAAAGCTTTTTATCAAATTTTGACTTAAGGAATGGGTTAAACGAGCATGCTTTTTTAGTCTTTAAGCTTTGGTTTCCTTGTGTTGATATTGTTGTTTAGATACTGCCCTAAGGGATATATTATGATGAATTGTTGAGTAAAATATTATAGGTGATGGAAGCTTGGATAAACGGTCAGTTGGTTATGTTGTTTAGCTTTATTATGAAATGCTCTTGAGTGGTATGGTCCACCTTCTTGGTGACGGTGTTTACCTGATGGATTTGAATATACTTGATATGTATTTTAAGTGTGATTTTGAAGGACTAATTTGTGAAATAAAGTGATAATGAATATGGTTCTTTTAATGTGTATTAGCTTAGATTATTCTTAAATGAAGTAAGCGTACATATTGAGCATGTTAAAGTGTGTAATGTGATGAATGAAGGTCTAAGCTTGTAAAGAATTGAATGTAAATGAAATGATGTTTATATGCAAGGTGTGTTCACATGTACACACTTTGAATGAATGAACTAATGAAGTTAAAGAATGTGAATGAAAAAGGGATTTTTGGGGTGGACATTCTTTAAGAGTTGAGATGAAGTGTTTAGTAGCAACCTCATTGTCTTCCAAGAGCTTTCTAAGATAGGTAGTAGGATGTATACCCTTCGTGAGTTGAGATGTGGTGTCCACTAGTTATCCTTAACCTATAGTATAAAATGTTGAGAATTTGTGGGGAGTTATGCCTAGCACCGAGAGGATATAAAGAAGGGGTGTTACACTTGGTGAGCTGAGATATTGTATTCCAATGTACCTCTTGAGATGAGTACTCCTCGTTAGCAACGAATGAGTTACTTAGAAGCAATATCCTTATCCCTTAACTATGCGCCACGAATAGGTGTAGCTATTGGTAAAGCCATGTAAAAGCTAAGAGAATGACCTCACTCTAGGAAAGTGAGGATCCCTCGTCCGATAAGGGTTAATATCGGGATTCCATGTCTATATATTATGGTCTATTTTGGTTAAGACAGCCCCCACAAAATTAATAAAAGCACTAAGTCTTCTAAAAGAGTCTACTTCTTAGAGTTGGTAGTGGAATGAAACGCTATCTATCCATTGCACTAGGTAGGCATTCCGAAAGGGAAGTCCTTGTGTGTCTTATATAAATTGAATGAGCTAAGTCTTCTAAAAGAGTGTACTACTTAGGGTAGGTGGTTGAGTGGGATTCCATCTACTCATTACACTAAGTAGGAATTTTTAAAGGGAAGTATTGGTGTGTTGTTTGAGTGTTCTTCTAATGTATTGTCATTGGGGGGCACTTGTTCTCCTTAGCCGAGTAAGCCTAGAATGGGTAGTCATGGGGATCACCTAGCTGTGTATTGAAGGAGGTGTATGGGTGCTTCCTTCATGTCTTACCTTGGTGAGTCTTATATAACCCTAGCTACGGAAACTCCTATTGAAATGAGTTCACTTTCTTATGGCTTGACTTTGGGAATTCACTATTTTGGGATTAAGATTGTTCATTATAATGCTAAAATGAACTCACCATAATTTTGGAGAGTTCACTATAAAAAGGTTCCTTTTGTTAAAATCATGGAAATCCTTCTCTAAATGTTAAATGATGATTCTTATGTTATTTTACTTCTATATTCATGAATGTTTTACTTAATTGGCAGGAAAATTTATTTATACTAAAATGTCCCTTTTCACATGTTTTTGCATACTTTTGCATACTCTATAAGTATAGGTTTCGAAGCAAGGAGAAGTCTAGAAGGCAAACCTTGGGAAATCTACTCTCTCAAGACATGGTATGTCCTCATATATTCGAGTACATAGTCTATGTTTCTTAGTTTTATTATTAAGACTTATTATGTATTTCATTCAAATGTAAAGGGTCGTGTTCCTAAGATATTATGTCGTGTCTTTAAGTTTGACTTTTGACGATGAGACTTTCTTAGTATTTATGAAAGAATTCCTTTTTATATTAAATGTCGTGAAAAGTTTTAATTTGGAACGACTATTCATGTCTTATGTAATGAATGATAGCTAAGGATCGTACGAGACCTACGAAAGGTTAAGTACGCCTTGTGACGATCTAAGGGTGCTCCCTAACTTCTAGGGGGTACTTGCATGTCGTTACACCAATCTCTAAGAAGGAATAGAAATGGGCTGGGTATCTGGAAGGAGATTTATTTCGATGTTGCTTTCCCTTTTGAGAGGAATTCTGGGAATATCTTCTAGAAACTTATTTACTACTGGAAGTGACTCAAGATCGGGGTTTCGGAGTTTGAATCCTTAACCCGAACAAGATGATAGATATACCCTTTGAAAATCATTTTGCTTGCTTTAAGGTAACAGATAAATAGACCCATAGGCACTAAGCTACTTCCCTTCCATTCTAAGATTGACTCGTTTGGAAACTAAAACCAAATGATTTTGATTCTGCAATAGACTAAGGCATAAAAAGAATGCAACTAACCTATACCTAGAATATTATCAAAATGTACCATTTATAACTCCACAAGATCTGCTGAGGTGATTTTTTGAGAGACAGTGATAGGGCAATTTCTGTATATCTGTCTGACTATAACAGGTCACCAACTGGAGTAGAGACTCTAAGGATGCATTAACATCACAAGATTACTTCCAGTGATGGTACCAAGTGTCCACTCCTTTAAACTAATTAGAGGTCAAATATACCCTCTTACCTTTAGTGACGCCCATAATGTTTGTTACCTTTTTAGATGTCATCTAGAAACTATTGTAGATCTTATTCTGACTTAGACCCATGAAAGTTTGTAGGGTTTATCTGAGTAAGGTCTTGTGTTCTTGTTGTACAAATGTTAGTATGTGTCATAGCCTACTAATTGACCTAGGTATTCATAGCCTGAGCAAGTACATGGTAAGCAACCCTGAACTCGGCATGCGTGACTTGCTCTTTCAAGGGGTCTGATGGATCCAATGGCTAATTCCTTGTGTAAGCTCTTTTGGAAGGCATTTTCTTAAATGTGAAGAGCATGAGTTAGAAAGGAATTGAATATAGGTTATACTCACGCATGATAAGAATAGCAAGGAAAGTGAAGTTTTTTGTAAAACACTTCATAGCCTCCCTCTCATAGATGTGGTGTACTTCACACCCATGAAATAGACTCAACTTAGTATGACTTCCACACATAATAGGACTCTTGAACCTAATGCTCTGATACCAAGTTTGTCATTTTTCGAGTCTATACCATAGACGTAACATGAAACCTAGGATCAAGAGTGACCCCAAACTAACATTGTGCCTAGCATATATCAAGCATACTGAGAATAAATGAATGAGACATATACTATGCGGATGCTAAGACAATGGATAACTAAAATCAGGGATTACCTAACTAGTTTGAATGTATAAAACATACTACAAGTTTAATAACAAATTAAAGATGAACTTAACAATTCAATTTGATTCTATTACTATTTCTAAAAAGTCTCTAACTAAGTTAAGTTGTTGGGACATGCCCCAAGCTAAATCTAATAAAACTGAAAACAAAACAAAAAGACTAACATGAAAAGCATTTCTATTGTCCTTGAAGAATGAGGACTAACCACTGAAAATGTTGAAATGCCGACCAAAAATTGATTTAAGCATGATCTAAATGTTGAGTACCTGAACTTACATCATGAAAAGATATAAAACACAGTAAGCGTTGGTACTTAGAGTGTAGTAAGCATGTAGGATATCAATACTAAGCTGAACAAATATATATAATCTAATTAAATCATAACTAAGCAATATTGTGAATACTTAAACATAAGTGAAAAGCTAAGCTGAATGTAATAACCAAGTACTAATAATAAAAATAACATGTTGAATTATATGCTGAAGCTTATACTGAAAGCCTAGTCAAATGCACTAAGAGTATGACAATTGAGATCTACTTTTAACCTAGATAAAATCATGTAATGTAAATGTGGAGTCCGATGTATACGCTCCATCGACAGGACCCAATGTGACTTATCAGGGGTATAAAGGCATGATTTTCATGATCACAAAATTTGATGCCCAACATTGGGGACTTATAATCCTATGGGGGCACGTACTTTTGGAACTATGAGGGTATGTTGAACCCTAGACCACTCGGTGCTAAGTCTACTCCAAACTGAATATGTATACGACACAAATGCAACTGAATATTGAATATCTAAAAATATTGACATGCAGTATGAGAATGTAAGTTTTATATATTGATGATGTAACACTCGAAATCTTGGGCATGATTATCTGCTTAACTAACCTAGCAAGTATAATTCGTGAACAAAGAGAATTTATATAAACTATGGTTCTGAGTTTTATCAAAGGAATTAAGAAAAATTTCTAAGAAATAACTTATTTTTGTTAAGGATACAACAAAAACTAAATTTCAAAAAAATTCTAAGGTTTTAGAAACCCTAGTATAAAAAAGATATGGAGAATCAAGAAACTGATGGAGTTCTAGGGACCTAGTGGATGAAATGAACCCACTAATTAAATTCTAAATATCTACTGACAAAATCTATGGAGAAATCCTTCGATTTAGAGGCTGAAACTTGAAGAAAACCTTCTGATTATTTTTGGGAAACTGGTGTATCTTTCTTCTCATTTTTGCTTTACGTTTGGATGATTTTAGGGGAATGAGGGTTATGGGCCTAATAAAACTAAGTTATTAGACTTAAATAGAGTAAACCAATGTAGTTTAAGTGCCCAATGCATAAAGGAAAGGACCAAATGACTGAGACTTAGAATAAGATGAGTGCCACTATAAAACTGTGTTTTTTCATTATAGGAATGCCAATGAGGAAAAATCAGGGCTAGAAAATTTATTTCATAATACTAGGTTTTTCCAAACCTTGTCCAAATTTGGAGAAATATAGAATCTTTAAGGTTAAGGATTATCTAGTAGCAATCGGGAAGATTAAATGTGTATTTGATTACATAATCGGTTATATAACTTGTTAAGGAATTCGTACGTACGAAATTGAATTTGGATAAGTAGATCATCGGGAATTGATATTGGCGTTAAGGGCACTTTCTGAGCTTAGTGGGTTAAGAGTATGTTGTAAAAAGGAAGAACTAAAATTCCCTTAAGGAGCTCACTGCCTCGCTTAGTGCCGTTGCAGCGAAATAATTGTCGCTAGCAACACCGCTACAGCGATGAGTACCGCTGTAGCGCGGCGAGACAGAGATGGAATTAAGGATTTTGAAATCTTTTTCGAGGGAAGCTCACTGGTTCATTTTGTGCCGTTGCAACGATGCCGCTACAGCAGGATCAGTGCCGCTAAAGAGGGATGAGCGGTTTTAAATCTTAAAAAAAACCTTAGACGACCTTATTTTGTATTTTTCAACTTTTTGAGTTACCAGATGACCCTTGTGCTATTCCAACTCGTTTTCCACCATTCTTGAAGCTAGAGGTAAGCTTTTCACTCCCTGAATTCATTTTTCAATTCGTAGAACATTTCAGAATGGATTAATATTGATGGGGAAGGATTTCTTGAAGAACAGTTGGGGTCATGGATTTGAACTCGTTTCATAGTTTGTCAGTATTTTGGGTATTTAGTGTTTTCTTATTGGTTCCCGCATATAAATTGTTGTTTGTACACCACGAACAAGAGGAACGAATCCGAAAAAGAAAGGATGAAATTGTCTAGGGTTTCAAGCTTGTTTTGAGGAAGGTGATGGGTGTGATTCTATGATTGTGTGAAATACATTTGTTTTGCTTCGTTGTGCTACTTGTATATGTATGCATATTACAATACTGATCATAGATGTTGAAATAGGATATATGAATATTGATACCATGAAATCATGACTTGAATGCGTGAGCTTTATGTGTTATTGATGTGTGATTTGGTCGATACTCTTACTTGGATTAGATTGAAAAGTTCTGGCATACTAACTGGGATCGGTTGCCACGTTCTTGCATAGTAATGGGATCGGATTGTCATGTTTCGGCGTGTTAAAAGTTTGACTTTGGGTTCCGTGAGAACACCAACTATGTGATGAAGTATGTGAATTGTGATATTGATTCTTATGATAGTATTGAATGTGTTGATATTTATGCTTGTGTTATAATGTTGTAATGCTTGTTTATGGAAACTAGTGGGATAGCTGTGTGATCCTACCAGTAAATGATTGTTGTGTACTCATTCTGCAATTGCTCTTATTTTTGTTGAGTACAGGGCATCTTCACGCGAATGTTGAAAAACCTCACTTACGAGATTGGTGATCATTTCGAGTTCAAGGGTGAGCCACATCGTTCGGGCTGCCATGGAATTTTTTTTAGTCTATGCCCACTATTTTTGTACCTAGACCTTGTTTTAGTTCGATATATAGTTCACTAGAGAATTCTCATTAGACTTTGTTATCGTTTCTAGTTTTGGTACATTGACTTTCAGATTCTAGGCTTATCTTCCGCATTGTTAGTTAGTTGTTAGATCTTTATTTAGTAATGGAACCTTGTCTTATTTATTTAACTTGCTCCTGTAATTTAAATGTCTTAGTTATTTTAAAGTTTATTGCTTTAGTTGGTTGTTAGTAGTATTCTCCCATCGAATTGTAGTATGGTTGCCAATCACGATGGCCCGGGTCGTGACAAAGTTGGATCAGAGCCTAGGTTTGTTGATCTCGATGTATCAAAATAAGTCTAATGGAGTCTCGTCGAACAATATGAAGACTCTTTTACTCTTCTTCGAAAGGCTATAGAACTTTAGGAAATCTCCTTTTTCTCTTGTATCCTTTGTGCTATGACTAGATTCCAATTGGTATCTGGCGATTCTAATTGTTATCTAACTTCTTTCACTCTTGTATTCGCAGATAGTTAATACTAGGTATAACGGCGTTAGGCCCATAGCTTCTGCTGATACTCCAGCTAAGGAAACCGCAGCGAGAGGTCGTGGTCGAGGTATAGGATAAGGAAGAGCTATGGGTAGAGGTTGTGGGAGAGTGGGGCCTATTGTGAATGAGGTACCAAATGACCATGTTCCGGTGAATGAAAGCCCTCTAATACATGAAGAGGTGATAGAAGAGGATTAGGACGTTGGGAATGCTGAAGAGGTTGAATATGAGAAAGTAGGGCAATCTAGAGCCATAGGAATCCATCCTATTGATTCGGTTTTAGCTCAAATAATCATGTCCATTTCGAAAGGGTTGGCTGTGCCAGGGATGATTCCACCTAATCAATCCCCCGCGAATCCCCTTGGTGCTAACAATATGCCCAAGCCAATTAGGGAGGGAGGTAACAATGCCTTCTTCCGTCTTTTATTGGATTCAATGATGACCGATAATGAGCATGATATGTTGACCAAGTTCTTGAAGCTCAAGACCTTCGTATTTCTTGGTTCGGAGACAGAGTATGCTTATGAGTTCATATTGTTATGAGAGGTTGCATAAGTTGGGTACCTTTTACCAACATGGGGTTGAATTAATGTCTTTTCAAATTCAGGGTGAGGACAAGCAATGGTGAAGAGCTTACTGTTAGGACCGAAAATAAGCAGGTGTAAACGCGGAAGCTAGCAAAGCAAACCTCAAAAGACCATGAGTAAGAAGACAACGAGAAATATACCAAAAGACATAAAAAATTTAACGTGGTTCGGTCAATCGACCTACGTCCACAAAGCAGATGAGCAATCCACTATAAATATGAGAGTACAAAATACAGAGAGAAACAACCTCAACCAATTCACTCGAAATACATGGGAGGTTCACACAAGTGATAACACATCAAGCTTGTGACCCACAAATTCTCCCTCTAACCAAAACTCTCAAAACCCTTAAGACTACTTGTGAGTGCTGATTAAGTTAGAAGGAACATGCATCTATTTATAGAGTCTTAAACCTTTTCCTACAAGAAAAGGATTAGTCAATCCAAAACCTTTTCCTAAAAAGAAAACCTATTTATGGTAATAAATTTAGGGAAAATAAAACCCAACAAATCTCCCCCTAGGCCAAAATTTCTGACAAAATAAATTTGTCCACCTTCTTTACTTAATCTTCAACAACTTGCTTCTCCTCTCCATAATCTCCTTTGCAAAATTTATGTCTCAACATAGAGAACCTCTCTGAAACAATTTCTCCAACAAAATCTTCATTACTGTCAAAAAGGTTGCGACTACAACTACACCCGTCAAGATGAACACCTCCTTATAACCTGGTTCAATCATCAATTATCGAACCACTAAACATGACTCCATCATTGAATATAGCTCTGATACCACTTGTTAGGACCAAAAATAAGCAGGTGTAAACGCGGAATCTAGCAAAGCTAACCTCAAAAGACCATGTGTAAGAAGACAACGAGAAATATACCAAAAGACACAAAAAATTTAACGTGGTTCGGTCAATCGAACTACGTCCACAAAGGAGATGAGCAATCCACTATAAATATGAGAGTACAAAATACAGAGATAAACAACCTCAACCAATTCACTCGGAATACATGGGAGGTTCACACAAGTGATAACACATCAAGCTTGTAACCCACAAATTCTCCCTCTAACCAAAACTCTCAAAACCCTTAAGACTACATTGTGAATGCTGATTAACTTAGAAGGAACATGTCTCGATTTATAGAGTCCTAAACCTTTTCCTACAAGAAAAGGATTAGTCAATCCAAAACCTTTTCCTAAAAGGAAAACCTATTTATGGTAAGAAATTTAGGGCAAATAAAACCCAACACTTACATGGAATGCAAACGCCTTTACATTACCCCCACTTACTTGGACCCAATTTCATGTCTTATTCTTAGAAAAATTGTGTCTAGGAATTTGAGAGATCGCAATAAGGATGAGTTCGTGGAACTAGAGCAGGGTAGTATGTCTGTGGCTGCTTATGAAGCCAAGTTCCATAATTTATCTAGATATGCCACACAATTGGTTACCATGGAGAAGGAAAGGATTCGGTTGTTTATTAGAGGTTTGGATTTTGAGCTACAAGTGTTACCGGTTCACATGACTTCTGCATGAAGGAGCTTTAATGAAGTGACCGATTATGTCAAAAAAATGGAGGGGAGAGAAGCGAGAAAATCAAGCTAAGCGTTGTCTAAGAGAGACAATAATACTAGAAATTTTTAGGGCTTCTATGCTAGAGGATCGTATCAACTTACACTCGCGGCCAAGCCAATTCAATTTGTCATGCTCGCCTCTACTGGTAACTATTCAGGAATTCCTTCTAATAATTTTTAAATTGATATGAGTGTTAGTAACATGTAGGGTAGAAGACCATATGGAGGCCGAACTTGATTTTGTTGTGGGGAAATTTGACACATGATGTGGAAGTGCCCACAGCCTTGTCTGCTTGAGTCCGACATCAACCTTCTCGAGCAATTGTCCCACAGAAATGGTAGTAATTGTAGGGGACGTTCATAAGTAGGACGAGGAGGAAATCAGAGATGTCGTTGAGGTATAATAAATGGTAATGGAGGTAAAGGTAGCACGCAACCAGGCAGGGAGGTAGCTCGAGTTGATGATAGAGCTTAATGTTTTGTCTTTCCGGGCAAGAATTAAGCATAGGCATCTGATGCAGTGATCACAGGTACTATTCTTTACTACGACCAAATGGCTAATGTATTATTTGATTCGGGTTTCACATATCCTTATATGTCTGTGAAATTCTCCTCATATTTGAGATGTTTTGTGATATTCTTGATGATCCTATACATGTTTTACCCCGGCTGGTGATTCAGTCATAGTAACCCACGTTTATCGTGTTTCCCCTATTTTGTTCATGGGATTTCAAACTTGGGCCGATTTGATGATTCTGGATATGTCTGACTTCAGCAAAATCTTAGGCATGACTTTGTTGTCTCCTCATTATGTTTTTCTTATATGTAATGCTAGGTCTGCGACTATAAATTCTGGGAAGGGAAAAAATAGAGTGGGAAGGGGTTACATGCCGTAGCAGGTTAAGATAATATCCTCCATCCGGGCAAGTACATTAGTAAAGAAACATTTTATAGCTTATTTGGCTCATGTTATGGATGTTTAGACTGAAGCTCCACTCATTGGGTCTATTCTGGTGGTGTCCGAATTCAGTGATGTTTTTCCAAATGATTTTCCCTGCATGCCTCCAGATAGTGAAATAGATTTTGTTTTGACTTAAATCCTGGTACACGCCCCATTTCTATCCCTCCATATTGCATGGCTCCGGTGGAGTTGAGAGAGATTAAGGCTCAGATCTAAGAGTTTCTTGATAAGGGTTTTATTCGTCCTAGTTCTTCCCATGGGGTGCGCCAGTTTTATTTGTTAAGAAGAAGGATGATACCATGAGGATGTGCTTAGATTACCGGCAATTGAATAAGGTCACTATACGGAATAGGTACCCCATTCCTAGGATAAATGATATTTTTGAATAATTACAAGGTGCAACGGTCTTCTCTAAGATTGATATAAGATCCGGGTACCATCAATTGAATATTAGACCTGAATATAAACCCAAGATGACATTTAGTACTTGTTACGGGCACTATGAATTTTTGGTATGTCGTTTGGGTGGACTAATGCGCCACCAACTTTCATGAGCTTGATGGATGAAGTATTCAAGCCCTGTATTGACTCTTTTGTGATAGTCTTTACCGATGAAATTTTGGTGTATTCGAAAAGTGAAAAGGAGCATGCTAACCATATTCGTACTATTTTGGATATTCTTTGAAAGCAAAAGTTATATGCAAAAACTTTCAAGTGTAAATTTTTTTTGAAGTCGGTCGTATTTTTGGGGCATGTGGTGTTAAAAGAAGGGATAAGGGTAGATCCCCAAAAGGTTGAAGAGGACGAGAATTGGGTACGATCGAGTTCGGTGATGGTAATTAGGAGTTTTGTGGTACTTGCTAGTAACTATCGTCGTTTTTTGAAGTGCTTTGCTTCAATTGCTATTCACTTGACAAAACTGACCAAAAAGGAGGTATCGTTTGAATGGACCGAATAATGTGAGGACAGCTTTCAAAAGCTTTTTTGACCACCACGCCCTTTCTAGCATTACTGATTGAGCGCAAAGACTTTAGTGTCTATTGAGATGATTCACATTCTAGATCAGGTGTTGTGTTGATGCAGGATAAGAATGTCGTAGCTTATGCCTCGTGTCAATTTAAGGTGCATGAGATAAATTATCCCACTCATGATTTGGAGTTGGCAGCTGTGGTATTTGCTCTTAAGATCTGGCGACATTATTTCCATGGAGTTAAGTGTGAGGTATTTGCTGATCATCATAGTTTGCAACATGTATTCACCCAAAAGGATTTGAATTTGAGACAGCGAAGATGGATGAAATTACTCAAGGATTATGATGTGACTATTCAATAACGTCCAAGATAGGCAAATACTGTGGAAGACTCTTTGAGTCGAAAAGTGATAAGTATGGGTGATTTAGATCACTTGAGTAGAACCAAGCAATCGTTGGCCAAGGAAATTCATACCTTAGAGTCTAAGTTCGTGTAGTTGGGAATTTCTAAAAAGGGTGGGTTGTTAGATAGTTTTGAATCTAAGTCCGTGTTTATAGAGGAAATCAAGGCCAACAAATTTGAATATGGATATTTAGATGAGCTTAGAACAATGATTGTAATAGGTGAGTCTCAAGGAACCACTTTAGATACTAATGGTATGCTCAACTATAAGGGTATAATATGTGTTCCAAGAGTTGATAATTTGATTCCACGGTTATTGGTGGAGGCTCATGGCTCGTGCTATTCTATTCATATCAGTGTGACCAAGATGTATAAAAATCTGAAACAAGTTTATTGGTGGTCCGTAATGAGACAAGACATTGAGAAGTTCATGGAAAGGTGACAGAATTGGCAACTAGTAAAGTATGAATATCAAAAGCCTACGGGGCTACTTCAAAAGATGTTAATTCTGTAATGGAAGTTGGAAAGGATAGTCATGGATTTCGTGGTTGGTCTTCCCAAGACGTTGGGGAAATTCTATTATTTTTGGGTTGTAGTTGACAGATTGACTAAGTCAGCCCATTTCATTCTGATAAGAGTGGATTACAACGTTGAACAATTGGCTGGAATTTATGTAAATGAGATATTGAGGCTGCATGTTGTTCCCCTTTCCATCATCTCAGATTATGGTACCTTTTCATATCTCGGTTTTGGGGGGAAGTTTCATGATGAATTGGGAACGAAACTCACTTTTAGTACAGCCTTCCATCCCTAGACGGATGGACAATCAGAGAGGACCATACAAGTGTTGGAGGACATGTTGAGATCTTGTGTAATTGACCTTGGAGGGAATTGGGATAAGTTCGTACCCCTATGTGAGTTCTCCTATAATAATAATTATCACTCGAACATTGATATGGCATCATTTGAGGTGTTATGTGGGAGGGATGTAGATTGCCCATAGGTTGGCTCGTACCTGGAGATGTAAAACCTTTGGGGATTCGCTTAGTGAAGGACTCTCAAGATCATGTGAGGAGAATTCAAGATCAAATTCTAGCCACGCAGAGTAGACAAATGAAGTACGGGGACCACAAAGTAAGAGACATGGAACTCCAGATGGGCGAGATTGTTCTCCTGAAGGTATCACATATGAATGGGGTAATAAGATTTGGTAAGAAGGGTAAGTTGAGTCTTCTTTATTTTGGTCCCTTTGAGACCTTTGAACGTGTAGGACCAGTGGCGTATAAATTGGCGCTACCCCTTAATTATCCGGTGTACATCCCGTATTTCATGTGACTATGTTGAAGAGATATCGCGGTGCTGGTGACAATATCGTTAAGTGGGACTCAATAGTGCCAGACAAGGACCTTCAATATGAGGATGAACCAATTTCTATTATAAATCGTGATGTTCGTAAGTTGAGGACCAAGATATTAAGTTCGTGAAGGTTCAATGGAAACATCCTCCGATTGAGGGAGCTAATTGAGAGACGAGAAGAATATTCTAGACAAGTATTTGCAATATTTCATCTAATCAAGTACTTCTTTGTTCTTTTTCTAGATTATCTTTCCTTCGTTGGTCACTCAGGGACGAGTCATGGATAAATTGATATCTATTGTAACAACCGGGTTACATCGTTATAGGAATGCCAATAGGAAAAATTAGGTCCGAAAAATAAATTTTGTAGTACTAGGTTTTTCCCAATCTTGTCAAGATTTGGAGGAATTCAGATTCATCAAGATGTAAGAAAATCGAGTAGCAATTGGTAGGAGAAAATGGGGATTTGATTACATAATCGGTTAGATAACTCATTAATAAAACTGTATGACTTTACAAAATTGAATTTGGATAAGTACATCAGCAGGAATTGATCTTATCATTAAGGGATCTTTCTGAGCGTAGTGGATTAAGAGTATGTTGTAAAAATGGAGAAGTGGAATTTCTTTAAGGAGCTTACTGCCTCTCAAAGTGCCACTGCATCAGAATTCTTGCCGCTATGGCAACGCTGCTACAACATGATGGGTACAGCTGTAGCGGGCGAGGCGAAGACGGAATTAAGGATTTTTGTATTTATTCGACGAAAATCACTGGTTTGCTTTGTGCCGCTGCAGGGGGATTAGTTCCGCGACAGCGGCGCCTCTAAAGCAATATGGATGATGTTGTAGTGGGATGACATTTTTAAAAATCATAAATTAAACCCTTAGATGAACTTATTGTGTATTTTTTTACTTTTTTGTGTTAAGAGAAGACCCCTGTGCTATTTCAACTCGTTTCCACCCTTCTTGAATCTAATGGTAAGATTTTCACTCTCCGAATTGGTTTTTCAATCCGTACAAAGTTGTAGAATGGGTCAATATTTATGAGAAAGGATTTTTTAAAGAATCATATGGTGGAATTAACCCTAAATTGACTAGTAGAGGTCATGGGTTTGAACTAGGGTTCATAGTTTGTTAGTATTCTGTGAAATTTGTGTTTCTTTGTTGTTTCCCATATATGAATTATTGTTTATAGACCATGAGCAAGCAGAGCAAATCTGAAAAGTGAATGATCAAGTTGTCTGGGGTTTCAAGCTTGTTTCGAGGTAGGTGATGGTTTTGATTTTATGATTGTGTGAAATACACTTGTTTTGCTTCATTGTGATACTTGTATATGTATGAATGTTGCAATATTGATCATAGAGGTTGAAATGGGATATATGAATATTGATACCATGCAATTATGACATGAACGTGTGCTCTTGATGTGTGATTGGGATCGGCTACCACGTTCCAGCATAAAAATGGGATCAGATTTTTATGTTCCGGCATGCTAACTGTTTGACTTTGGGTTGTGTGAGAGGACCAACTATGTGATGAAGCATGTGAATTCTGATATTGATTCTTATGATAGCATTAAATATGTTGATATTTATGCATGTGTTACAATGTTGTAATTTCTTGTTTATGTTACACTAGTGCGATAGCAGTGTGATCCTACCAGTACACAGTGCTTGTGCACTGATTCTGCAGTTGCTCTTTTTTGTTGAGTACAGGGAATCTTCACGCGATTATTGACAGACCTCACTTATAAGATTAGTGATCAATTTGAGTTCAAGGGTGAGCCACATCGTTTAGGCTTGCATGGAATTCTCTTTAGTCTGTGTCCACCATTTTTGGACCTAGACCTTGTTTTAGTTAGATAGATAGTTCACTAAAGAATTCTTGTTAGACTTGGTTATCATTTCTAGTTTTGGTATATTGACTTTCAGATTTTAGGTTTATCTTCCGCATTGTTAGTTAGTTCTTAGATCTTTATGTAATTATGGAACCTTTTCTTAATTATTTAACTTGCTTCTGTAACTTAAATACCTTAGTTTCTTAGGTTTATTGCTTTAGTTGGTCGCTAGTAGTGATTCTCCCACCAAGTTGTAGTGTACGTGTCAATCACGAGGGTCCGTGCGTGACAGCCACCTAATGTAGGACTAACCGGCCATTGTTTGACCTACCAATCGTCGATAGGGGTCACCGGTCAAGCTTTGCTCCACAGGGTTTCACGAAAATGATCATAATTTTTTACTCTGCATTGGATTTTAGCAAAGTTTATGGCATTAGAAAGAGGACTCAATTATCTTTCATTTGATAGGTATGGGCCACCTAATTCAATTTTTGCTAAAAGTTATGATCGTTTTAAGTTGACTGAACAATAATTTCCCTCTAACTAGCTGCGGACCCTCACCTACAGTCTGTAGGTCCAACCACGGACAATCCTGGTCGACTGTGGATGGAAACAAAGATCATAAAAATTTGGTGCCCAATGATGGACCCCACCTACAGACCATGTGCTAGACCACATACTGTTAGGGGCTTTTGTGGTTATTGCACCAAGTCCTGGAAAGCTACATTTTTCTATTTTGTCAAATCTGAGGTTTTACAAAAATTGTTCCTTTAAATTGAGAAGATTTTTCAAGATTACATGTAGATTGCACCATGTGATTAGTAGCGCCTAAATCCAAGTAAAGATTATCTTCCTTGTGATTGCTCAATCATTATTCAAGAAAGTCCCTAGGAACTTCTTCTAGTTATTGTGATTGATAGGAGTCATCTATAAAAACAAGAGTGTGGTATGATTGTTCCTTCCACAAATCATAAATGGGTTAGGTTTAACAAATTTTCTAATTTCCTTTATATTGAGTTTTAATATATTATTTTTGATTGTATGATTGTCCTCGTCTTCCCCTTTGTTGTCCTCATCCCCGATATTGATTGTAACGCCCACGTCCTTATGAATTTAGTCACGAAGATCATGGTTGGATCAATAAAAGATGATCCTTCTTTCTCATCTATATATTCTCTCAATTCGAGACCCCCAACCCCATTAAAATTAATTAAATGTGGGATAAGCAGCCTTACTTAACATAAAATCTCGACAGGTCTTATATTTGTTTTGAAACCTTGTGGCAAAATTAATAACTTTGTTACCTACGTCGTATGGTTTGTGTATAGCCATGAGGTATCAAAAATTCCTTTAAATTTTGTCATATATTTATCAATGGATTTTGTTCCCAACTTCATGCTCTGAAGTTGTTACTTCAATTGAAACTCGTTATCCTTGCTTTGTTGTAGATAAGTATCTTCTAGACAAGGCCATATTTATTTTTCCGTAGTACATCTTATGATAAGGAAAATTGACTAAGCCAACTCCAAACTAAAATATCACGCTCCTCCCAAGAAGTGAACAGAGGGTTAGGACTTGGTTCAGCTTTCTCATCTAATGTGTTAGCGGATGGAGGTTCTCCTTCAATAATTTCATCAATCTTCAAAGCTTTCATTAATTTAAGAATTTGAGTCCTCCAAACTAAGTAATTTAACGACTTCAACTTGATAGAATAAATCGGTATTAGTTGATGAATTGAAGATGGTGAAAGAGCCAATTTTACACTTTGGAATTTTGAAAAGATACTATGGGTTGAACAGAAATCCTTCATGGTTGCCTAAAATTATCCATTTAGGGGAAGTGGGTTGGCAATTCAAGGGAACCCTGAAGTCTTCCCATCTATTCGGCAACCTTCACATACCATCAAGCATTAAATAGCCCGTGAAGTCTTCCATATAAGTCGCCGGTCAACATTTTATGTCTGTACTATTTTAGTCTTTCCCTATGATTTTATTACATAAGTTATGTCCTTTTAAGCCCATATAAGTGATTTAAGTGTCACATCCGGGAAGACCCCCTATGCGTAACTGGCGGCGTCCTCCTCCTTGAGGACTAAGACTATCCTCTTAGCTTACATCATTACATTCATATGTCAGATTTAACGGAAAATATAAAACTTTTCATTTCTTCTACTCGGAGGTTAACATAGACCTTTACATACATATAATATATATATATATATATATTATATATATAGACCCTTCGATAGGAAGATTACTTAGTCTTCTACTTTTATTGCACATAAGTATATAAAAGATAACATAGTCTCAAAATAGTCGTCTCATCTCATAACTATCTGATAAGAGTATATAAAATTGGGCCAGCCCATATATCAAAGTAAGAATGTCTCACATGGGCTATACAATGTTTCATACTAAATGGAAAAGAAAGAAACATAGAAGTCTTAAACTCAAAACAACTCCATTAGCTAGATAGTGGCATAATCCTCTGAAAGTGAGGACCTACCCTACTTGGATGAATAAGATATCCAAGTCTTCTTCAAGTCATCTCCAAAAGACCTTCAACGACCCGAACCTATAATGTTGGGAAAAAAGGAAGAAATCGGGTTAGTACACCACTTTTACTAAGTATGAGACCATAAGCATACATACTTTGAAATCATGCTAAGAAAAGGGCAATTTCAATAAGTATGCACTTTTCATTAAAAACCTTTATGCACATTTATCAAGAGCATACCAACCAATAAGACATGTTCATTAAGTCATAGGCATGTACATCACAAGAAAAACAACATCAAGTCTAGTCAAGTCAACATGCATATCATATAATTGAATACATGGTCAAGTAACTCTATCATCAAGTCATAATAGGAACAAGCATGAACGAGAGTACATTTCAACATAACCAAGGCAAGACACTTACCCATGAACCCCTTATCAAGTAAACAAGTGCAACGACAAAGTAAGGCCCCATAACCTTACTCAATCAAGTAACCCAACAAAAATCATGATTATTATCCAACTTTATATGACATAGAATTTAGGAGTACATAGCATCATACTTTAACAATATAGACCAACACATATTCATAAGTGACACCAATCAACATAGAGTATCAACAATGTGCAATTTCACAATATGGATAACATGTTTTATCTAAGCATATTCATACATAAGAACATCCTCTTAAGACTCCCTTCAAGGCTAACTAGTGACATGTTTAGGTAGAGTCTCATACCCCTACCTAGACTAGGCTAAACTCCTTAGGTCATCTTATTTAGAGTTCATCCTTAACCAATTTTTTGGGCTGAAATTTTTGGGAGTTTCTGATCCCATCGATGGTTCTGCAGGATAGAGCGTTATTTGACCTACAGACCATCAATGCCACCGTTGGTTGCACCTGCAGATTTTTTTCTGTAAAGCTGGTTTTTAGTCTATTTTAGCTACGGAGTGTTACATTATCTCCCCCTTGGGAACATTCGTCCTTGAATGAAGACTAAACTAGCTGAACTAGAGGGAGAGAGTTGCAAACCCTACTATTAAACACTGAGAAATGAGTTCTGACTAAATTGAGTTCTGATAACATGCAAATACACTGAATATGCAAGTACAAACTGAGGAAACATGATTCTAAGGCTAAATTAATGCATGAATGACTGGAAAACTGACGAGGAACTATTATCTCAAGATGGAGTGGAATCGGAAGGAAAGAGGTGAGGATACTTGGCTTTCATGACTGCTTCTGCTTCCCAAGTAGCTCCCTCTACGATCTGACTCCTCCACAAAACCTTGACTGAAGGGACTTCTTTATTTCTCAACCTTCTAACCTGACGGTCAAGAATCTCAACTGGTACATCCTCATAAGAAATACTATCTTTCACTGACACACTCTCTAATGGCACTATAGAGGATGGGTCACCCACACACTTCTTCAAGAGTGAGATGTGGAAGACCGGATGCACTACTGTTAATTCTGCTGGGAACTCTAACTCATATTCCACCTTTCCAACCCTTTTCAAGATCTTGTAAGGGCCTACATATTTAGGACTGAGCTTCCCGTTTTTTCCAAATCTTATCACCCCTTTCATAGGTGAGAATTTCAAAAAAAAAAGAAAAAACAATCATCAACTTGGAACTCTAGTTCCCTTTCCTTACATCTGCATAAGATTTCTGACGACTTTGGGATGTCTTAAGTCTATGTCTAATGAGTTTCACTTTCTCCATCGCATAAAGGACTGAGTCTGGCCCTATCAAAGCTCTTTCACCTAGTTTGAACAAACCAACAGGAGATCTACATCTACTCCCATATAGAGCCTCATAAGAGGCTATCTGAATGCTGGAATGGTAGCTATTATTGTAGGCAAACTAAATAAAAGGAAGGTGATCATCCCAAATACCTTTGAAATTGATCACACAAGATATCAACATATCCTTTAAGGTCTAAATGGTACGCTCTGGCTGCCCATCCGTTTGTGGATGAAATGTTGTACTAAGGTTAACATGAGTACCAAGACCTTTCTGAAATGACTTCCAAAAATGAGAGGTAAACTGACGACCTCTATCTGAGATGATAGACAAATGAACCCCATGTAACCTCACAATTTCATTGATGTAAAGCTTGACATAGTCCTCCCCGAATTTGTAGTCTTGACCGCTAAAAAGCGAGAAGACTTAGTCTTCCTATCAACTATCACTCAAATGAAGTCACGCTATCTGCGAGTACGCGGTAATCCTGTGATGAAGTCCATATTGATCACATCCCACTTACAAGTAGGAATATCGATCTCTTGAGTCATACCCCCTGGTTTTTGATGTTCTACCTTGACTTGCTAGCAATTGGGTAACTTACTCACAAAGTTTTCTATATCCCTCTTCAAGCCATTCAACCAATAGACTTCCCGCAGATCGCAGTACATCTTAGTTGCACCTGGATGAATTGAATACCTAGATTTATGGGCTTCTGCAATAATATGTTGTCTCAGCTCACCCACATCAGGAACACACAATCTACCCTGTAGCGAAGTACACAATCTCCCACTTGGGAGAAAACCTCCACTCTCTTATTATGGATTTCACCCTTCAGCTCAAGCAAGATTGGGTCACTGTCTTGATTTTCCTTAACCTCCACTACCAAAGATGATTCTGCCCTATTCTGAGCTATTACACCATTTTCTAATATGCTCATGAGGTGAACTCCCAAGTGAACAAGCCTGTGAACATCCTTCACTAGCTCCTTCCTTTCTTCCTCAACATGGGCTACACTGCCCATAGATAATCTACTAAGAGCATCGGATACTACATTAGCCTTACTAGGATGTTAATGCACACTTATATCATAATCCTTAAGGATCTCAAGCCATCTCCTCTGGAGAAGATTCAACTCTTTATGGATGAAAACATATTGTAGGCTCTTATGATTGGTGAACACATCTACATGGACACCATACAAGAAGTGTCTCCATATCTTGAGTGCAAACACCACTATTGCAAGCTCGAAGTCATGAGTTGGATAGTTCTTCTCATGCGCCTTAAGCTGCCTAGAGGCATAAGCTATCACCTTACCTCGCTGCATCAACACACAACCTAGGACAACTCTAGATACATCATAATAGATCACATAACCATCTGATCCCTCTGGTAGAGTCAATACACGAGATGTAGTCAATCTAGTTTTCAATTCTGTAGAAGCTTTCTTTTTTATCATTTGACTATTGGAAATTGACCATCATCTAAGTCAACCTAGTCAATGTTGTGGCTTTGGATGAAAATCCTTCCACAAACCTTCTGTGATAACCTGCTAGACCTAAGAAACTTTTGAAATCTGTAGCAGAGGTAGGTCTAGGTCATTGTTTCACTGCTTCTATCTTTTGTAAATCTACTCAGATCCCTTCGCTAGATACAATGTGACCAATAAAAGCAATAGATTGCAACGAGAACTCACATTTGCTGAACTTAGCAAATAACTGATGATCCTTGAGAGTTTGTAGAACAACTCCCAAATGACTTGCATGTTCTTCTTCACTCCTAGAGCAAAATAAGGATATCCTCAATAAAGACGATAATGAACAAGTCCAAGTACTGATTGAAAACTTTGTTCATCAAATTCATGAAAGCTTTAAGAGCATTATTTAGTCCAAACGACATAAATACTAATTCATAATGACCATATCGAGTTCTGAAGGCTGTTTTGAAAACGTCGCTATCTCTGACTCTAAGTTGATGATAACTCGGTCTGAGGTCTATCTTTGAGAAATGGCTAGCACCCTGAAGTTGGTCAAACAAGTCATTAATCCTGGGGATGGGATACTTAATCTTGATTATGACTTTGTTCAACTATCTATAGTCAATGCACATTCTTAGAGAACCATCTTTCTTCCTTACGAACAACATTGGTACACCCAATGGTGAAATACTAGATCTGATCAAACCCTTATTTAGAAGGTCTTTCAATTGCTCTTTTAATTTCTTAAGCTGCTGGAGCCATTCTGTAAGGAGGAATAGAAATAGAATGGGTATCTAAAAGGAGATCAATTCCAAAGTCAATTTCCTTTTCGGGAAGAAACTCCAGGAAGATCTTCTGTAAACACTTTCGAAAACTCACAAACTACTGGAATTGACTAAGAGTTGGGGTTTAAAGGCTAGAATCCTTAACCCAGACTAGATAATAGATATAACCCTTAGATATCATCTTTATAGTCTTAAGGTAAGAAGTAAATTGACCAATAGGCACTAAGCTACTACCCTTCCATTCTAAGACTGGTTCGTCCGGAAACTAAAAACGAACAATCCTAATTCTATAATCGACTGAGGCATAACATGAGTGTAAACAATCCATGCCTAGAATGACATCCAAATCTACCATTTCTAACTCTACTAGATCTGCTAAGGTCTGAGAGACTGTGCCAGGGTAATTTCTGTATACCCGTTGAGCTATAACTGGGTCACCGGCTAGAGTAGAGATTGAGAAAGGTTCTGAGAGAGTTTCTGGACTGACATTGAATTGGACTGCTATGTAAGGAGTTACAAAAGAAAGAGTAGCCCCTGGTTCTAATAATGCATAAACATCAAGGTCAAAGATACGTAATGTACCAGTGACTACGTTAGGAGAACCTTTCTGATCCTGGTGAGACTGAAGAGCATACAACCTATTCTGGCGCTGACCTCCACCTGTACCAGATGAGTTACCCTACTGAGTTGGGCGACTTGCTGGTGCTGCTGAAGTTGTAGACTGAGCTCTACCATTACCACCTTTTTGACCTTGTCTAGAAGGACAATCCCTCAACCTGTAACTAGACTGACCGCACCCAAAACATCCCTCTTTTCCTGCAAGACATTCGCTCAGATGTTTCTTACCACACTTACGTCAAGTGGGGTAAGTCTTGGTGCCTGAAATATTTCCCTGCGATTTAGAGCTTGGTGCTCTACCCTTCTGGTCATACATGTACTAGAAGGATGGAACACTAGTTGATGAAGGGGATGGAGCTTAAAACTTCTGCTGACTCTGCGAACGATTTCCACCACCTGATTTCTACTGAGAATAGTCATAGTTCCCATTCCTAGCCTTCTTATTTTCATTAGCTTGTTCCCTAAGATTATCACCCTCAACCTGCTGAGCATGAGTCATAAGCCTAGAGATGTACATATCTCCAAGTAACATCACATTTCTGCACTCATTTTTCATCAAATCTGACACTCCATACAAAAATTTATTCATCTAAGCATTTGAGTTAGCAACCATGTGAGGAGCATACCTAGAAAGTTGGTTAAACTTGAGTGCATACTCTTGGACTGTCATGTTACCCTGCCTTAAGTTAATGAATTCCTAAGCCTTTGCCTCTCTCAATTCTATTGGTAAAAACGTGTCGAGAAAAGTCTCACTAAAGCAATCTCAAGTGACAAGAGTTGCATGTGCACCCCTATTCTTCTTTCACTGATGTACCATATATGAGCAACATCCTCCAACTGGTATGATGCTAACTCAACCCGATCATTCCCAGTGACTTGCATTCCCTCAAATATCTTCTTGATCTCATCTAAGAAATTCTAAGGATCCTCATTAGCTTGCGATCCTACGAACTCAGGAGGATTCATCCTAACAAAGTCACGGACCCTTACTGCCACTGATCCACCATTTTCATTCACATGAGCATGAACTCTATTGTTATGATTAGTCATACTCTGAAACATGTGTATGGCATTTCTGAACTCAGCATTAGAAACTTCCTGATCTGGGGCTGGAGGAGCTGCATTTGCATTTCTGGCATTCCATTCCTAGCGTTAGCTCTATGAGGAGGCATGATCTGAAACATAGAATGTTAATTTATAATTGAATAAGATCATACCTCAAGCACGATAAGAATACCAAGAAAGTGAAGCTTTTCCTAAAAACTTCATAACCCCCTCTTATTAGATGTGGTGCACTTCACACCCATGAAAAAGACTCAACTTAGTGCGCCTTTTCAGACATCCTAAACAGTTAAACCTAGTGCTCTAATATCATGTTTTTTCACGCCCCGAGCTATCCTCGAGACATGGAAACAGAACCTAGGACCACAAGTGATCCCAAGTTAACCCTGCTGGCATGATCATGAGCATACTAAAGATAATAAACTGATGTGGAAGCTAAAGCATAATTAAATCTGAAAAGATGAGGAATACTCATATTCTAGAACTGAGATATTTGAAAACAATGAGTTTAATACAAAGCAAAAATTAACTCAAAACTAAGCTGAATCTAACTTTGTCTAAAATAAATCTCTAAACTGGACTAGAAATATTGGGACAAGCCCCAGCTAAATCTACCAAAAACTGAAACTAAATGACTAAAGACTGAAATGGAACTCATAATTGTTGTCCTCGAAGAATGAGGAATCACCACTGAATCTGATGAACTAGAGATCAGAAATCGATCTATGCATGATCTAGATGCTGAGAACCTGAACGTACATCACGAGAAGATGTAGCGCACATATGCGTCAGTACTTAAAAGGTACTGAGCATGTAGGATAGAGTAAAGCAGAAATTAAACATTACTAAACAAGCATAAAAGCAAGTATAACAATCTAACATGATAAACTGAATTCTAAGCTAACTGAATGCAATGACCAATTTATAACATGCTAAAACTGAATTTGAATATACTGATAAATGGTCAATGCAGAGAATCTGACTGATCTGTGGGAGCTTCTAATAACCGATAATAAAACCACATGAGGTAAATGTGGAGTCTGATGTATACGCCACATCGAGAGGACCCAATATACCCTGCCCAGGTATAAAGGCATGCTGGCATAATTACTGAGCTGATTGCTCACAGAGGGGCCTTACAACCTACTTGGATAGTAATTCTGGAACTAATTGGGTACACTGAACCCTAGTCCAACTCGGTATTATGCTACTCCCAATGAATTCTTTAAATTAACTGATTATGTCTGAGTTTTTGTAAATACTGGATAACACAAAACTGAACAAGCAAAATTATAATGCAACAATTAATCTGGTAATTATGCACTTATAACTAACACATTATATCTGAAATGTCTGAAATGTCTGACCTAGCATGTGTAATTAAGAACTAAGGAAATACATAGCTAGGGTTTTGAAATGCATGCAATAAACTGAATAATAACATGATAATCTAATTTGGAACATATAACTAATAAGTTCAGGAAGTTCTCTTGAAGTTCTAGAAATCCTAGATCTAATCATGATATGAGAATCAAGAATCTGACTGAAAACTAGGGACTCAATGGGTGAAAGGAACCCACTAGTAAAATCCCACATACATGGTGATTAAATCCATGGAAAAATACTTATAATTTCGAGGCTAGAACTGTTGGAGCATATGGAGTTCTTGAACTAGGGATTTCTCCTCTCTTGCTTCTAATTTTCTAACTTTTGACTTAATGATTTGACTTAGATATGTTTTAATTATGTTTCTAGACTTAAACTGACTAAAATCTAATTATTTAGGGTCAAAAAAACATAACTTAAAGTTTAAAAAAAGTGGTAAAGCTCAAAAAGACCCCTGGGAAAGTTTTTGTCGGACCAACGACGGCCATGACTGACGGTCCGTCGTCTCACCAACGCCCCGTCGTTGGGTCGATCGACTGGGCCTATTCAACAGGCCTTTACTAAATGGGCATAACTTTTTACTCGGAGGTCTAAATTTAGCAAGGTCGGTGGATATGGAAAGATAATTCAATTATCTATATATGTTTATGTAATAGAACACCTAATTCATTTTTTTCTAAGATTTATGACCATTTGAAGTAGACTCAACTACATTTCCCCTTAACTGTCTGCAAATTTTCCACCTACGGAGTGTGTTGGTCATCCGTAGCTCTTGTTAAAGAGTGGGTGAATGGGAGTCTCAATCGACGGTCACAGAATACGGACTGTCGTCTGGCCTACGAAGCGTAAGTCCATCCGTCGTCCAAGACTTAACTTATTTTCTAGGCTAAAATTTTTGGGAGTTTCTGATCCCATCGGCGGTTGTGCAGGACGGACCTTCGTCTAACCTATGGATCGTAAGTCCGTCTGTCCTCCACGACTTAACCAATTTTTCGGGCTGAAATTTTTGGGAGTTTCTGATCCCATCGACGGTTTTGCAGAACAGACCATTGTCTGACCTACGGAACGTCGATGCCACCGTTGGGTTCACATGCAGATTTTTTTCTATAAAGCGGGTTTTTGATCTGGTTTTGGCTAAGGGGTGTTATCGTAGTACCAAAAAATGAACATAGCAACTACGTGGATCCACTAGCTAGTATTCCTATAGGGGCAACATAGTTGAAGAACTAGATATATAGTTGGGACCCTCATTATGCTACATGCATTGTTGTCTCCAATCATACAAGTACATCAGTTATCCTACCTTCCCTATGTGAAAGGGACATTCCTCACTCTAGTTCACTCGGTGCTAAGCTAGAGTCCCTTTTGAAATGTCTTTAATGTCTTTATTAATCATCATAGCTTATTGTAGGTCATAGGGTCTAACCCTTTTATAAACATCATCATAGCTCAATAGGAATCGCATGAGTATTGTCCTTTCATAACAATTCATATAGGTGAGGTTAGCACATTAACACTTTCATATCATGAAAAGGCACATTGGTAAATCATTCATCATCCTTATAACATTTACATCTTAATCCAACACCTCACAAAACATAGTTAAGACATTTTAATTCAATATCATACCATCTCATCAATCCTAATACAAGGCATACTCCAATACAACATCATGACTCAATCACAATTAACCATAATTTGAAGTAAAGGATAGGGATCATTGGACTTACCAAGTTTCCTTCATAATCCTTCATCAAGGTCTTACCATCAACCCTTAATTCAACCTATTTAGGGTATAATATCATCATAGTTCAATGACCAACAAGACAACAATGCTAATAAAAGAATCACTACATCACAATTCAATACTAGATCATAGCTTAAGACAAGATACTTAGGTGAATTCACAACATACTTCATAACCTAGATCAATTCTCAAGAACTAGTATGATGTCACATCCCGAAATCACACTCTAGATGTTAGGGGCAATGTCAGATTGCAACCAGCGTACTTGACCACTCGGAGGTCTTGTACAAACCCTTACATATCATTCATCGCATAAGCATAATGAAAAATAGTGCGGAATTAAACTTTTCACAAAACATATCATAGTCTTTAAAAACTCTTTCACATAAAGTGATAGAAAATACTTAGTCTTAATCTCATCAAATTTAAGACACGAGAATACTTGGGACACGGCCCATACTTCAAAATATAGAAATACTTAGTCTATTACAATACTTCAAATTAAAACATAAAAGACATCTATATCCTCGAATCAAATAAGGACATACTTCGACTTCTCTTGAACGATGCGACGGTCAAAATCTTCACTTCCCAAATGTTATTCACCTACCAACAACTATAGACATAGATAAAAGCATGGAGTTAGTACAACCACATGTACTAAGTATGGCATAATGCTTGAAATCATGAAAATGGATATTTATTCTAAATATACATCTTTTCATCTAAAAATTATATCATAACCATAGAACAACATTTAACAATGTAGAAATACATAAGATAATATTTAAACAAAATATCATAATTTTAGAAGTCACTTTACAGTAACCTCATTCGTTGTTACTGTGAAGTCCCTTCACTATACAATGAAGTTGATTATCTTCACCTTAGACATCTCTTAGTATGTAACCATCCCACTTAAAGTTATCCTAAGACTCACTTAAGCAACACAAAGAGAGATCGCCCATACACCTTCTCTAGGCAATGCTTAAATAATCCTCAAGACTACTTATAATGAGTCACATACATACTTACAAGACATCAACTCATAGATAATATGACATTCTCCTTCCAAAGGCTATCAAAAGACCTACTTAAGTAAATCAAGAAGATAACGTCCATGATTGACCTCTTCAAGATTACCTAAGTAATCCTTAAGACTACCTAAGGCTTAGATCATGTCCACATGTTCAACCAATTTCCCTGACAAGAGTTATTCTTAAAACTCATCTAGGTAAGATACAAAGTGACCATTCCAATGTCCCCTTCACACCTTAACAAGACAACCCTTAACTACTATATAAGTACTTATTCATTTAACATACTTTCTTAACTTAAGTCAGTAGTTCATTAGTTCATTTAGGAGGCATTCAACACATAAAGGACATTCAAGTAATAGTCTTGGACAAGACTTGGGAACTCCAAGTAACACCTTCAGAGCCTATTGTGCAATGCCTAGATAGCGTCTCATACCACAACCTAAACTTCATAGAACTTCTCTAATGCTAACACGTATTCCATATGATGAGAATAGGCAATAACCGACATAGACCATGATAGCAAATCATGGAATCCGAAGTTCTAACCTACTCTGATGAGGTTGTTCTACTGTCCAATGGTAGAACTTAGACACATCCCATGTAGGAACATGGTTAAGGAATATGAATGTCATGCTTTGTAATCTAGTATCATTCTTTAACTAGAACTACTTCTCTTACCATACTCAGTTGGTGCTAGCCTTCTTTGTCATAGAGTAATTCACACATAAGGTTCATATAGAAGGGTTTCATATCTAGTTCATAACCCTATTACATTTACCCTACCAGAGAGGCCTTCTAGGTTTACCTTACAATGCCAACAAGAAGCTAATGATGACTTTGCTAACGATTAATATGATGTCGTTCCGTCCAATTAGCCTTAATTCCATCATTCCTTTACTTTGAAGGATACCATTACGGCTTACGACTTCAACATTCATAACCTTACCACTAGGTTCAAGGTTTCACATAAAAGACTCTCTTAACATTATTTAAGGTCTCATGTCATTCATACATACAAGACTAAGAACTTTAGCATCCTAAGTCAAGACATCACCTATTCATATTCAAATATACATCAAGCAAGGGACACAAGTCAACCAAGACAAGACACCAAATACTTCACTTTAACTTACAATACATATCATTCTAGAAGCACATATGAGTAAATATTATCATATTTAATTCACCCTATATACTATCATATCAACATAATTATGACCATAACAGACTCATATAGTCAAGTAGGAATAACCAAGCCTCAACCCTAAGACTATACACACAAGGTCAAATTCATAGTCTAACATGATCACCTAATATGACATGAATAGAAAAACACATAGATGAATTCTAGATAGATATGTCATGATTCACATAATCAACTACACAAATAGCCACATTACTTCAAGTAGATTTCCGACAAGGCCATGATCATTTCATTATTTAAAATAACGCCGACAAGGCCAAATCAATTGCAAGTAAAACACATAACACCGCCACCATAAGTGGAACATACCAATAACAACATAATTGAAGTCTAATTAACATAAAAATAAAGGTAATAGGACATATTACCTCTACATCATGTTCAATACCTCAATTTAATGTCAAATCATCACATTCGATATCACAAGGCCCTTACTCATGGCCATAACCAATAATTCAACATAATTGTAACAATATTCATAAACTAGGTCAAATTACTACATATTCATCAATTAAATACAACCCATATATCAAATTACTACAATTATTACATCATAACACAGCCCATAGAAATCTACACCATAATTCATCAACATTACGTCAATATCAAGTAACCCATAACATAGTAAAAATCTAGGGTTCATCCAATTCATTGGTTAATAGATAATTTAGGTTAAAATAATCAATAAAATAACAATTAGATCATTATTCCATGTTTAGAAATCATTAATTCAAGAACCCATGGTAAAATAATGAAATTTGGACAATTCAACTTGAAAAATTTAGAAAAATTCTTGAGAATTGGACTCCTTAATGAAGAGAGTTTCAAGGATCAAAAATTCATACCTTGATGAAGCTAATTATTTACTTTGATGAAGAATATCCACTCAATTCTTCACACCAAGCTCTTCATTGACTCTGGACTTTAATAATCTTAAGGAATTTCTAAGGGATTTGGGGTTTTGATTTTTAGAAGAATGAAGTCTTCAATGTGTTTAAGACTTATATACGCATTTAATAAACCCAAAATACCCCTAAGGAACCGTTAATACTCTTATTTAGAAGTGGGGTAAAATTACAAGTTCACCCCTCAACTTACAGTGAAATGCACGCAGGGACGCAGTCCACCAACGGTTGACAGTTGACGGACCGTTTATCCACAAATGGACCGTCGGGTCCTTCCATTGGTTGGTTCAAAGACTCAAAATTGGTCTCCCTCCCTCCCAATACTAAGTCCCAATCAACGATACCCTACCAACGGGGCGTCGATTGACCCACTGGGCGTCGACTGCCTCCGTGGTTTGGGCTGTCTTGGGCAGCCTTGGCACCTATTTTGGGTCCTTCCTCAAGGACCCTTTGGTTGGTCCTTGGGGATGTTTTCCCGGACGTTTCCAACCCAAATATGATTGTATACTATTTTATCACCTCTTACATGAATTTCATCCAAAACAAACTCGTAAAACTCAACAAAACATGCTTAGACACATAAGGTCATTTCAAGGCATATCTTTCGAACGTCATGGACGTTCTTGGACGTTTGGCCTCCAAAATTCACGAAACTTGACACACTTCCTATATATTCTATAATAACTCATTTAAGGACCTTATAACCTCATGAATCACACATAAGCACATAAAACCACATATGAGGCACATAGGTGACTTAGCCGTCGAACGTCTTGGTCGTCCCTTGACGTTTGACTTCCAATGCACCTAAACTCTTATACACTGCCTCAATACCACCTTATAGACCTATTTAGTAACTTATACCTTCATGACAACCATGTTAGGATATAATTTACCTAAGTCATTTTCGGGGTCTTACATATGAAAGGACTATAAATCACCCTAATTCATTCATCATTAGTATAAAAATATCATCTAGTAGTAATTCAACCAATAACCAAGTCAATTGAACCAATACAATATAATTCACATCAAGATCATAAACTAGGGTTAAGGGTTAAGGGTCATCTTCTACAAATAAGACCAATCCATCAAGATATATCATAATTGAGTTATTAATATCCAAAGAAATCATAAACAAATCAATTCATAACATAATTTTCGAGATTGGATGAAACCCACTTGAAACCCCAATTTTTGAAATCAATTTGATGGAACCCTTTGAGGAAAGAGGTCTCAAAGGTGAATTGGATCACATACCTTACTAATTGATGAATATTGATGATGAAACTTGACTCTTTGCAGCCCTTAAACCTTCCCCTATCTTGGTCTTCAATGGAGTTCTTCACTAGAGAGAGAAGGAAGAGAATATGGTTTTGTGAGTTATGAGAGTTTAGTTAGTCTTAATTAGGTTAGGACTTTATACAGGGTGTTAACTAAGTTAATTATACCTCCCTAATCCCCCCAACTAATTAACTAACCCTTTCTTTAATTAATTGGAACTAACTTAAAATGTGTAGAAAATCTCAGCCCTCATAGACGAGACCTCGACCTATGATCCGTCTGTGAGTTGATGACCTGCCCCCCTTCCGTGCTGCACATCCGTAGGTAAGTTCATAGACTGGTTCAAATTGAGCATTATCTAAAATAGCTAAGTATTGGTCGATGGATGGCATCAACGCACTGTCGATTCACACATGTTCCGTCAACTCCCTTCGTGGGTGCACACTGCCCAGGCAGTGCTTTTGACCCCAAAACGAAAAGGTCCTCCTCATGGGACCTTGGTTGGTCCTTGGGGAGTTGTACCCGGACGTTTTGACCATGAACCAACTTAAACACAAGTTAGGCACCCTTCTACCAAATTTCATGGATTTTCAACTCCTAAAAGCTAGTCAAATAGGTTGAGGCATGCTAGTACCTCATTGAACTAGTTTCCGAACGTCATGGATGTTCTTGGATGTTTTTGGTTTCCACACTTCCTAAATGACTTATATTCATTTAAATGGACCTTAAAATAGTGTCTAAACCTTATGACACTTATGTTAGGCTCTAGAACACGTCTTGGAATTTTGAAGTGTTATATTAAGTCCTAAAATATATTCATTCCATATTATTATCCTTCATAAATCCCTCCAAGTTCATTTCCAAAGTTTTCTCTAAAGTTAAAAAAGAAGAAGCTAGGGTTTAACTTCACGATCTCTATTTCACCATAGTTATTGGGACTTGATCACTAAGGTATACTAGTATACACCTATGGAGTCCTTTCCTCCATAGAGGTCCCAAGATCTTCCAATTTTAGAAGTTCAATTTTCAATTCAAAGTTAAGATTTTATTCAAGGTTCTTTGCAATGTTGATCCAATTGATTGTTTTCTATCTTTTAATGCATGAATTGAAGTAATTACATGTTTTTTTAGTTGAATTCATATGAACCCATGCATGATCCATGATTATTTTTTTTTACTATGAATACATGACAAAGCTTATGATTTATGAAAATTATGCATGTTTTATGAAACTAATGTTCATGACTAAAGTAAGCTTACAGATGAAGGTATTTATATGTTCTATGAAGTTTGGCCACATGAAAATGCGACTTAATCATTATTATTTTTAATTAATACTTTTTAGGCCATGCGAATTAGTTAACAATACAATATAGTGAGCCTAATGCAATTGGTGGGTAATGCAATTAGTTAGCCAAATGCAATATAATAGGCAAACAATTTCAGCAGGCAATGCAACTTCAGTAGGCCAAATACAATTAGTAGGCAATGCGATTTGTCGGTCAAATGCAATGTAGTAGACCAAAAGCAATAAGTAGGCATGCCAATGCAAATTCAATAGTTAAAACGTATATAGTAAGCTCAATTGGAGAAGTAAAAAGTAACAGAGGGAATATTGAAGAGATTGTTTGTAGTTTCAACTTTTATATTAGACACTATTCTCTAGGAAATATCTTCTTACCTAAACATCCCCTTAGAAATAAATATATTAGCTAGACCTGTTTGACGTTTTGTCTTAAATTTTAAGCTACCCACCGCCAGTCACATAACAATCAATAATGTTTTTTAATTAATATTATACCGATATGTTACTGTTATGGTATAATGTTGACCTATATCATCATAGATAATGTTATGAGCACAGAGGATATCATGCAAAATTTTATATAAAAAACGGAAAATTTGTTTGAAGCTGATATACCTCTCGTTATGAAAGTGATTCATATGTTTTCTTACCTTTACACAAACGGCTCACATATACCCCTGCCGTTATAAAATGAGCTCACATATACCCTTTATTTAACGGAAGTAAAAATTAGTTTTAAATTTATATTTCTTACTTTTCAATTTTTTTAAAAAAATTATTATGGGTATATATGATTCTTCTATCAAAGTTCAAGGTATATTTTAACTTTTTTCATACATAAATTATTTTTTGACTCTTTTCTTATAATTATTTGAGTTTCTTATTCTTATTTTATATATTTTTTTCTTTCATTTCTTAGTTTAAAGAAGAAAAAATTTTAACTATTTTTTTTGTCTATATTGTAATTTGATTTTTGTATTCGAAGAAACAATTTTGGTCATCTACTATAAGTTTTACAAGAATATTAGTGAAACATAAATAAATTTGATTATCAAAATAATAATTCTAAATTACTTATTGAAACAAAAAAAAGTCAAAAAAAAATATGTATGATGAGGATAAAATTTACTTATATGGGATTTTATTTTGTAGAAAATAATAATAAAAAATTAGACTATAATTATTATTATTTTCATTTCCGTTAGAGGAAAAGGGTATATGTGAGCCGTTTGTATAACGTAAGGGCATATATAAGTCACTTTCATAACGAGAGGTATATAAGCTCTAAATGACAAAGTTAAAGGGTATATCAGCAATCTTGAATTTTTCTCCATGCAAGCTATGAGGCATTAAGAGATGCTTGCATCAGGATAAGTTGTCTATATTACAATACATTTGTGGATTGCAATTCTTCCCGAGACCTTATAGCTCTCTTTTTTGTGTGTGTGTTGAAGGCATGATATTACTGGGATTATAACAAAGGTGGGAAGGAATGTGAGTAATTCAAGATAGGAGACAGAGTAGGAGTAGGTTGCTTGGCAGCAACATGTTTGAAGTGTGAGTATTGCAAGGGGTCTCAAGAGAACTACTGTGACCAAGTGGAATTCACTTACAATGGCATCTTTTGGGATGGTACCATCACTTACGGTGGCTACTCAAAAATGCTTGTTGCTGATCATAGGTACTCTCTTTGTTCCGATTTATATTATGTTGGTTGGTTTGCCACAAAGTTTAAGAATTAAAAAATGACTTTTGAAACTTGTGATATAAAACAAGTCATAAATAATGTTTGTTTAATCATCGAACACTCACCAATAAGGTGAAAATTTAGATAGTCAAACAACAAGAGATTTTTTTTAAAACTAAACTAGTAAAAAATGTGTCGCGTAAAACAAAGGAAGTCTAAAAATTAAAAAGTCAATAATATTATTTCCCCTCGTACTTTATTGGTAGCCCCCAACCAACTATGTTGTTGGTGAGCAAATGAGAAGTTTGTACAGGATGAAAAGTTACCTTGAAAATGTGATGCCCGCACTCTCTCGATGACCTCACTGCCTAGTTGAGCTTAGGATTCATTCGGAACCATGTTCAAGAAAACAAGATATGGGGCCAATTTTTCGAATGTACAATTTAAGAATTTTATTTACACCAAAATAGCAGTACTTTTTTTTCCTTTAAATAGCAATATTTTTTTAAAAAAAAATGGATTTCCAACTCAGCCACGATAATCGCTATTTCCATATGTTACTCCAAAAAATTTTAATATGTTATTGTATTTTAGTGTATATGATTAGTTGGTGTAGAAATAAGTAAGAAAACGTCTAATATTGTTTTTATCATAAAAAGTATCAATTTGAAAAATTGAATTGGTATGTTATTCGAAGCATATGATGGTATATTTGTTGTTACTAACTAACACCAAGCCTATAGAATGATGTTAAGTTGGTTTATTTTCTTGTTCAAATTATAGTATCTTCATGACTTTTAGGTAACTACATGAATTTTATGTAGATTTTTTTAAAAAAAATACCAAAATTATACCCAACAAATTATAACTATATTTGGGTATACTTGATGGTAAAAAAATACATCAATTTGACGTCTATGGTATATGTTCATGTTATAGTTGTTAAGTTGGTGTGTAAAATAAACAGAGAACACTTCATAAAACAATGTGAAGACGATAAGAAAAAGAATTTAAGAAAGAGATGAAGAAGACACTGAAGAAGAAAGATTGTAAGACCAAAGTGAAGAAGAACACCAATGTGAAGAAGAAGATGAAAGGTAGGAGAGAGTTTCTAGAATAACTCAGATACCTATTGAAAACGATACCAATTTTTTTGGTACCATAGACATAAGTAAATAAAATAAAAACTCAATTACACCAAAAAATAACTCAACACGTAAAAGGAAAAAAATGCTTAATGTGTGAAAAGAATTTGTAATATTTCTAGGAACTATAACCAACTTTATTGGTACCATAAATCTGAATATAAAAGAATCAAATTAATAACTACACAAAACATAAAAAAGAAAAATTAAAATTAAAATTTTAAAAAATGTGTGAATGTGGGTGTGTTTACTAAGAGAGAGAATAATTGATAATTAAATACCAAAATACACTCCACTAAATATGACACAACCTACTAAAAGTCACAAGGAGAAGATTTCAAAAAAAAAAATGAAAAAACACAAAATTAAATATTTTGTGATGTATGTAATTTTAAATTTTAGTTTGTAATTAAATATAAGTAGTCTATATTTTGTTAATAATAGTCTTAAGTAGTACACTTTTATAATAATTTTATATGTGTATCCAACCAAATTTGGTATTTGAGACTTAACCGAGATGTCAAAACTTCCAATTGAGGTCATCTCAATGAAAAATAGGTCTCACACCTACAGTCCATTTTAAGACCATCTCCAATCCCACTCTATTTTACTCTCCATTCTTTATGTATGGAGTGTAAAATAGAGATTTGGGTCTCCAACCACTCTCTAAAAAGTTCCTTGTTTTTTATTTAGGGATAATGCACAAGTACCCCCTCAACATATGCCCGAAATCTCGGAGACACACTTATACTATACTAAGGTCCTATTACACCCCTGAACTTATTTTATTAATAATTTTCTACCCCTTTTTTGCCTACGTGGAACTATCTTGTGCGCCCAATGCTAGTTGACTTTTTTTTTCAACCTGTTAGCTTACCAGCACGTGATAATCCGATCCCATTTTATGCTGAAAAATGACAATCGCTTCAATTTTATGGCATAACGTGACAATTTGGTTCAAGTTAGCTTGCCGGAAGACAATCTGATCTCCAATCACACACCACAATCACAATTACAAGTACATCATCAATGATTATACATTAGTTCATGATTTCATGGTAATGACAATCACACATCATATTTTCAAAGTCTATGATCAATATTGTAACATGCATACATAAACAAGTATCACAATGAACCAATACAAGGATATACCACACATCATAGAATCACAACCATCACCTACCTCGAAACAAGTTTGAAACCCTAGACAATTTAATCCTTCCCTTTCTGGATTCTTTCCGCTTGTTCGTAGTCTATAATCAACAATTTATATATGAAAATCGATAAAAAAATTCCAAAAAACTCACAATCTATGAACCCTAGATCTAAGCCCATGAACCCAACTAGACAATTAGGGTTTCCACAATATGATTCTTCAAGAAGTTCTTTCCCATCGATATCGACCCATTTTAAAATGTTCTACGGATTGAAAAAACGAGTTCGAAGAGAGACAAGTTTACCTATGGCTCCAAGAATGGTGGAAAACGAGTTGGAATAGCCCAGTGGTCTTCTCTTAGCTCAAAAAGTCAAAAAATACAAAATAAGGTCGTCCAAGGATTTTGTTTACGAATTTTAAACTCGTCATCCCACTACATCGACGCACATCTCGCTGTAGGAGCGTCGCTGCAGCGACACTTATCCCGTTGCAGCGTCACAAAGCGAACCAGTGAACTTCCCTTGAAAAATCCCAAAATCTTTTCATTTCATATCCGCCTAGCCCGCTACATCGACACCCCTTTCTCTGTAGCGGCGTTGTTGTAGCGGCAAGAATCCCGCTTCAGCCGCACGGCGAGAGGCAGTGAACTCCTTAAGGAAATTTCACTTCTCCCTTTTTATAACACCCTCTTAACTCACTACACTCATAAAATGCCCTTAACGCCAAAATCAATTCCCGATGATTTACTTTTTCAAATTTAATTCTGTAAAGTCGAACGGATTCTTTAACGAGTTATCTAACCGATTACGCAATCAAATTCATATTTAAACATTTTGATTGCTAGCAGATTTCCTTACACCTTGATGACTTTAAATGCCTCTAAATCTGGACAAGGTTGAAAAATTATAGTACTACGAAAAAGTTTTTTTCCGCCCCGATATTCCCCATTTACATTTCTATAATGATAAATCCCGGTCTTTACAATTATATTACATAAAAATTATATAGGGTGATTATTTAGAAAAAAATAAAGAACGGATTTATATTATGAAATAAGAAAATAAAATAGAAATAGAAATAGAAATAATAATAGAGTATTGAGGAGAGGAAAAAAATTTAGAGAGTAAAATAGAGAATTGAGTTGAGTTTGGTTGTCTCGAAAGATAAAAAAAACTCTATATTTGAAGAGTAAAATAGAGTGTAGGATTGGAGATGTCCTAAGCTAACTTTCACATGGGGGCTCGAAATGAGCTCATAAGCTAGGGATGACAATGGAGCGGTGTAGGGAAGGGGCGGTGCATGTTGAGCATAACCTGCAAAAATTTTAATCCGCCCCGCCCCGCATAGAAATACTTTTCATTTTCACCCCGCCCCGCATTATTTTTTTAATACGTTTTTTTTTCTAGTTATGTTTGATACTAAAAAATAAAATTCATAAAAATAAATTCATTTTTCATTAAGTTGTATTAATTTAATAGGATAGTGACTTAAAATTTTTTGTTTTTTTAGAGATCAATTAGGAAACATGCAAGAAATTATATTATTTTTTATTGAACCATTTACATTTATTATCTTGAATATTTTAGTAACTTTAATGAAATTGCCTTAATAAATAATGTTCTATCACTCTATAACATGTAAAAGTTAAAATTAAGTTTAAACCTACATAAAATCACATATACTCGCAACTCGCCCCGCCCCGCATTAATTTTAAGAAAATCGGCTTTGATCCGCCCCACATTTTGACCTGCCCCATATAATCTTAAACTCACCCCGCCCTATGTAGCCTTAAACCCACCCTACCCAGCCCCGCCTTATTGCCCATTCCTACCAGAAGCCTCAAGATCCATATTGAAGGTCCTTCTAAGCCAAACTAAGTGTTCCAAAGCTATCAAAATTGTCAAAGTTTCATTCTGAAGTCGTCTACTTGACATTTGAACGATGTCAACTGTTCAAGTTTCAAAAGCTCCAAAATACAAAAAAAAAAAAAAAACTGATACAAAACCCAATAGAATGACTAGTCGATCGAGCTGTCAGTCCTACCAAGTAACATAATAACTTAGGGTTACTATTAAAAAAATCTCTAAACACTTAAAATACCAACACACAGAGAAAATGACATGTAATGTCATTATAAAATATTTGTATCTAAATTTTTTCTTTACCTTTAAAAAGTGATATTTCTCAATTACATTTAAAGTTGTGATTAATTCATATACCAACCCAAATTGACTATTCTATCGAATTTATTCATTGATCATAGGTTATATATTTGAATAACAATCACTTTATACTTCTTGTGGAGGTATAATTTGAGTGTATCAATTATATGGTCAAAAAGTTTTAAATTAAGGGGGTAAAGGTCTACCAAATTTATATGGATATTTTGGTTCAATAATACTACATTCGTTCAACAATAGTTATCCACTATAATAATTTTGTATGTCCAACAATATTTGTCCACTTTATGTAATCAATTGATAATTTTACACTTAGTTCTTAATTTACCTTATCATTAATTATAGTCATTCTCTATTACATTTTTTAAAAATTGTATTTATTATATTCATAGAGTGATATAGTAAACGGGTAATGCTAAATGACCAGAAATTTAAAAAGTCTATAATATCTTTTTTATTTTAAAATAAAATGATCTTTTTTCTGTTTTTTAATTAAAAGATATTAAAGTTAAAAAGGATAAAAATATTCAAAATGATAAAATAAAATAGTATAGAATATGTTATTTTACCATTCTAGTCAAAAATTTTGACCAAAAGAATTTTTCCGTAGTAAAATTACTGTTCTACGTATTATTTTTTTAAAAAGATTGCAAAGTAAATAGAGTACTGTCATTGTTGGAGAAAGTGAGTGGTATACTATTAATAGTTTCAACTTTTATATTAGGCACTATTCTCAAGGAAATAATTTCCCACGCACGGAAAACTATACTCCCTCCTGTCATTTTTTTTGGTTCAATTTTAATTTTTTACTTGTTATTTTTACAAATTAAGAAAAATAAAATAGTTTTTATCTATTATACTCTAATTTATTTAGAGCATTAATGTTTTAGAAAAAGGCTGAACATCTTTAATTAGTAAATTGATTTTGTTACCCAACTCACCCTTAGATATAGATATTATTAGCTAGACCTGTTTCACGTTTTGTCTTAAATTTCAAGCTACCCACCGCCAACAAGATTACATTCAATATTAATGTTTCTTGTGGTTTATGTTTCTACATAAAGAGTGGCCTTTTCACTTGTTCCCACACTCACTCATCTTTGTAGATCTTTAATTAAGAAAGAAGAATGGCTCAAACAACACCTAATCACACACAAACTGTTTCTGGTTGGGCAGCTCATGATTCTTCTGGCAAAATCACACCTTTTATCTTCAAGAGAAGGTACATAATGATTCACTAGCTCTGTATAAATTGTTGCAAAACAAATATTTATGCTAATCTATTTTCTTGTTTACTTATATATTTGGTAGAGAAAATGGTGAGAATGATGTTACCATTGAGATCTTGTATTGTGGGATGTGTCATACGGATATTCATCATGTTAAGGATGACTGGGGCATTACTAAGTACCCTGTTGTGCCTGGGTACGTATCTATCTATCGTTATGTCTTTATGCATGTTACAAAGTGAAAATGAGGCATCAATTTTCCTAGATTAATTTTACATGTTGTGTATATGATTTTATCTGTGATCTAAAATGATGTTTTACTAGATCCAACATTACAGAAAAAACAAAATTTTATCAGTAATAAATATGCACATTATTAATAAAGAATACTACAATCTTTGTCAGCATTATACGTTAATTGTCATCGGATCGAATGTCACTTCTGACTTTAGCGATAGTTACAAAAAGTGCTAAAATGAAATTGTTACTAGTAATAATTGCCTCTAAGAAACATACTTAGTGGCAATTAATCTACTGTCTTTAAAGATCCTTTTGGTGTAGTGCGATAATCTTTTGAAAACAATTTCTGCTCTCACCTATATTATATCCTCTTAAGATCTTATTTATGAAATTACATTGAGTATATTATTGTTATCGTATAATATCAACCTATTTCATCATAGACAATGTTATGAGCACAGAGGATATCATGCAAAATTTTATATAAAATAAACAATTAGAAGCATTGACATGAGCTATGAAGAAGCCTAATGGGAGCAACGTTAAATTTCTCTTCATGCATGTGAGTTTATAATTATAATATGTAATAGTTTCGAATATTGATGCTTGCATCAGGATAAGTTGTCAACATCACAATATTTTTGTGGAATACAATTCTTCCCTAGACCCTAGGTGAACGCTAAATATTTTGTCCACTAACCTGATAGCTCTTTTTTTTTTTTTGTGTGTGTGTGTGTTGAAGGCATGAAATTACTGGGATTATAACAAAGGTGGGAAGGAATGTGAGTAAATTCAAGATAGGAGACAGAGTAGGGGTAGGTTGCTTGGCAGCAACATGTTTGAAGTGTGAATATTGCAAGGGGTCTCAAGAGAACTACTGTGACCAAGTGGAATTCACTTACAATGGCATCTTTTGGGATGGTAGCATCACTTATGGTGGCTACTCAAAAATGCTTGTTGCTGATCATAGGTATTCTCTTTGTTCCGATTTATGTAATGTTGGTTGATTTGTCATAAATCTTCAGAATTAAAAATAATTTTTAAAATTTATGATCTAAAACAAGTCATAATTAATGTTTATCTGATCATCAAGCAGTCATCAACAAGGTGAAAGTTTAGATTATCAAACAACTAGGTATTTTTTTTTAGTTAACTAGTAACGAATGTGTAGGTGAAAAGAAGGAAGTCAAAATTTAATACTCAATAATATTTTTTTTCCCTCATACTTTATTGGTAGCCGCCAACCAACTATGTTGTTGGTAAGCAAATAAGATGTCGGTACACTTGTTACTAGTAATTTTTTTTCTAAAAAAATAAGATGCAGATTTTGTACACGTAATTTGAAAGATCTTTAACTTTATATCTCTTTAAAATATAAGTCTTACACGTATTTTGAAAGATCTTTAACTTTATATCTCTTTAAAATATTACCAAGAGTACTCCAAACCATCAACTTTGTATATAAAGTTAGAGGTCCCATGAATATCTATATAAAATATTAGATCATGTGCATATATTAAAAAATTTAGTAACGAGTGTACCAATAGTATTCCAAACCAACCCAACTCCTGTGTAAAGTTAAAGATTCCCTAAAAATATATGACTATTAAATTTGCGTCTACTAAAAAAACAGTGAATTAATAATGTTACAATGAAACAGACATTTTCAACAAAAAGGAGTTTTATATTCAAAAAGAAGCAAAAAAAAATAAAAAAAATACATATATCGAACGGGGTATTAACGAGGGATCTCGAGTTTGAGTAAGTCATGGTGGAGCGCTTTACCCTCTCAATACGAAACTTCTCATGCGAATTCAGATTTAGTGAAGGGTCAATGTAAATACCTTAAACAGAGCATAAAAACCTAGAATTTTCTTAATATACACTCCTTTTTTTGGTTAACATGAAGGTACGTGGTATGTATACCAGATAACATGGCAATGGACAGAGCAGCCCCATTATTATGTGCAGGAATAACAGTTTTTACTCCTTTGAAAGACAATAATTTGGTGGATACAAAAGGTAAAAAAATAGGAATAATAGGTCTTGGTGGACTTGGACATGTAGCTGTCAAATTTGGAAAAGCATTTGGACATCATGTCACAGTCATTAGCACCTCCCCATCCAAAGAACAAGAAGCCAAACACAACTTAGGTGCTGATGATTTTATAATAAGCACTAATCCCAAACAAATGATGGTTTGTTCTCATTACCTTCCTAATACTGCATCTTTGCCATTTCAATAGTTCAGTTTCAAAAATAATGATCTGCTTTCTTTTTTAATATATTTAAAAAAGAAATGACTCGTTCCTTTTTCGTAGGGAAAAGAACAAATATATATATATATATATATGAAACTATTGTAAATGGCATGCAGATGTCTTCGTCATATTTTTGGTATATTGGTGCCCTACCGTCCACTAGAGCACATATGCCCTTCACTCTAATGGAAGACTAAATAGGAAAACATAACACAATCTTATTCATCGATCCGATATTTAATACATGTGGGTCGATGGGTAAGATTATGACATGTGTATGTCTGTTAGTATAAAGGGCATATATGCTCTAATTTTTGGACCGTAAAGACATCAATGTCCCAAAAATATGACGGATGGTATTTGCATAACATTTATGATAGTTCGGGAATATATTTGTCGTTTTTCCCTTTAATTATGACAACATTTTAATTTGGCATAATATATAAATATGACCCGTAACTAGGGGTTAGCTGACAACTATGATATATAATTTTGAGTGTACACAAGTAGACAACTAAACATTAATAAAGTTCAACAAATAGACACATTCGTCATACATATCATGTAGGACATGTGTGTTTACTTGTTTAATTTTATACAATTTTAAGTGTCTACTCGTGCATACTCAAAGTTTGAGGGTGCATATAGTTGTCCGTTGAAGTCAAGTTAAGGGTCATATTTATGTATGGTGTCTTTTAATTTCAATTATCCACATAACATGTTTTAGACCACAAGATTAAAGGAAATTTTTGTAAATTTAACATAACTTTAATTAAAGATTACAAGATTGAAAAGTCTTGTTTATTCTCTTAGACTCCGTGCAAGTCAAATTATGTCATTCTTTTTTAAATAAAATAATATTTTTGCATTTTAATTTCAGGAAAAGAAAAGGACTCTTGACTTTATTTTGGATACAGTATCGGCCAAACACTCACTTGGGAGTTACTTAGAGCTTTTAAAAGTGAATGGAACTTTAGTGATTGTTGGAGCACCAGATAAGCCAATTGATTTGCCTGCTTTTCCTATGATTTTTGGAAAAAGAACAGTGAAAGGAAGCATGATAGGAAGTATAGAAGAGACACAAGAAATGATGGACTTATGTGGAAAACATAACATATTAAGTGATATAGAGATTATCACTACTGATCAAATTAATGAAGGACTTGAAAGGCTTGCTAACAATGATGTTAAGTACCGTTTTGTCATTGACATTGCTGGTCCATCTTCTCATCTTTAATTTGAAATTTATCTATTTATTTTTGTGTGTGTAATTTACATTACATTTAATTTCGATTCCCTGAATTTGTATTTCTTAATATTATGATGTTGTTTATTTACACTTTGTTTGGTGGTTCATGATGTATCTTATTTGTATTGTTTAGTGTTGTACTTTATCGTATTATATTGTTTTAATGAATACAATGGTTGAATAGATTGTATCGTTCCGCTTATTATATTTCTTTTTCGTCTTGCTCAATTTTTCATCTTATAATTTTTAAGTGTTTACTACTTTATATTTCAAATTTATTCCCTTCACGAAAATCTTGGCTCCGCTATGCCTATCATAAATAGAGAAAAGACATAAAAAGGGAAGTTGATGAAATCACGTGAATTTATTAATGTTTTGTAAAAGCCCAACTACCATATCAACTTGAATTACTATGATACAAGACAAGACAATTAATGTACATTTTTGTTGTGAAAGCAACTGGCTTCATTTCAAGCTATCCTATTATTATTTTTTATTTTTATTTTTTTTTTGGTGTTGGATTTAGGCTTGACCACTGCTCAATTAATCCAAAAAGTTACAATTGTTACCGGGGGGACTTGGACCATATCCCGAATCAATAGATTATATCATTAAGGGATCGTTTGGTAGGCTGCATTAGAAGAAATAATCTATGAATTATGTAAGGTATTATTTAGTACTATGTTTGGTAGGAATTTGAGCCTTTATATAACTAATCCATGGATTAGTTATACCTTCAATATGGTATTATTGGATGTATTACTAATACCTTCCATTTGGAGGTATTAGCTCTAATATCATGGGACTATTCTAGGTACAGACAAAAATACCCCTCAAATTCTTTTAATATTTTATTTATTTTTTTAGTTTTATATTTTATCTTTTACATTTTATATTTTATATTTTATATTTTATATTTATTCTAATAAGTTATTTAAATAAATTAGCTTACAAATTTTATTATTTAGATAAAAAATTTTGTTTCTAAAATATGAATTACTTAATCTATTTATTATTAAAATAAATATTATAATTTGACTAATATGTTAATGTTGATGTATGAATTTAAGAACAATTCATAAGTAAAATATTGTCCATTAATGAAAGTTCATTAAACATTACACAAGTAGTCTAAAACAAGAGTGTGTGTGTATATATATATACACACACATCTCGAGTATAAAAATAATTTAATTTATTTTTCTATATTTATTTTATATTTTTATTTTATTTTATTTTATGATAAAGAGTTTTTTTAAAATTTATTGATACAAAACAAAGTTCAATAAATTTTCTCTATAATCATTATAGTTGTGTGACCTTTTGAGTTATTAACTCTAATTTATTAAGATGACAATTATTTAGTCTCAAATAATTTAAGTGAGAAAATAGTGAACATGACAATAAAAATTTTATTCTCCTAACTAGTTAAAAATGTTATAAAAAAAAATAATATTCTCCGTTAGTTATCTACTTTGACTCAATTACATGAAATACAAAATCTCATAATAACTCTAGGGTATAATTGGAAAGTTTTATTAAAAAACTTTTAAACCACACACAAAATTAGATAAGAAACAATGAACCAAACACTTGATAAAAATAATCCCTGCATTACTAATCCCTGCATTGCTAATCCCTGCATTGCTAATCCCTGCATTCTTAATCCCTGCATTACTAATCCCTGCATTATTCATTTTTGTACCAAACGACCCCTAAGAGTGAAGGAGTAGTCTATTCAATCTCCTTCTCTGTGGAAAAAAAAAGGAAAAAGGCATAAAATGCTTTTAAATTATAAAAAATGATACAAAATTATTTTTTGTGTGACTGTCCACCGATTGTCTCCAAAATAGCCTCTCATTCATCTTTGAGACAAATATGGATCACTTTTGTAACGGATGATTATTTAATTAATTTTAAAAAAAATTTAAATGCATGACAGTGATCTATTAGCTATATTTTAAACTACTTAAATTAATTGCAAACCCACACGCTTCTAATTATACACAATTCAAAGTGTAGTAGGTATCTATAATAGACCTGTCACAAAACCAAATAACTAAAAAAGATTCCTAAGTACAATTAGCAAATTCATTGTTTACAATCAAGGTAAAGAAAAAAGTTACATACTTTATAACCAAATCGGAAAAGGGTCATATTTTTCCTCATACTCTTATAAAAGGGATATATTTATTTTGATCATACTTTTTTGATATATTTATCCTTACTATCCAAGTTTGAATACATATTTGGCCTTGGTTGTTAAGTCTCATGTCCCTACTTTTTATTATTCTACGAGAAAAAACATAAATTCACTATCAAAGTTGTCTCGTATTTACATAGAGACACCTTAACTTTGAAAGTGTCCTATCACCCCACGAAACATTTTAATATCTTTATAAATGGATCATTTTGACCTATTCTCTCGTCTGAGTTGTCACGCGTGATGCTCACTCTTGTAATATTCATTCAACCCGACCTGATCCCTATTTTGTTCAAGAAAAATCTTCACTGTTTTTTTGTTATTTCTCAACTTTCCTTAAATTCACTCACAAAAATATAGAAAAGTCTTCATTTTTTCACGGTGTGAAAAATCTCGTTTATGATGTTTCTTTTTGAAGCTTCTTGGAGGGACAAAGAATTGAAGGTCTAACATGTTAGAGCTCTATATTATATGATAAAGATCTTCTTTTTTCGATTGTTATGATTTTAGGGATTATTATAGTGTAAAGAGTGTTGGAATCGACGGAAATTAAAAAATAAATTAATTTCTACCTTATTTCGCTTTGGGAAGATGAGGAACGTCAAAGAGAGAGTACCAACGTTGATCTTGCTTTGAAAAAAAGATGAAATTGGTGAATTTAGGGCTACTAATGACTCTTTTGAATTTAAACTTGGGGATGATGATGTAGATTAATTAGATAATTAATAATGAAAAATAACACGTCACATGACACTTTTAAACTGGTTAATGACAATAGAAACACTACATCACGTCTCTCATGTGTGTGGGTCTAAATGACCCATTTACAAAGATATTAAAAAAAATTATGGAATGATATGACATTTCCAAAGTTAAGATGTCTTTATGCAAATATGGAACAACTTTGCTGGTGACTTTATGTTTTTGTCTTATCCTACATGACACTTAAATGAATATAAATTTAAGGGAAAAGGGTCAAAAATACCCCTCAACTTTGTTTTATTAATTGATTATTCTCCTGCCGTTAAAATAAAGTTATTTATACCCTCGCCGTCGCTAATTTCACCATTTATACCCCTCAACTAACGAAAATCCCCAAATCAATACAAATTACCCGATTTTTTAAAACTTATCCACCACCAGATATAATCCAAATCCTAACCGACCCAACTAACTTAATTCAAAACTATTTCACCTCGAAAGTTCAGGAACTCAATCTTCCTCGTCGATGTCCCTCCGCCATTGTCTTATTTGGGTCAAAAATTAAGAACCCAAAGCTTCTTTCACTATCACTAATCTGCCTAAACAACTCCAGTAACCTTTGAAATAGCCACAACGATTCTGCAACCTCACCATGCTAAAATCTTGTAGAATTGCTCTTTGTTATAACCAGAACTGGAAAAACAAAACACTACCTCACTCACCACAAAAATTAGGAATTGATTAAATAAAAGGCTTCATGGTTAGTTTTGAAAAAAACTATCTAGACATTGGCCAGCCGGAAATGCATTGAATCGGCGTAAAAATTCTCTTTTTACTATATGTTGAGATCGTTTGATGATGACGAAGAATAAACACCTTTGAGGCAGAGGACGAATCGTGAAGTTTTATTGTTTTCTTGTGAATTAGATGAGAATATAAATGCCCCATAAATTGATTTAGAAACAAGGGTTCAAATCAATTTGCGCCTATTGTCGGAATCAAAGAAAGAACAGAACGAGAACGAACCCTTCAATTACGTGGCGACTGTTTTGAGGCCGACCATTTGGATTATCATGTGAACTTTTTGATGGATTAAGAAAAAGTCATTGTTATCGTTCTAAGCTTTTTCTTTGATATGTGAACAAGTTGAAGAAAGAAGAAAGGGGTTTGTATTATTAGTTGACGGGTTATACGGGTGTGTCAGGACATTGTATTGAAAATGAGAATTGGTCTTTCTTTAAAAAAAAAGGGCTAATTTGTGTCAATTTGGGAATTCCGTCAATTGAGGGGCATAAATAATAAAATTAGTGACGGTAAGGGTATAAATAACTTTATTTTAACAATATAGGTATAGTTAACTAATAAAACAAAATTGAAGGGTACTTTTGACCAATTTTCCTAAATTTAATTTTAATTTAAAATTTATTCTCTAATTAAATATTCTACTTAACTCAATTTCTAAACTGACCCAATCGTTAAGACCCAATAAACTCAATTCCTACCCTTTACCCATAAGGAAATATTCATGAGAGAACCTATTGCTATCTAATATAGCAATTATGTGACTTCGTTTTCTTTATTGTTGGTTAATTTCCTCTCAAATAAAGCAACTACTAGCTATACCTTTGTTTTCTGGGAATAAGGTCTGATATACCCCTCAATTTTGTCATTTGGAGATGATATACCCCTTGTTATAAAATGGCTCATATATGCCCTTACCGTTATACAAACGGCTCACATATACCCTCCATTTAACGGAAGTTAAAAAATTAGTTTTAAATTTATATACTTCTAAATTTTTTTTAAAAAATTATTTAGGGGTATATATGATTCTTCTATCAAAGTTCAAGGTATATTTTAATTTTTTTCATACATAAATTATTTTTTGACTTCTTTTATTATAATTATTTGAATTTCTTATTCTTATTTTGTTTTTCTTTCATTCTTTAGTTTAAAGAATAAAAAATTAAACTATTTTTTTTTGTATTGTAATTTAATTTCGTATTCAAACAAAAAATTTGATCATCTACAATAAATTTTACAAGAATATTAGTGAAACATAAATAAATTTGATTATCAAAATAATAATTATAAATTAGTTATTAAAACAAAAAAAGGTAAAAAAAAATATGTTTGACGAGGATTAAATTTACTCATATGGGATTATATTTTTTAGAAAAAAATAATAAAAATTTAGATTAAGATTATTTTTTTTCCATTTTTGTTAGAGGAAAAGGGTATATGTGAGCCATTTGTTTACAAGTAAGGGTATATATGAGCCACTTTCATAACAAGGGGTATATCAGCTCTGAATGACAAAGTTGAGGGATATATCAGACCCTTTTCACTTGTTTTCTTTATTGTTCATCTTTTAAATGTTTTATGGCTTCAACTAATTGCAGTTACATTTCATTTAGTTAATCATGGGAAAATATAACAAGCACCAGAAAGATGTACAGCCAAACTTGTTGGGCTTTGTGGAGGCTTGTGAGCCGGCCCGACCCATTACTGAAACCCTAGGTTAACCATTTGGTTTTCCTATAAATATGATCCTTGTATTTGTAATTCTGAAGCAGCACAAGTGAAATAAAATCCTCCTGTTACAGTCGTGGAGTAGGGAAACCGAACCACGTTAAATTCTTGTGTGTCCCGTTTGCGTTCCGTTTCTCTTTTCTCTAGATTATTTGTGTGTGTTGTGTGTTTAATTCCCAACAATTGGTATCAGAGCGAGGTTTCAACAACACTGTAACACAAACTGTGAGAAATTGTCACCTAGGGTTCTTGTGTGAAGAACTGTGTGCAGGGAGGAGAGCCGCCGTTACCGTGTGGGTAACCTCAAGCAGCAGCCGGCTAGGAGAACCGCGCAGGGTGCGAACAGCCGTCGTCCGTGTGCTGTCCGTCGCGCCGTTCCGTTGGCCGCCGCGTCGGGAAGGAGTGTGCCGCCGCCGTTCCCAAGCTACAGCCGTGCAAGACGCCGAGGATCTAGAACCGCCATTCGCGAGCAGCAGCCGCCGCGAACCAGGCAGCCCAGATCGAAGGAGATCTGGGGCCATTCGTAGCCCAGCGAGGGAGAAAGCCGCGCAGCAGTAGCGAGGCAGAGAACGCCGCTGCCGTCCAGTGGCCGCCGCGTCGAGGAGCCTCAGATCCAGCCGCGAGCGTCCAGATCGTGAGCATCGTCCAAATCGCCGCCCGCTGTCTGTAGACGCCGTTAAGGAAATTGCCGAAGTCCTTTGAGATGGCAGAAGATGGGAAGTTCCGAATTGAGAAGTTCGATGGTACAGATTTCAGTTGGTGGAAGATGCAGATTGAAGATTTGCTGGTTCAGAAAGATTTGGACGTAGTGTTGGGTGACAAGCAAGGAAAATTGTCTGATGCAGAGTGGGCAGTTTTGGATCGGAAAGCTATGTCAGTTATCCGACTCTCGTTGACCAAGAATGTTGCGTTCAACATTCTTAAGGAGAAGACAGCGAAAGGCATCTTGGAAGCCTTGTCTAACATGTACGAGAAGCCATCTGCAGCAAACAAAATTTTTCTGATTAGAGAGTTGGTGAACACAAAGATGAAGGAAGGCAGTTCAGTTACCGAGCACATCAACTCATTGAATTTGATCTTAGCCAGACTTTTGTCAGTTGGCATTAAGTTCGATGATGAAGTTCAAGCTTTACTACTGTTATCATCATTGCCTGACAGTTGGTCCGGAACGGTTACAGCAGTTGCCAGTTCAGTGGGACCTAATGGATTCACCTTTGAGAAGATTCGTGATCTCGTTCTTGGCGAGGATATCAGAAGAAGGAGTTCTGGAGAATCATCAGGTGATATGCTAAACGTCGTCAGAGGCAGAGGAAATAACAGAGGTAGTGGGAGCAGGAACCGAAGAAGGAGTCAGTCGAAGGCTCGGGATGGCTCAGGTGTAACATGTTGGAACTGCAAGGAGGTGGGGCATTTCAGGAATCAATGCCAGAAAGACAAACAAGTCAACATTGCAGAAGACAGCGCCAACGAGGATTTGTTTATCTGTTGCGCGGAGAGCAATGTGGATTCCTGGGTCATGGATTCTGGTGCTTCTTTTCACGCTACCCACAGCAGTGAAGCATTGCAGAATCTGGTTATTGGAGACTTTGGAAAGGTAAGGCTTGCAGACGATAGAGCTCTTGATGTTACGGGCATGGGTGACATGGTGCTGAAGACGCCAGTCGGTTTCTGGACCTTGAAGGATGTCAGAGTTGTTCCAAGCTTGACGAAAAGTTTGATTTCTGTTAGGCAGTTGGATGAACAGGGACATCATGTGAAGTTCGGAAATGGGCAGTGGAAGGTCGTGAGGGGCAATCTTGTCATGGCTCGTGGAACAAAAAGAGGATCGTTGTATATTGTCGGATTACCGTCTGAGGGAGTGACCGTCCCAGTTCAGAAGAAAAACAAAGTCCGGTTCACAGAATCTCGTGGGCAGAAGAAGGTTGTCTTTGCAAGAAAGAAACCCAGAGCCACAGGTCAGATTCAGGATGAACGAGCAAGGAAAGGTTTAGGAAGACCAGTCAGAGGCGTTTGTGGCAGTGGGAGCACCGGCCGTGCTTCAGCCAAGGCTCCTAGAAGACAGTGGGTCAAGAGAACCAGTATTCCAGCTGTTGATACGTCTCCAGAAAATTTCTTGCTGAGTATGGAGAGTGTTTGTTCTCAGGGAGTTCTAGGATCCGGCAGTTCGTGTCTCAAGTGGGAGCCGGTAGGGACCGAGGACGAGTCAAGGGCAGTTTCAGCCGTGACTGATGTGTTGAAGCTTCGGGGAGCTTCAACGGGCCTTTCAGTTGACTGATGAGAAGGCCGCTGTAGCAGGAGAGAGTTGAAAAAGATTACTAGACATACAAGTGTTCTAAGTGGATGACAGTTGAAATTCTTCAAGCCTCCAAGTGGGAGATTGTTGGGCTTTGTGGAGGCTTGTGAGCCGGCCCGACCCATTACTGAAACCCTAGGTTAACCATTTGGTTTTCCTATAAATATGATCCTTGTATTTGTAATTCTGAAGCAGCACAAGTGAAATAAAATCCTCCTGTTACAGTCGTGGAGTAGGGAAACCGAACCACGTTAAATTCTTGTGTGTCCCGTTTGCGTTCCGTTTCTCTTTTCTCTAGATTATTTGTGTGTGTTGTGTGTTTAATTCCCAACAAAACTGTAGTTCTGAAGAGCAAGAACATTTCAAAAGTTCATTCGAAAAATGACCTAAAATACCTTTTATTTATGCGAATTAATACAAAGTTACCCTGGTCAACGTTTTGGGCCTAAAATGCCATCAACGTCATCCGTTTGACTCTATTTTACCCTCATCTTTAATGGACTAAATCATAAACTCAATAAGCCAGTTCATTAATAAAGTGTCACTATCCTATTAGCTAACCTAACAATTAATTAAAATAATTAAAAAAAATAAATCCACGTGCTCCACCATAAACCTATTTACAAATGATTTCGTTTTGATCTGATTGGCTTGTTCCCTAAGACGTTGTTGGTTATTGAGTGGCAGCAATTAACTTGACAGATGCAACTGTCACACGTCCCCGAAAATCATAAAATTATGCACTACTGAACTCAGTGAATGATCAAGTGACTTTGAGAAAGAGATGCTGCGGAACGACTTCAAAAGATGAGTTGGCCATTAAAACCTCAACAAAATCTCTTTTCCTATCTTGGAGTGAGAATTGGACATATTGGCTCCAAATACATTGTACTCCAGGAACTTCATCAAACCAGTTATCTAAAGAATCTTCAAAAACTCCTACTTGAGTGTGTGAGGATATTACTTATGCATAGCACCAATAGTAGAAACTTCAAATTTTTGGCTAGAAAAATTGAGTTCAACAGAGCTTTGATCGATGAAGAAGAGAGGAGATGAGCATATGTTTTAGGTAGAAGAATGGTAATTTTATACCAATTTACTTAGTTGAAGGGTACTTTAGACCTTTTTACGTTTTCGACAAACATGTTAGTAATTACCATGAAATTGCTAATTTCCTTTTCCACACATAAATTAGCACAAAATCTAGCAGTAGTAGCTTCTGTTTGGTTACTTTTGGTGCATTGCATTGCCTTAGAGAAAGCCATCACAAAGTCACCTTCACCGATTTTTGACCAAAATCATCCTTAAATTATGTCTCACTGTAGACATTGAACTTTTGTGACACTCTACAAGATGCGTTCAATTCGAGTTGAGACTCTACAAATTGTGTTCAACTCATATTAGGATTCTTGGTGACTACTCAACCCTAAACCCTAGTTCATGCCTATATAAAGGGTATTAAATTCCTCAAGAGACATCCCAGAAATTCCATAAAGAGATCAAGATCTCTAAATAATCCACAAAATTCATCAAATATTCATATAGAGATCAAATCAAAATTATCCTAGTTCGAGAAATACGCCATTAACGACCCTTAAATCATGGATAAATTTAAGAAGAGTAGAATCAATGGATCAACAAATTTGTACCTATTATCTTGATTAATAAAATCATGTTTCTTCAGATTTTATTTGTGTGGTTTTGTTCATTTTTCATATGTTTAAAATTTGTTGTAAACAAATTGGCACGTCCAGTGAGACCAAATCTGCCCTTCGTCTCTTCTCTCATAAATCAAATATGAAAATATGAAGCCGCAAAGGTGGAATAATGAGTACTTCAAGCCTCGTCTTGAGTATAATCAAGTCTACACTCCGACAAGCCTTGAAGCATGGCGCATTTGTAGACATTGAAATTTTGTGGGACTCTATCAGATGCGTTCGATTCGAGTTGGGACTCTACAAATTGTGTTCAACTCAAATTAGGATTCATGGAGACTACTCAACCCTAAACCCTAGTTCATGCCTATATAAAGGGTATTAAATTTCTTAAAAGATATCTCGAAAATTTCATAAAAAGATCAAGATCTCTAAATATTCCACAAAATTCATGGAATATTCACATAGAGATCAAATCTAAATCATCCTAGTTCGAGAAATACGCCACTAACTGCCCTCGAATCATGGATAAATTTTAGGAGAGTAGAATCAAGGGATCAATAGAATTGTACCAGCTATCTTGATTAATAAAATCATGTTTCTTCATATTTTATTTGTGTGGTTTATTTATTTTCCATATGTTTAAAATTTGTTGCAAACATCCACTTTTAAACTGCATCCTTAAAGCATCATTCTTAATAGAAAACATCCACAAGAATTTAAAAGTGAATAATTTTCATGCTTCTACTTGAATCCCACTAAAATCAGGTCATCCCTTCGCAATTATTATTTTTAGATATGCGAAAAATACAATAATGAACTTTTTTGGTAATTGAATCTTTTAATTTGACATTTTTTTTTTCATTTGTTTTTCAAGTTATTTGATATTAAAATATTATTAGTTGAAATATGTTTCTTCTCAATTGAATATGCTAGAAGCGATATTATCGGTGACTTACACTTCTAATAATATAGAATGAAACTCAAATGCGAAACATGATCAAATATTTTGATCAGTTCAATATCATATTGACCCCAAAAAATTATTGATCTAAATAAAGTTTGACTTTGAGAAAAGTAACGATAATTAAGCTTCAACTTCTTTTCGTTAATAAATGGGAAAAATAGCACATCATGTATGCATGCACTTTCCAAACATCTTTTATTTCAGTAAGTAATAATGGTGTCTAAGATTTTTAATATTTTATGTAGGAAATTTTTTGTTGATAGTCACGTGAACTGCTCATGACTTTATAAGATCCCATAATATTTTTATAATATCTAACAGAAGGATGAAAATTATTTTTCTTTCAAATACTTAGAAGATGTTATTTTTTCCAGAAATGATATTTTAAGAATGTACTTTAAGTTTGGGGTATAGTTAAAGGATGTGTTTTTGGCCAAAAACTGTCACCTTCTAGGTCATTTTCTTTAGTTTGAATTATTTTTGACCTTTCAGGCATTTCTATAGTGATTCCAAGTTGAGAATGTAAATTCGATCACTTGGTCATTCATTGATTTTTTTATTTCAGTTTTCGTATTTTGGAGTTTTTAAAACATGATCAAAACTTCAAGTAAACAACCTTAGAAAGTACTCTGATGGTTCTACTAGTTGGAGAACATTGAGTTTGATCTAGATTAAAAATTGGGTTGGGTCTCGAGGCTTTCAAACTCATTTTGAGCAACCTTGTGGTTTAAAACTGAAATGGAGCATGAGTATGGGACCCACTTTTCATTGAGCAACCTCCATTGAAAATTTCTACAATTCCATTATGTCCAATATATTGTCTCTGATTGGGTAGCATAATCGGTTTGCATTGGCAGAACCAGAGCTAACTGTGAAGGTGCAACGGGGACTTAGAATTATTATACCAAAGGTTGAAGCACAAGCTACTAGGGCAGCCGAACCTGCGAAGCCCAGGCCTCCTACAGGCAGCAACCTATTCTTACGAAGATGGCCACATCAACGTCCTTTACTGCAACACTCTGTATGCTAGAAAGATCATATTACAGAAAATTAGAAGTTGCAGGGGCCACCAACAGTGACCACCCACGGACCGTAGGTTGACCCATTCACGTAGGTAGGGTCCGTGGTTGTCCACCTGCAACCTACCCAGAAAGTCTTAGAGAAGGCACGACCTACGGCTGGACCAACGAATCGTAGGCTAGGCCAAGGGTTGTGGTCCAGGTCTGTGGATCGTGACCCTTAGCATCCCATCTTTGAAGCCAATCGATGACTAACCAGGATGGACCATAGAGTCAGTCGACAGTCCGTCGGTCAGGCCCGTCGATTGGCCCCTATAGATTTTAAGTTAGGGGTCATTTTGTCTTTTCGCTATGCGTTAGACACCTAAAGTACGTTCTTTTTGTCATTTTTAGTCTAGTAACTTAGTCAGACTTTACCCTAAGCAATTCATTCACCAAGAAATTTAGATATTTTAGAGTAAAAGAGTAGAAAAAGTCGACCAAGTCCTCTCCAAGAACACAACAAGTTTCACTTAGTTCCACCCCCAAAATTGAAAGATGTTTTTGTGAAATTCGTCACTAGGTATGTGGGATTTCAGTATTAGGTTCCTTTCACCCGTTAGGTCCCTAGAATTCAGTTAGATTCTTGATACCCTTCATTATGTTTAGATTTAGGGTTTCTAGAACTTCATATTATTGTTGTGATTTAGCTGTTACATTAATCCCAATCAGAATATTACATTTTCGTAACTATGTTACATAAGTAGATTCATTTAGTTAATGAATTACAACATTAAGTATTTCATCATCAATACTTAATGTTGCATTTTCAGTCATCATGTCAGAATATTGAGTTATCTCATTTATATTCAGTTATATTATATATTGTATACATTTTTGTTGAGAGTAAGCTTAATACAGAGCGAACTAGGGTCGGTCATCCTCAATCCTAGAATTACTTGTCCCCATAGGTTAAGTCCTCTATGTCGGCATCCTATTTATTGATCACGTCACTTATGCCTTTATACCCTTGGCAAGGTATATTGGGTCCTCTCGATGGGACATATACATCATACTTCACGTCTAGCTCACGTGGTTTATGCTGGTTATAAGTATCTCCCACAGTCATATTCTAGTGCATTGACTAGGTTATCATTACATTTTAATATTGAGTTTCAGCATGTTATGAACTTGGTCATTGCATTAAGTTTAACTCATATTCAGCATGTTTAATATATTCTTCATGTTCATCTTATATCATTGATTAGTATGTTTTGTTTCAGCTATGTATATGTAGTTCAACTTTATCCTATCCTACATGCTCAATATCTTTCAAGTACATATGCATAATCTGTGCTACATCTTCTTGTTATGTAGGTTCAGGTCCTCATCATTCCGATCATGCATACATCAGTTTTCGATCTCCAGTTCAGTAGTACCAGTGGTGAGTCCTCATTCTTCGAGGAAGATATACATGTTATCTTTAATTTTCAGTCTTTCAATTTCAGTTTTGCTAGAGTAAGCTGGGGGTATGTCCCAACATCTCTAGTCAGTTAGAGACTTTTACTCAGACATAGTTAGAATCTGTTCTAGTATTTTGAGTTATAATCTAGTATTGTAAGCTATTTTTTCAGTATGTTAATCAGATCAGTATTGGGTATTTCCTATTTCATTTTATATCATATTTTAAGCTTCCGCGTAGTATTTCTCATTACAGTAAATCTTTATGTATGTTGATGATATTCAAGTTCATGGTTAGCTTGGGGTACTTTGTGATCTTAGGTCCTGTGTTATGTCAAGGCGTAACCTCAAGGCATGAAGAACTTAGTGTCAGAGCATTAGGTTTAAGAGTTTTAGGATGTCTGAAAAGCCGCACTAAGTAGAGTCCCTTTCATGAGTATAAAGAACGCCACACCAATGAGGGAGAGGCTACGAAGTGTTTTAGGTTCACTTTCTTGATATTCTAATTGCGCATGGGTATGATTTTCTTTTTTCTAACTCGACATTATGAATTTTCAGATCATGCCTCCTTGTAGAGCTTATGTAAAAAATGCTAATGCTCGAAAGGCCAACGTAGCTCCTCCAGTCCTAGACCAGGAGTTTGGAAACGTCATTTAACTTTTGGCCCAGAGTATAGCCAACTCGAACAACCAATAGGTTCCAGTTCCTACGATTTCTAAGGGTGGATCAGTGGCAGCTAGGAACCTTGATTTTGTTAGGATGGATCTGCTTTAGTTTCTAGGGTCGCAAGTTGGTGAGGATCCCAATAATTTTATTGATGAATCAAAAAGATCTTTGGAGTGATGTAGGTGACGGGAAATAATAGAGTAGAGTTGGCGTCCCACCAGCTCAAGGATGTCTCTCACATTTGATTCACTCAATGGAAGGAAGACAGGTATGAGAATGCAACTTCTGTGACATGGGAGTGGTTTATTGGAGCTTTTCTAGACATGTTATTTCCAATAGAGTTGAGAGAGGCAAAAGCCCAAGAGTTGATGAATATGAAACAAGGTTCCATGATAGTCAAAAAGTACGCACTTAAGTTCACCTAGTTCTCTAGATATGCTCTACATATGGTTGTCAATCCTAGCACACAAATAAGTAAGTTTCTTTTTGGGGTATCTGACTCGGTGAAGACATACTACAAAAATGCTATGTTATTGGAGGATATGAGTATCTCTAGTGTCATGACTCATGATTAGAAGGTTGAGGAAGAAAAGCTTAGAGAACTAGCTAAGGACAACAAGAAGGCTAGGACATGTAACTATGATACTCTGAGCGAAAACCAGGTGGTGGAAATCGCTCGTAGTTTCAGCAGACATCTTCAGCCCCAATACCTTCATCAACTACCACTCCATCCCCAGGTTTATACAAGATCAAAAAGGTACAACACTAGGTTCTAAGTCTCGAGGAAGTGTTTCATGTAATATAACCTACCCAACTTGTCCAAAGTGTGGTAAGAACCATTCGGGCGAGTGTCTTATACGAAAAATGGGTTTTGGGTGGGGTTAGAATGGTCACAGGTTGTGGGGTTACCTCTCTTCTAAACAGGGTAAAAAAGGTAACAATAGCAGGGATCAGTTTATAGATTTAGTAACACTAGCAGGTCGCCCAACTTAGTAGGGTACTTCGTATGGTACAGGTGGTGATCATCGCTAGAATAGGTTGTATGCTCTCTAGGACCAGGAAGATTCTCATGATGTGTCCTCTAGTATGTTACGAGTCTTTCACTTAGATGTTTATGCTTTGTTAGATCTAGGGACTACTACATTTTCCTTTATAACTCCTTACACAGAAGTATACTTCGATGTCATTCCACGAATTCTCTCAGAACCCTTCTCAATCTCTACTCCAGTTGGTGACCAAGTTATAACTAACAGGTATAAAAAAATTGCCTTGTCACAGTCTCTCAAAAAATCACCTCAGCAGATCTTATAGAGTTAGAAATGGTAGACTTTGATATCATTCAACACATGGATTGGTTACATTCTTGTTGTGGCTCAGTCAATTGTAGAACTAGGATCATTCATTTTCAGTTTTTGAGCAAATCAATCTTAGAATATGAAGGGTGGTAGCTCAGTGCCGATGGTTCAATTCATTTCCTACATTAAGGCTAGAAAAATAATCTCAAAAGGGTATCTCTATCATCTAGTTCGGGTTAAGGATGCAAGCTTTGAGGTTAGTTCCTGTAATTAATGAGTTCCCAAAAGTATTTCCAGAAGATCTTCTTGGAGTTCCTCCCGGAAGAGAAGTGGACTTTTGAATTGATATGCTTCTAGATACCCAGCCTATTTCTATTTCTCCTTATATAATGTCTCCAGCTGAGCTAAAGGAATTGAAAGAGCAGTTGAAAGACCTTCTAGATTAGAGTTTCATCAGACCTAGTTTTCTTTGTGGGGTGCACCAATGTTGTTTGTGAAAAAGAAAGATGAGTATTTGAGGATGTGCATTGATTATATATAGTTGAACAATGTCACAATCAAGAATAAGTACCCAATCCCCAGGATTGATGACTTGTTCGACCAACTTCAGGGTGCTAGTCATTTTTTTAAAGATTGATCTCACATCCAATTATCACTGCTCTGAGATAGAGATAGTGAAATCCCAAAAACATCTTTCAAAACTTGGTATAATCATTATCAATTTGTAGTTATGTCATTTGGACCAGGGGCGGACCTAGGTGGACCCGATGGGGTTCACCTGATGCCCTCACCAAAAAAATACAATGTATATAACGTCAAAATTTGATTTTATAAGTATATATATTAGAATGAACCCCCTGAAAACATAGTAGAGCCTTGGCTCAGCGGATGAGGAGTTCAGAAAATGCTCGTAGATTGTGGGTTTGATTCCCAATCACAACATTTTCCCTCCAAAATGCTTTGGAAAATGGAACTTTTTGGGCTTACACTTTCTTCTTCGTTCATTTTTAGAAACATTCTTTTTATTTTTATATTTTATTCTTTTTATATCTATTATTTATTTTGTTTAAGCCCAAATCTTTTTTCATATACTTACTTAAATTAACTCTTTTTAAAAATGATGAATTATATTTACATGAGATAGAATTTTTTTTTTTTAAAAAAGGTAAATTAAATGTAACTGAATGAAAACTAAACATATTTGATTTATTCATTATTTGTATTTTTTTTCATATTATGACTAATCTAGTAAATTGAACTATATGAACTAAAAAAGTTGATGATGTTATTTATTCATCTTCTGAATATGCATTATAATTTTAGTAACTCTATTCTTACACACTTTTAGAGAATCTTGACGATTTTCATAGTAATAAATGATTGAAGTGATGCTCATTTAAAAATTTTCGAAAATGCATAAGAACCCCCCCCCCAAACCTATGCCCGAAATTCCAAAGACACACTTATACTATATGAAGGTTCTATTACCACCCTGAACTTATTTTTTAAATAATTTTCTACATTTTTTCGGCCTACGTGGCACTAGCTTGAAAAAATATCAACACACACTGGGCCCACAAGATAGTGTCACGTAGGCTGAAAAGAGGTAAAAAATTATTTAATAAGTTCAGGGGGTAATAGGACCTTAGTATAGTATAAGTGTGTCTCTGAGATTTCGGGCATAGGTTAGGGGGGTACTTAAGCATTTTCCCTTTAAAAAGTGAAAATTGAAGTGTAAAAAGCACAAAAACTTTAAGAATGCTCGATTGATCATGATAAAAGTAGAAAGAAATGATTAATATGGTATAATAAAGTAAATAAAAAATATAGCATCATAAGGTAAATATCTTTCTCCCCGGTCTTGCTCCCTTTTTCATCATTTATTTTGACATGTTTTAGGAGTTGACTTTTATAATATAGTCGATCTACTAAAATTCTTATGAATGTACTTTGTCCTCAATATCTTGATTAGTTTGGTCTTTACCTTTTAGACCTTTCTCTAGACTACTCAAGTTTAGTTTTACAGTCCACATTCATAGGCCCTATTTTAATTCTTTTAGGAATAGAAACTTGGACTTTGACTAGATACCCCCATACTTTGAAATATTTCAAGTTGGATTTCCTTCCTTTCCATTTCTCATATGAAAAAGATTGTATTATGATCAAACAAAATCACTTTCTTTCTAAAAAAAAAAACTTTTTGTTGTTCCCTTTTGCGGTAATGATAGTTCCACCACACAAGTTTTGTGTAAACCCGAACTTATAAATAATGCATATATCATTTCTTTCAACATTCGGTTTTTCATTAGATTGCCTGAATATGACAGTAGTTTGATTGATATTCCACTTTCCAAACATATTTCTACAAAATGAGATTTATACTCTTCATTCTTATCACTTCTTATATTTTTTCACACTGATTTTCAACTTCGATATTGGATTGTCTAGACATTTCTATTGCTTCATCCTTGTCATTCAGCAAATAGACATAGTCATTTCTAATGCAATTCTCAATAAAAGTAACAAATACTTTTTCCCACCATGAGATGGTGTTAACTTCATATCACAAATGTCAGTGTAAATCAATTCTAAGGGATTAGAATTCCTTCCAACAGATTTATAAGAATGCTCAACATACTTAGATTCCACAAAAACTTGACATTTTATTTATTGCACTCAAAATTTTCTAAGTTGATCAGTTTTCCTTACAAGGTTTTGTAATTGACATGCCCCAAGTGTTCATGTTACAAACATTGACTCAAGCAAGTAAGAAAAATAAAAACATTGAGTTCGAAAAACTATTCGTGAGGCAGATTTTGTCTCACTATATTTTGTTCCTATTTCTTACAATTTTGTGTGATACAAACATTGTTTAGATTTTGAAATGTCCTTTTCAGAAGGACATTTTCATAACTTTCAATATGATTGTTATAGAACTACCCATGAATAAAGTTTCATCGGGTTCAATAAAGACAATATAGTCCAAATGTTATTTTTACAAAAACATAACAAATTACTATTCACCAATATTCATGTCTATGCAAATACTTTTATTATAATAGACATATCTTTTCATGAAAAATCACAATATTTTAAGTGATATTTTTTTTCATAATAGAACATAATCATTTTTAACAAGTATATATATATAATTTCGATGTTTCATACTAGTCACACTATATACTAGTAATAGAGAAACTCAACAACCACAATACCAAATATACTCCAAGAATTTGTGGGTATAACATATACAAAAGTATCATTGAATTTCATATATTTTGCTCCAAAGTTAAATTAGACACCAAGTCTAATCATAAGCAAATAACCTCCACATTTCAAATGTGATCTCAAAAACATTTTTCAAGTATTTGAAAATAGTTTTTCCACATATTTTAATGTTGGAAACATTATTCTACGAAAAAATTATAGTGTTGCATTTCTCTTTGACAATGTTTACACAATGTCAAAGTTCATTCCATAGAGACACAAAATCATAAATTCTAAGTCACTGGTATTTTTCCTCTATCATAAATAGACATACTACTTAGTATTTTAAATACTAACAATAAGGACAAAAAAAAATTGTAAAATTAATTTCTATATTACATTGATGTTTATAGAAAATCAAAATTACAACACTGACTTTTTATGTGAAGTTTTCATATTCTTCAAACCAATTGCATAGTCCAATTTATCCAGAGTACAAAACCACAAAAGTTTATAGTCTACAAAAATCAGAGAACTAACATTGCTCATGAAGTACAAAACTACAAAAAAAAAAAATTGCCTCCAAACAGAACAACACATATTCTTTATCACATAGAAATGTTTTTCTTATCAAATAGTTTTCCAACTATAACATTTTGACATACTATTTTATCAAACAAAAATATGCATCTCTCAATTTTGCAAACTAAAGAATTTTAAAAGCAACAATATTTGCGAAATAAAATTCATTCCACAATATATGGTTTGCAGATCTTTTTCTAAAGATACACATAATAAAAAAAATTAAAGATAATAACTCTTAGAAACTATTTTCCTCCTTATATAATTTAATAAGAAGGTTACCTGGTAATCTTTAAACGGAATACCATAAAAATTTTCTGTTACATTCTCACTTCGACCTTACTAAACAAAGCAACGAATTATGGCACATGAACCACATGATACTAGTAAAATTCAAAATAATAACTTTTAAACAATTTATTTTGAGTATTCTAGAATAACATGAACCAAAAATAGCAGCATCTAAGTGGTAGACAATATTAAGTTATTTGGTACTTATGTATAACTATTTTCAAACTTTGATAAACATTAAGTATGAATATAATCCCCCCCCCCCACACACACACAAACACATCATTTTGTTAAATCTTATCTAACTCAAATAAAAGATTTCAACCTTTTATCATAATTTCATAAGAATAATTGATCCAGATATTAAATCATATATATCACCTCAGATAATATTAATATTTTTCATATGAGAGTTTAATAAGAAAAACTTTTCCATTCCAAGATCCTAAATAGTTTTAGTATTTCCTAACATATAAAAATCATTTTTCTTGTTCTTCAACGTGGGTTTAATGCACAAATATACTTTGGTACCATCCAAGTCTAACACTCATTTTTTTACATATTAGTCATAAGCCCACAAGATTCACCAACGACCACACAAATATATCATTTGCTTAGTAATGTTTTTCTTTGAAGAATTATCATTTCTCTAAATCTTCTTCAATGTTGAGAAATTTAGTGGCTCAATTTTCCACACACAAATAAATTAAAACTTTTAATATATAGTATTGTCACATACCTTCTTCATGAACATAAAAAGTCTAATTATTCTCCAGTTAAAGATTTACATGGAGTATGCTTGAACTTGTCATTTGGCTGCATTGTACACATCAAATCAAATTCCCCATTGTCTCTTGACTATCACTTTGTTCGTTAGCCAGTATTGATTACCACCCTATAGATTTTATCGATTAGTACTATTTTTGGCAAGAAATTAAAGTATATAAAGTATTCTTAAGATCGTGAAAAACTTACACAAAATACTTTATCACGAATATTCTAGAAAATTTTCATAAGTTAAAGTGTGTCCATCATCTACTGCCAAACACAAACAACAGAACATATATAGGGTGTAAATTGAATTAAAAAAAGTCTGCCTTAAATGTAAATAAAGTGATAATTGCAAATTAATTTAGAATTGTTTTGTAAAGAAATGACTCACATAATTAATATATGTGTTATAAATAGCCAGGAGTTAAAAAAAAGGTCAAACAAGACTATTTAGGAAATTTAACTATCACCAGAAATATGTTAGAATAATTAATTATATTTTCTTTTGAGATCTAAAATCATTTTTTACAATAACTTTTATATTAAAAATAATTATCTTTCGATCAACACCACAAAATTAGTAAACATTTCACTGGTATAACCAAAGTATCCTTCTCAAGTGGAGGGAAAACAATAGAAGACTCTAGAGCATGCAATTAAGCTCTACATATCAGTTTCAATAACCAGAGGTGAATTTTAGGGGCAAAAATGTTCAAGTTTTCAAATATTTAAATTGCTGCTATTACTGGAGAAAATTTAGGGTTAGTGAATATAGTGTATCTATCCTTATATCACGAGATATATGTATGTACATTATCTGGAAACATCAAAATTTAATAAAAAATTTATACTATTACAAACTAAAATATATCTAAATATTTTACTCCAAATTAACTAATGAAATTTCTGTAAGTTTTCTAATAATATTTGATTATATAAAAAAAAGAGTCACATAATAAGTTTCAAGTTCAAATTAAAAGAGCAATTTTAATAAGTTTTTTCAAGTGAATATTTTATTTAACTTACAAATTTTTTACTTTTGTTTTATCTAAACCTAGCTTGATTTCTAAATAGGGGTACTTTAATGGGATTCTTCATACTCCAGCACTCCCTCCTAAGACCACACATGCAAATTTGCAATCATACAATTCAAATTCAGGAGGTTTTTCCTCCTCACCCTTTATTATAATTCAATTGAGATAAGACATAGATTTTCTTTGAATTTATCTAAAATATTTGATTAATCACTTGAATTATCATGTCGATCTATTATACATTCTAAATTATTTAAAAGTAAATTTATTCACTCCTAAAATTGAAATGACAAAAAATAACCAAAAAAAGTAACACACGAGTTAGAAAAATTAAAATTTAAAAATCAATAAAAAACGAAAATCCTCCTTAGTACCCTCCACAACCTAAAAGCATCACAACGTCGATAATCTAGCGGTGTTGATCGTTGTGATTGTTTATTAGTTGTTCAGATCTGAAAGTGCGGAATTCATCAAAACGTTATCAGAATCGTGACAAGCTTTGAGCTCACTAGAACTCCTGCAAAATAAATCAAAAAATAAAATAAAAAAGGGATAAGGAAAAGGGGTTTCATTCGGTGTTTGTTGAGGATGATTGATTTGAAGTTTTGGGCGGTTGTTTTTTAGTGTTCGTTTGGTGGCTACTAGTTTGTAAGAAAAGAAGAGAGAACACCGTTGTGGATGTAGGGTTGTGTTGGTGATGAGTTGGTGTTCTTTGGCGGAGAAGACAAAGAAAATTGTGGTATGAGTTGAAATGAATAATTTTCTTGGCAAGATTAGAGTTAAAATGAGTGAGATTTGATGAAAAAAATATTATTATCTAATAATTTTAATAATTAATTAGGAATTAATTAGTACAAAATATAAAATTAATAAAAAATGTTAATCATAAAGAAAGCAAAAGAAAAAGAATATAGTTTCTGATGTGGCATTGACATAGCATTGAAGTAGCACCTAGTGTAATACATCACATATTGTAAGAATGATATTATACATTTAAATGGTAATAAATTTATTTTTAAAAAATAAATATATAATACATCTTTATAATTATTTAAACAAGTAGCTGATATTTTGAAAGAAGAGGAAATTTATGTATTTTTCCTTAAAAGCAATAACAGTGTCATTTTACTGAACAGAAGATGCACAACTCGATGTTATTATAAAACTAAGTTTCAATATCTTTAGTCCTAATCATCTTATTTGGCTAATAGCTTTAGCAAATTGAATTTATTTTAAAATCATTAAAAATATAAAAAATCTTTATTAATTTTTTCCATGATCAATCATCATGATTTTTATCATAATAATAATAATAATAATAATAATAATAATAATAATAATATATTCAATATAATTTCATAAAATGAAGATTTTTTTACTTCTGAAGTAATTTTAATTAATTGTGTGTTTTTAATCAGGTAAAAGGATAATTTAGATATGTATAATTTCATTTTAATTATATTCGGTGTAGAAAAGAAAATTGCAAGGTGAAAAATCGAATATTCACTGATAATGTAAAATTTTAAATAACCAACAAACTCAATTGAATAGTAAGATTCCTCTTAACTCTTATGATTATTGTTTATATATTTTTCTGTAAATGTATAAGAAAACCTTAATATACAACTAATATAATAAATTAGAACCGAAGCTTGAAACTTGTTTGATCAAACTATTAAAATTATCTAATTTTTAAAAAATATTTTTTTGTAGTAATTTTTTTCTAAAAAGAAAATCTTATGTGAGAAGCAATTCGTTTTTGATCAATCAATTTAAAAAATATTTTTAAGTAGCAACTAAAAAGTGTTTAGCCAAGTTTTTGACAAGAATTCAGTCAATTGATTATATAAGAATTAAAATGGGTGTTCGAGAACTATGACATGTTAGAAAGAATAAGTTGGGTACGGTACAATATCATAACATTAGTGATCTCCAAAAACAGAAGAAAAAATAACTTTAAAAAATGTAGATAACAAACAAATGAGAAAAAAAGCTTTAATTAGGCCTAATACAATTAGTAATTTTAAGAAAAGAAGAACAAAAAATAAAAAAATGACAGACATTCATAGGAATAAAATCATTAATTTGATATTCAAGAATCAATCAAAACACTGATACGTTTTTTAAACTAAAAAATATAACTCAAATAACTGTATACTTGTTAACGCCAAACCACTTTGGTTAATAGATATATTTATTATTCCCTACAATTTGATTTATATATGATTAAAGTAATTTTGTAGGTACATGTAGTAGATGTTGAACCCCTTTTTTCTACTTCGTGCATATATATATTTTTCTTCTAGATTTTGAACCCTCTTATTAAAAATTCTGGCTCCGCCACTACCTCTTGAAGTCTATATGAAGAAAAAAAAACAATTATCTTAAATTTAAACAGTTCATTTAATTTAAACTATGAAAAAATTCAAAAGTTCATTAATATAGGGAGTTAAATAATCTGATAATGACATTTAATAATATTTTCCCATAAACAACCAGATAATATAACATTTAATAAAATTTGCCCAAAAGAACTTTGAAATCAACATCAAATTGCATAAATAATATTTTTCACATCCGTGGTGTGAAAGTGAAAGCTTTTCATAATTTTGCATTTAGTGATTTTACATACACCTGTCAAGTTCCATTCTATTGTATTCTATGATTAATTTTGCATTTCAGTCGGTTACTTCTTATTTAGATTATAGCTAAATTGTATTCTTGGATTAATTTTCAACTTCCTTCTTAAATCATGTGACAAGGAACTATTTCGTCATTAAAACTTATGTCACGACCCAAAATCTGGACGCGACTGGCACCCACACTTACCCTCCTATGTGAGCGAACCAACCAATCTAACCATTAACATTTCAATGTATATCAACAGAAAATAATGCGGAAGACTTAAACTCATTAATAAAAACCAATTCAATAACTGTTAAAATTCAACATCTATTATTTCCCCAAAATCTGGAAGTCATCATCACAAGAACATCTATCTCAAATTACTAAACTAAGAATGTCTAAGAACTACGATAACTAAAAAGCTAGTCCATGCCGGAAGTTCAAGGCATCAAGACATGAAGAGGAAGATCCAGTCCAAGCTAGAAGCATTAGCTCACCCTGAAATCCGGTATACTGATGACTAGCTAGAATTACTGTTGAGTTGAAGACGACGGAACGTTTGCTGCACTCCACAAATAACAAAAAAAGAAACAAACAAGTAGGGGTCAGTACAAAACACGGGTACTGAGTAAGTATCATCGGCCAACTCAAAATAGAAAACAGTATATATCAGTTAATATCATAAATCAACTATAATACTCAACATGTAGCAACAACAAGTACTATAATCATCAATAAGTACTAACAAGTTCATCCATGAGGACTCAAGCCTCAATATCATACTCATTTGGGAATTAGGTTCATTAGATTGAGTATATTTATCATCTTTAAAGATTCATTATCTTTCTTCCTCTTGTGTCGGTACGTGACACTCCGCTCCATATACTATCCTGGTGTCGGAACGTGACACTCCGATCCTCATATACTATCCTGGTGCCAAAACATGACACTCCGATTCTCATTCTATCCTGGTACCGGAACGTGGCACCCGATCCATATTCTATCCTGGTGTCGGAACGTGACACTCCGATCCTCATTCTATCCTGGTACCGGAACGTGGCACCCGATCCCCTAATTCATCAAGCCTTCTTTTATACTAAGGCATCATCAATCTCATTATATAATTTATCAAGCCTTCTTTTATACTAAGGCATCATCATTCTCGTTATATAATTTATCAAGCCTTCTTTTACACCAAGGCATCATCATTAACAAGTGAATTAGGGTTTCTTTCAAGATTTGGGATTCAATAGCTTCATCATGCTTATTTTATCACAATCACATAATCATATTCGTGCAAGCATACAATTAAGCATATAGAAGGGTTTACAATACTACTAACACATATCATTCGCTATTAAGAGTTTACTATAAGATAGCATAAAACCATAACCTACCTCCACCGAAGATTAGCGATCAAGCAAGCAATTTCCCAAGCTTTGTTTCTTTCTAGTTTTTTTATTCAAACCCTCTTTCTTTTACCCTAATTAACCTATAATTAAGTGTAAAAGATGACAATAATACCCCACTAATTAACTTAAGGTTACCTCTTTTAACCCCCAAGCAATTTGACTTATAATCTTTAACCCTCTAACTTTGTAATTTAAGCAGGAATAGTCCAAAACGTCCCTCTAAACGTGTAAAGAAATTCGACTCCAACTGGGATTTACGCAACCTGTGACGGCCCATCGTGCCTGCAACGGTCCGTCATGCAGGTCATCGTAAAGACCAAAAACTCCATTTTCCACTAAGGAGTCTGTGACGGTCCGTCACACATGTGACGGTCCGTCCTGCACTTCCGTCACGACGTTCAGAGAATTGTTTCCTGTACCAAATTCTCAAGAGTTGAAGTGTTTTGCAACGGGAGCTCACGACGGTTCGTTGTAGCTGTGACGGCCCGTCCTGCAGGTCCGTCACAGATTACAGAGAGTCGATTTTAATACCCAAATTTCAGAATTCTAAGTGTTCTGGAACGAGAAACCCTCGACGGTCCGTCGTGCCTATGACGGTCCGTCATGGTATCTGTAGTCTTAGCCAGTTTTTCCAGAAATAAAATCTGCTGCTTAAAACGACTAAACAGGTCGTTACAATAGATACCAATTTACCCATCGTTCGTCCTCGAACGATCAAAAGAAGAAAAACAAGGGCGAAAAGAAGTACCTGAATCTGCAAACAGATGTGGGTATTTTTCTTGCATATCTGCCTCCTTCTCCCAAGTGGCCTCTTCAACTGGTCGATTCTTCCATTGAACTTTGATGGATGCAATCTCTCTCGACCTCAGCTTGCGAACCTCTCTATCTAAAATAGCAACCGGTTCCTCCTCATAAGTCAAATTCTCATCAAGCAAGACTGAATCCCAACGGATGATGTAGTTTCCATCCCCATGGTATCTTTTCAACATGGACACATGAAATACCGGATGCACTCCGGACAGCCCTGGAGGCAAGGCTAATTCGTAAGCCACCTCATCCCCTACTCGCTTAAGTACTTCAAAGGGACCAATATACTTTGGGCTTAGTTTACCTCTTTTACCAAACCGCATCACCCCTTTCATGGGTGAAACCTTCAACAAGACTTGTTCACCCTCCATAAACTCCAAGTCTCTAACCTTTCGGTCCGCATATTCCTTTTGTCTACTTTGAGCCGGTAGAAGCTTTCCTTGAATGCACTTCACCTTATCTAACGAATCCCTCAAGAGGTCAGTACCCCAAGGTCTAACCTCAAATGCATCGAACCAACCAATGGGAGATCTACACCTCCTCCCATACAATGCTTCAAATGGAGCCATGTCAATACTGGAGTGATAGCTATTATTGTATGAAAACTCTGCCAAAGGTAAGAAACTATCCCAATGACCACCAAATTCTATCACACATGCACGAAGCATATCCTCCAACACTTGAATCGTTCGCTCAGACTGACCATCAGTCTGAGGGTGAAACGCAGTACTAAGGTCCAACCTAGTACCTAATTCAGCATGCAATGTTCTCCAAAACTTAGAAGTAAACTGCGTACCTCTATCTGATATGATGGAGAGTGGAACTCCATGCAACCGAACAATTTCTGAGATGTAGATTTTGGCTAACTTCTCTGCATTGTAGGTCACCTTGACAGGAATGAAGTGAGCAGACTTAGTTAACCTATCAACAATCACCCAAATGGAATCAAACTTACCCAATGTTTTTGAAAGACCAACCACGAAGTCCATTGCAATTCTCTCCCACTTCCATTCAGGAATGGGCATTCTCTGAAGTGTTCCTCCGGGCCTCTGGTGTTCATACTTTACTTGTTGAAAATTTGGGCATTTGGCAACAAAATCCACAATGTCACGCTTCATTCTACTCCACCAAAAGTGTTGCTTTAGGTCATGGTACATCTTGGTTGCACCAGGATGTATACAATATCCGGAACTATGAGCCTCTGTCAGAATGGTGGTGATCAAATCATCGATGCGGGGTACACATACCCTTCCCTTAATCCTCAAAACACCTTCCTCATCGATTGTTGCTTCTTTAGCCTCTCCTTGCAACACTTTATCTCGAATTCGACCTAGTTTCTCATCATCAAACTGTTTTCCCTTGATCTTGTCAAGAAAAGAAGATCTTGCCTCTACACAAGCTAACAATCCTCCCTTCTCATTTATTTCTAACCTCATAAGGTCATTAGCCAGAATCTACACCTCTCTAGCCAATGGGCGTCTAGAAACTTGCAAATGAGCAAGACTTCCCATGCTTCCGGCCTTTCTACTTAAAGCATCCGCCACAACATTTGCTTTTCCCGGATGATACAAGATAGTGATGTCGTAGTCCTTCAGTAGTTCCATCCATCTCCTCTGTCTCAAGTTCAAATCTTTTTGAGTAAAGATGTACTGTAGGCTACGATGGTCCGTATAGACTTCACATTTAACCCCATACAAATAGTGCCTCCATTGCTTTAATGCAAATACTATCGCGGCCAACTCCAAATCATGGGTCGGATAGTTACGTTCATGCACCTTTAATTGCCTCGAAGCATAAGCAATCACATTCTTCTCTTGCATTGCACCCAAACCCGAATAGGATGCATCACAATAAACGATGAAGTTTTTACCCTCTACTGGCAAAGTAAGAATTGGTGCAGTAGTCAACAAGGTCTTGAGTTTCTGAAAGCTTTCCTCACACTCATCCGACCATACAAATGGAACATTCTGCTTAGTCAAGTTCGTTAATTGGGACGCAATAGAGGAGAATCCCTTGACAAATCGGCGGTAGTAGCTAGCTAAACCAACAAAACTCCTTATTTCTGACACGTTTGTAGGTCTCACCCAATTCTTCACTGTCTCAATCTTAGATGGATCCACCATCACTCCATCCTTAGAAACCACGTGTCCCAAGAAGGACACTGAATCTAGCCAAAACTCACACTTGGAGAATTTGGCATAAAGCTTCTTCCTCCTCAATAACTCTAACACCATTCTCAAATGTTCCTCATGTTCCTTCTTACTTTTAGAGTATACGAGTATATCATCAATGAATACGATCACAAAGAGATCCAGATATGGCTTGAAGATCCCGTTTATCAAGCTCATGAAGGCAGCAGGGGCATTTGTAAGACCAAAAGACATTACCACAAATTCGTAGTGCCCATACCTGGTTCGAAAAGCAGTCTTTGGCACGTCCGTTGCCCGTATTTTCAATTGATGATAACCGGATCTCAAGTCAATTTTTGAGAAGACACAAGCACCTTGTAACTGATCGAACAAGTCATCAATGCGAGGAATGGGATACTTGTTCTTGATAGTTACCTTGTTCAGTTGTCTATAGTCTATGCACATCCGAAAACTCCCATCCTTCTTCTTCACAAACAAAACCGGAGCACCCCAAGGAGATGCACTTGGTCTAATGAAGCCTTTGCTCAACAACTCTTGAAGTTGTGCCTTTAACTCTCTTAACTCCGCGGGAGCCATTCTATAAGGGGGTATAGAAATGGGGCGAGTACCCGGTTCAAGATCAATACAGAAATCAATATCCCTATCCGGTGGCATACCAGGAAGATCTGCAGGGAACACATCCAAAAACTCACGGACTACCGAAACCGACTCAATTGAAGGTACTTGGGTCGTGTCATCCCTGAGATGTGCCAAGAAAGCTAAGCAACCCTTACTAACCATCTTCTTAGAACGAAGAAAGGAGACGATACGAACCGGATTGGATGTGTAGTCGCCCTCCCACACTAACGGGTCTGTCCCAGGCTTGGCTAACGTCACAGTTTTAGCATTACAATCCAAGATCGCAAAATTCGGAGAAAGCCAAGTCATACCCAGAATTACATCAAAGTCAACCATTTCTAAGATAACCAAATCTACATAAGTGTTGCTCCCCACAAAATTCACCAAACAAGACCTATATACCTTTTCGGCTATCACAGACTCACCCACCGGAGTAGAAACACGAATAGGCATGTCAAGTAATTCACAATGTAAATTTAGACCATTAGCAAATGAGGAAGATACATAAGAAAATGTGGATCCGGGATCAAACAATACAGAAGCCATGCAATCACAAACCAAAAGATTACCTGTGATAACAGCATCAGATGTCTCCGCTTCAGATCTCCCAGGGAAAGCGTAACAATGGGCCCCATTACTTGTCTGTCCGTTGCCCCTACCATGTTGTGATGTAGTGGCTCCAGTTTGCCCATCATCCCTGCCGTTTTGGTGACCACCATTACCTCGACCACCACGTCCTCCAGAATAACGGCCTCTACCATGACCACCTCTACCTTTGACTATGGGAGGTCTGTAACTCTGTTTTGGGCAATACCTCTTAATGTGCCCAGTCTCCCCACATCCATAACATTCTCTGGGTTCAAGCATTGGTCTCTCAGAGAAGTGTTGACCGGTCTGAGGTGGACCCCCAACTACAGTCTGTAGTGAAGACTGAACGGGTCGAACTGAGTAACCTCCGGAACCCTGTCCTCTAGTGTAAGAACCATTAAACTCACCTCCCTTTCGAAACCTCTTTGATGTCGATGTCATGGTGAAGTCATCTGGCTTCACTCCTTCCACCTCTATCACGAAGTCTACCACCTCTTGGAAGGATTTTGCAGTAGCCGCTACCTGTAAGGCTGAAATCCGCAATTCTGACATCAACCCCTTCAAAAAACGGCGTATCCGCTCTTGTGGACTGAAACATAGTTGGATGGCATACCTGGATAATGCCCGAAACTTAGCCTCGTATGCATTAACCGACATCCTACCTTGCTCTAGACTCAAGAACTCATCTCTTTTCCTATCCCTCAAAGTCCTTGGGATATACTTCTCCATAAACAGGGTAGAGAAGGATGCCCAAGTCATAGGTGTGGCCTCTGTCGGTTGACACTCAACATGTGATCGCCACCATATTTTGGCGTTCCCTTGAAACTGATAACTCACGAACTCAAAACCGAACCGTTCTACTATACCCATCTTGTGTAGTAGCTCATGACAGTCAACCAAATAATCGTAAGCATCCTTAGATTCAGCACCCTTGAAGACTGGAGGTTTCAATTTCAAGAACTTACTGAAAAGTTCATGCTGATCATTTGTCATTATAGGACCAGTAGTCAGACGTGGAAACGTGCCTATGTCCAATGAGGCATCCATACGAGGAGCCATAGTAGCCGCATGTCGTATCTCTGAAACCGGAGGTGTTGGTGCAGAAACCACTGGAGGTGCCTGACCCTGATCAGATAACCCGCTAAGATAAGCAAGAACCTGATTGATCATCTTTGGGGTAGGTTGGGGTGGCAATTCCTCATTTCGCACCTGTTCATTCTCCCCTTCCTCACCTTCTCTTATCACTTCCTCAGTCGGTGGAGGAGTCACCGCCCTAGTACCAGATGGGCTAGGTGCTCGTCCTCTTTCTCTAGAGGACGTCCTCCCACGACCTCTACCACGACCTCTTACCACTGATCCCCCTCGAGCTACAGCCCCAGTGGCTGGCTCAGACGCATCCTGTCTTGCCGTTGTCGCTGCTGGCGCGGTCGTTGCTCTAGTTCTAACCATCTACGAAAATAGAGTGAAGATGGTCAGATACCAATTCGTATCGCCTAGATACCAATTGGACTCAAGTAGTAGCACGAAAGAAAAAAAGAAGGAGTGGAATTTTCCTAAAGTCTTATAGTCTCTCAAGGAAAAGTAAAGGCGTCCCCCTACCGTTCCTTAAGACTCTACTAGACCTGTTCTTGTGTGATGAGACCAACGAACCTAATGCTCTGATACCAAGTTTGTCACGACCCAAAATCTGGACGCGACTGGCACCCACACTTACCCTCCTATGTGAGCGAACCAACCAATCTAACCATTAACATTTCAATGTATATCAACAGAAAATAATGCGGAAGACTTAAACTCATTAATAAAAACCAATTAACAGTTAAAATTCAACATCTATTATTTCCCCAAAATCTGGAAGTCATCATCACAAGAACATCTATCTCAAATTACTAAACTAAGAATGTCTAAGAACTACAATAACTAAAAAGCTAGTCCATGCCGGAAGTTCAAGGCATCAAGACATGAAGAGGAAGATCCAGTCCAAGCTAGAAGCATTAGCTCACCCTGAAATCCGGTATACTGATGACTGGCTAGAATTACTGTTGAGTTGAAGATGACGGAACGTTTGCTGCACTCCACAAATAACAAAGAAAGAAACAAACAAGTAGGGGTCAGTACAAAACACGGGTACTGAGTAAGTATCATCGGCCAACTCAAAATAGAAAATAGTATATATCGGTTAATATCATAAATCAACTATAATACTCAACATGTAGCAACAACAAGTACTATAATCATCAATAAGTACTAACAAGTTCATCCATGAGGACTCAAACCTCAATATCATACTCATTTGGGAATTAGGTTCATTAGATTGAGTATATTTATCATCTTTAAAGATTCATTATCTTTCTTCCTCTTGTGTCGGTACGTGACACTCCGCTCCATATACTATCCTGGTGTCGGAACGTGACACTCCGATCCTCATATACTATCCTGGTGCCGGAACGTGGCACTCCGATCCTCATTCTATCCTGGTACCGGAACGTGGCACCCGATCCATATTCTATCCTGGTGTCGGAACGTGACACTCCGATCCTCATTCTATCCTGGTACCGGAACGTGGCACCCGATCCATATACTATCCTGGTATCGGAACGTGACACTCCGATCCTCATTCTATCCTAGTACCGGAACGTGGCACCCGATCCCCTAATTCATCAAGCCTTCTTTTATACTAAGGCATCATCAATCTCATTATATAATTTATCAAGCCTTCTTTTATACTAAGGCATCATCATTCTCGTTATATAATTTATCAAGCCTTCTTTTACACCAAGGCATCATCATTAACAAGTGAATTAGGGTTTCTTTCAAGATTTAGGATTCAATAGCTTCATCATGCTTATTTTATCACAATCACATAATCATATTCGTGCAAGCATACAATTAAGCATATAGAAGGGTTTACAATACTACTAACACATATCATTCGCTATTAAGAGTTTACTATACGATAGCATAAAATCATAACCTACCTCCACCGAAGATTAGCGATCAAGCAAGCAATTTCCCAAGCTTTGTTTCTTTCTAGTTTTCTTATTCAAACCCTCTTTCTTTTACCCTAATTAACCTATAATTAAGTGTAAAAGATGACAATAATACCCCACTAAGTAACTTAAGGTTACCTCTTTTAACCCCCAAGCAATTTGACTTATAATCATTAACCCTCTAACTTTGTAATTTAAGCAGGAATAGTCCAAAACGTCCCTTTAAACGTGTAAAGAAATCCGACTCTGACTGGGATTTACGCAACCTGTGACGGCCCGTCGTGCCTGCGACGGTCCGTCATGCAGGTCGTCGTAAAGACCAGAAACTCCATTTTCCACTAAGGAGTCTGTGACGGTCCGTCACACATGTGACGGTCCGTCCTGCACTTCCGTCACGACGTTCAGAGAATCGTTTCCTGTACCAAATTCTCAAGAGTTGAAGTGTTTTGCAACGGGAGCTCACGACGGTTCGTCGTAGCTGTGACGGCCCGTCCTGCAGGTCCGTCACAGATTACAGAGAGTCGATTTTAATACCCAAATTTCAGAATTCTAAGTGTTCTGGAACGAGAAACCCTCGACGGTCTGTCGTGGTATCCGTAGTCTTAGCCAGTTTTTCCAGAAATAAAATCTGCTGCTTAAAACGACTAAACAGGTCGTTACAACTTACCACCACGGAAATAAAAAAACTCTTTACGTTTTTCTCACTTTCACACCATGATTATATTATGAACGCCAACGCTTAAAGTAATATCCTCAATAGGTTTATAATATTGAACTGATCATTAGCAAAATTTATAATGACCTTATTTCATCGTCTTCTATTAATAATATTTTTCAAATAAATAAGCATAATGATCAATTGTTCAATATCTACATATATATATATATATATATATATATATATATATATATATATATATATATTTTAAGTTATTATTATACGCAGTGATAATGTTATCATACACGTTGATACAATATCATAATATAAGTGATCTCCAAAACAGAAAAAAGAATAACTTAAAAAATATAGATAACAAACAAATCAGAAAAGAAGCTTTAATTAAGCATAATACAATTAGTAATTTTCAGAAAAGAAGAACGAAAAATTAAAAATAACAGAAACTTGTAGGAATAAAATCATTAATTTGCAATTCAAGAATCAATCAAAACACTGATATTTTTCTTAAAAACTAAAAAATGACTCAGAATCGTATACTTGTTAACTCCAAACCACTGTGGTCAATAGATATATTTATTACTCCCAGCAATATAATTTATATATGATTAAAATAAATTATTAGGTACATATATTAGATGTTGAACCCCCTTTCGCTAGTTCATGTGTATATTTTTTTTTTTCCAGATTTTGAACCTGCTTATTAAAATTCTGGGTCGGCCACTACTTTTTGGAGTCTATATGAAGAAAAAAAATCAACAATTATCTTAAATTTTAACAATTCATTTATTTTAAACTAAGGAAAAATTCAAAAAATTATTAAGATAGAGAGTTAAAATAATCATAATCAAAATGCATAAATAATATTTTCAAATCCATATTGGGAAAGTTAAATTTTTTCGCAAATTTTCATGTAGTGATTTTTCAAACACGTGTCAAGTTCTGTTCTGTTTTTTACTAGATAATCACAACGGACATGTGTCATTTTCAGTCGGTTACTTCTTATTAGACTCTATCTAAATTATATTTTTGGATCATTTCCCAAGCTCCTTCTTAAATCACGTGACAAGGAGCTATTTCGTCATTAAAACTTACACCCACGAAAGCAAAAACGTCTGCATGTTTTCTCCACTTTCACACCTGGATTATATTATGAACACCAACACTTAATATTCTCAAAAGGTTATAACATTGAACTGATCATTAGCAAAGTTAATAATAACCTTATTCCATTGTCTTCTATTTCATAATATTTTTCAAAAGAAATAAGCACAATGATCAATTTTTCAATATCTACCTATACATATAGGGAAAAAGGTCTGATATACCCCTCAACTTTGTCATTTAAAGCTGATATACCCCTTGTTATGAAAGTGGCTCATATATACCCCTACTTGTAAACAAATAGCTCACATATACCCTTTTCCTCTAAGAAAATGGAAAAAAATAATAATTTTAATCTAAATTTTATTATTTTTTCCTGAACAATATAATCCCATATGAGTAAATTTAATCCTCGTCAAACATATTTTTTTTGACTTTTTTTGGTTTCAATGACTAATTTATAATTATTATTTTGATAATCAAATTTATTTATATTTCACTAATATTCTTGTAAACTTATTGTAGATGACCAAATCTTTTCTTCGAATATGAAATTAAATTACAATACACACAAAAAAAATAGTTTAATTTTTTTTCTCTTTAAACTAAGAAATGAAACAAAAAAACAAAATAAGAATAAGAAACTCAAATAATTATAATAAAAGAAGTCAAAAAATAATTTATGTATGAAAAAAATTAAAATATACCTTGAACTTTGATAGAAGAATCATATATACCCCTAAATAATTTTTTTTAAAAAAATTAGAAGTGATAAATATAAATTTAAAACTTATTTTTTAACTTCCGTTAACTGAAGGGTATATGTGAGCCATTTTGTAACGACAGGGGTATATATGAGCCGTTTGTATAACGGTAAGGGCATATATGAGCCACTTTTATAATGAAGAATATATCACCTCCAAATGACAAAGTTGAGGGGTATATCAGACCCTTTTCCCATACATATATTTTAAGTTATTATTATACATGGTGATAATATTATTAAACGCGTTGATACAATATCATAAGATTAGTGATCTCCAAAACAAAAGAAAGAATAACTAAAAAAATGTAGACAACAAACAAATCAGAAAAGAAGCTTTAATTAAGCATAATACAATTAGTAATTTTCAGAAAAGAAGAACGAAAAATTAAAAATGACAGAAACTCACAGGAATAAAATTGTTATTTTGATATTCAAGAATCAATCAAAACAGTGATATTTTTCTTAAAAACTAAAAAATGACTCTAATAACAATACTTGTTAACTCCAAAGCACTGTGGTCAATAGATATATTTATTACTCTCAGCAATATGATTTATATATGATTAAAATAAAAAGAAAAGACATAAAAGCACACTGAAGTTGTTTCGAATTTTTAAAAAGACACCTTAACTTTGCGAACATCCTATTACCCCCTTAAACAATTTTAAAGTGTTGTAAAAACTCCATTTTTTTAACCATCCTCACTTGCAAGAATAGAAGTTCAATCACGCACCAATTATAATCTGCCACGTGTTAATTTTTATTTTTATTTTTCTTATTTTATCAACTTCATATTCTTTTTCTTTTTCTCTTTCTTTCTTCTTTCTTTATTCTCTTTCTTCTTCTTCTTCTTCTTCTTCTTCTTCTTCTTCTTCTTCATTACCCTCCTCTGTTCTCTTTCTTCTTCTTCTTCATAACCAAATTCTCCATGTATTGCCATTTTTGTCAATTCACTTTTGATTAGTCAACGGAGTTCTGAACCTGATATTACTAGTTTTTTTTTTTTTTTGAGATGTGTCAATTTAATGAGTTATTTTCTGTTAAAGCATCTATTATAAATAATTTTTTGTGATTCTATTTGTCAATAATAATTTTTTCCAAACTCTAATTCATATTATTAAAGAATTATTGAGGAAGATGATGAGGTAAATTTGTGTTTATGATATTTGATTAGCCATTAATTAAGTTTAACACATTTGAGGCAATTGTAACCCAATCTGGAAAGATGATGAGGTAAATAACTAATAAAGAAAATGATTGAAATGGGGCACCTTTCAATTGATTTTTGACAACAAAAGTGGACCTTCACGCGCGTCATGTGCGTGTACACAAACATGGCGAGAAAATAAATCAAAATGGTCCTTTTACAAAGATATTCAATACTTTTGTGGGGTAATAGGATGTCCGCAAAGTTAAGGTGTCTTTTTAAAAATTCGAAACAACTTCAGTGGTGCTTTTATGTCTTTTCTCTAAAAAGAATTATTAGGTACATATATTAGATCTTGAACCCCTTTTCGCTAGTTCATGTGTATATTTTTTTTCTTCAGATTTTGAGCCTCTTTATTAAAATTCTGGGTCAGCCACTACTTCCTGGAGTCTATTTGAAGAAAAAAAATCAACAATTATCTTAAATTTTAGCAATTCATTTGTTTTAAACTATGGAAAAATTCAAAAATTCATTAATATAGTAAGTTAAAATAATCATATAATATGACATTTAATAAAATTTGCCCATAAAACAATCAGATGATACAACATTTAGTAAAATTTGCCCAAAAAAAATTTGAATTCAAAATCAAAATGCATAAATAATATTTTAACATCGGTTGTGCGAAAGTAAATTTTTTTCGCAAATTTTCATGTAGTAATTTTTCAAACACGTGTCAAATTCCATTCTGTTTTTTCTGTAGATAATCACAATGGACATGTTTCATTTTCAATCAGTTACTTTTTCTTTAGACTCTAGCTGAATTATATTTTTGGATCATTCCCCAAGCTCCTTCTTAAATCACGTGACAAGGAGCTACTTCGTCATTAAAACTTGTCCCACGAAAATAAAAACGTCTGCAGGTTTTCTTCACTTTCACACCTGAATTATATTATGAACACCAACATTTAATATTCTCAATAGATTTATAACATTGAACTGATAATTAGCAAAGTTTATAATAACCTTATTCCATTGTCTTCTATTTCATAATATTTTTCAAAATAAATAAGTACAATGATTAATTGTTCAATATCTACCTATACATATATTTTAAGTATAATAATATTAATATGAATAAAATAATATTAACACGAATTAACGTCCACCAAACTATAAATTGTTTATAGAGAATTGGATTTTACCTTAATCTTTTCCGTCGGTCTTTGTCAATGGCGCCAAGAACCAACAACAAGAATTGCAATCCTTTTCATGGTATAATTGTAACCCAATTTGTATAACTAATTAATAATATTTTAAAAGTGGTCCACTATTAATTTTAGTATTATCTTCTTTAATTATCAACTTAATTTATTATTAGAATTACCTCACTAATTTTATCATTGTAGTTACGAATAGTTCGAAATATCCGTTTATAATTTATCGAAAGAGTCTTTTATGAAATAAAAATCTCTAGTACTCAAAACGACCAAATGAGTCGTTACAATTTTTAGGGATAAAGTAATTATTTTATATTTTAAGAATCAATCAAAACACTGGTACGTTTTATTAAACTTAATAATATAACTCAAATAACCGTATACTTGTTAACTCTAAAACCATTGTGGTTAATAGATATATTTATTACTCCCTGTTGTGTGATTTATATATGATTAAAATAATTTTTTATTTACATCCATAGTGTCAAAGTGAAAACTATTCGCAAATTTTCATTTAGTGATCTTTCAGACACGTGTCAAGTTTCTTTCTGTTTCTCAGTATATAATTACAATGGACAGGTGTCATTTTCAGTTGGTTACTTCTTATTTAGACTCTAGCTAAATTGTATTTTTGAATTAATTTCCCAAGTCCCTTCTTAAATCATGTGACAAGGAGCTATTTCGTCATTAAAACTTACACCCACGGAAATAAAAAACCTCTTAAAGTTTTTCCCTCTTTCACACCTGAATTATTTTATAAACATGAACACTTACTTAATATCCTCATTTGGTTTATAACATTGAACTGATCATTAGCAAAGTATATAATGACCTTATTTCATCTTCTTCTATCTTATAATATTTTTCAAAAGAAATAAGCACAATGGTCAATTGTTCAATATCTACCTATATATATATTTTAAAGTTATTACTATACGCATTTATAATATTTTTATACACTTCGACACAATATCATAACATTAGTGATCTCCAAAACAGAAGAAAGAATAACTTAAAAAATGTAGATAAGAAACAAATCAGAAAAGAAGCTTTAATTAAGCCTAATACAGTTAGTAATTTTCAAAAAGAAGAACAATAAATTAAAAACGACAGAAACTCGTACGAATAAAATCATTAATTGTATAATCAAGAATCAATTAAAACATTGATATTTTTTTAAACTAAAAGATATAACTCAGATAACTGTATACTTGTTAACTTCAAACCACTGCGGTTAATAGATATATTTATTACCTTTACCATAGTGATTTCTATATGATTAAAATAACTTTTTAGGTACATATAGTAGATGTTGAACCCCCCTTCGCTACTTTGTGTGTATATTTTGTTAGATTTTGAACCCCCTTATTTAAATTCTAGCTCTGCCACTACTTTCTGGAGACTAAATGAAGAAAAAAAATCAAAAATGATCTTAAATTTTAAATAATTCATTCATTTTAAGCTATAAAAAGTTAAAAAGTTCATCAATATAGGGAGTAAAATAATATGAGAATATGATATTTAATAAAAATTTTCCCAAAAAATAATTAGATGATATAACATTTAATAAAATTTGCCCAAAAATTAATTAGATGATACAATATTTAATAAAACTTGCCCAAAATACTTTGATTTCACCGATAAAATGCATAAATAATATTTTCACATCCATAGTGTGAAACTGAAAACTTTTTGCAAATTTTCATGTAGTAATTTTCGTGACACATGTCAAGTTCCAGTCTGTTTCTCAGTAGATAATACAAAAGAGAAATGTCATTTTCAGTCGATTACTTCTTATTTAGACTCTAGACAAATTGTTTTTTGGATCAATTTCCCAAGTCCTTCTTCAACCACGTGAGAAGGTGCTATTTCGTTATTTTTACTTACACCCACGGAATTAAAATACCACTTCACGTTTTTCCCACCAATTTTTTCCCTTTATAATCTCTCAGTTGGCTGAAGGTTTCTCCAAGCATTCATCACTAAAAGTGAATTTCATACTTACATAGAGTTCTTTTCCTATTAAGTTTATTTAGTTTGTTATTCAATAGCTTTCTTATTTTTTTATTTTTTGCTAACATGGAGAGAGCTAATTATCAAGACAAAATAAAAAGGATTGTAGTTCTAATGCAATACCTCCAGCCAATGGCACGTTGGAGCAAATCCAGCATCTGATCGTAGCAATTATCGAAGCTACTAATGAGCAATGGAGGAGAAGTGAAGATAGTTTGTCTTTGCTATGGCAATTTTTTGACCCCTCTGAATCTGTCAAACATGCTGGTGGAGATGATGTTGAAAAATGGTGATGCATAGCATAACAAAACAAGCGGGATGCCTAAAAAAACTTTATTATCTCAGATAGGAGGAACTTAGTCCTGTACAACAACAAGGAAAGATGAAATAACAACAACGACATAAAAGATATTCCTTTGTTAAGATAATAAAGGGTTTTCTATCAACTCCACCAACATGTTTGACAAATTCAGCTGGGGTCAGAAAATTACCATGACTAAGACAAACTATCTTTAGTTCATTTATCTTTTTACACGAGTATAAAAGTCGTTCAGTCTTCTTTCTTTCTTTTTGGTCCTTCACCTTTTGTGTAGACAGTGATTTCTATTCAATTGAAGATGATTTCACATTGAGAACTAAAGGTAAAAATATAAATTATTTCTAACTACATTTTGTTACAAATTAGAATTGAATAAATATATATATCAATTCGTAAATTCTTGATACCTTAAGTAGTACTTTGTTGGATTTCAACCTCAGCTACACATGAAACAACACATCCTTGCGATCCACCAGCTGGAAACTTCAATGAATATTTTATTAGTTATTCACAAAAAATGATTCAATTTTCGAGTGAACATCAAAATTACCATTCAATGAAATCCCTAAATTTTCATTCGCTACATTCCTTGAAGTTCCTATTGTTGATATCTAATTTTGGACCTCCGCACATAATTTAACTTTCGAGCTTCATTAATTTTGATTGATTTAAAATAATTAGCTTTATAAAATTTAAAATATTTTTCAAGTTATTTTAGAATAATTTTAGTAGCTTTTATAATTTTTAAATAGTAAAAATGTTTTTATGTAATTAGTTTATTTTATAAATATTTGAAAGTAATCTTGAAAAGATTTTAATTTTGGTAAGTATTTTATAAAATTAGTTTAGTTTAGGTTATGGTTAATTTTAAAAATTAACTAGTTTATGGTTGAAATAATTATTTTATTTTGTTAAGATTGAGAAGCTCCTAAATTAAATATATTAATTCATCTTATTTAGACTTTAACTGAATTTGCAAATTAAATTCGATTTGGCTAAATTAATAATCCATTTAGCTAACCCATATTAAAGGACCAAATTATGGGCCTATATAAAAGATTTTTTTTTTCAGCAGCCCACACTTTTGTTCTCGATTCCCGGTCCATTTCCTTATCCCCAAAAGGAATTACCAAATGATAGAGCAACAACAATTCTCTTTCTGGAGGTTTTTTCGTCCAGTTTCATTCGCTTCCTGAAAAAAGGTAATATCTACTCATTTGTTTATTTTTTATTATGTGATGAGTTTGTCTCTGTTAGCTTTTCTTTGGCTTCATTCTCACTCTGGTCGAATGTGAATGGCCATGGTTTATTATCTTTATTGGTGGAATTATTGGCTGATCATTGTGTTATTCCTCCATTAGATGTTCGAATCAGTTTGTAATATTTAAGTTTATCTTTCGTGTTGTTTCGAATCACATGTTCGTCTTGCTTTGATTCTTATGCCTAACTTGTTCTTAAGCATTAGCTCCTTTCATGTCATTTGTTTGTTGCTAGATCCTTTGGCTCAATTATTTTTCTTGGACGCTTAGTATGTCTCCGTTTTGCTTTGTTCCAAATCGTTTAAAGTTCATTTGGTCCAGCTGTGTGTCGTTAGGTTGTTTCTGTTTTCAAGTAAAGAAAATCAGCTTGTTCCATGTATATAATAATTTTATTTCATTTTTCATGTACTATCATGCCTTTTCTCTTTATATAAAGTTATGTTAACCAGTAATCATTTGTTTATCATAATAATGTGGGCGGCCCTTATAAATTTTATGGATAACTTATCGGTGGCCCCTTAAAGTTGGCATCAACTTTCACATGGACACTCTAAGAAAGATTTGTTTATTTTTAGCACCTCATGTCAAACCTCATTGTATCATTTTGACACTTTTTATGTTTTCAAAACCACATTTTAAGTGTGTACATCCAGACGCCTCTTATGTGAAAAATAGAAAAATCTGACACGTAGAAATTTTATTTTATTCTTTAATAAATTAGTTTTACTTTCTTTTTTATTTCTTCCAGATCCCAAACCTCATGCCCCACCTCTTCTCTTCTTTCTTCTTGTCTTTCCTTTCTCTTTTGGTTTGTTCTTCTCCTTCAAAAAGACAAAGAGCATAGATTAGTTCACAAAGTAAAATACGTTGGAGAATATGAAAAATCATATCAAATCAAAAAGTTTTTGTATGACGTTTAAAAGAAAATGACTTCTTGTGCTACTATGATTGAGATTTACAATGACGGATATATAAAATAAATATTTTTTTTTCAGTGGAGGTTGTTCTTTATTTTGTTTATTTCTTGAAATCAATTTAATTTCGTAATTTCAATGGAGAAGGTAAGAATGTAAATCAGTTTTTCCATTTGAAAGAAGTTGTTTTCATTTTTTGTTTCCTTGAAATCGATTTTGTTTTTTTAAGTATAAATCAAGATGCAAATTCGATTTTCAAACAAGATGGAAGAATCAAAAAGGGTAACCTAGTAAAGTATTGTAATATTTCTTTAAAAAGTTGTGTGGTGATGAGGATGGTAAAAGGTGAAGAAGATGGAAGGGAGAAAGTAAGGAAGAAAAAGGAGAACAAAATATTTATAAAAAAAGTCAAAATATTTACAATAAACGTCTCTGACGCGCTTTAAATTCGTGTAGCACACATACCATGCTTAGTCAGCGAAAAGTGTTTAAAGACACAATTAGACGCGATATGAGGTGTGTAAATTGAACAAAGCTTAATTAAAGTGTCTAACTGAAAATTTCTTCCAAGTTTAGGAGGCCACTAATGGACTAGGCCTAAATTTTATTGTGGCATATATGTATGTATGTGAAAGTGTCTCTAATATGGTCTTTTCTTCGGTTTAATCATGTGTTTTGGTATTGCTACCCCACCATGCTATTTTCAATGGACATTATTTATGTAGTTTATGTCATCATTTAACATGTCTGATTTGAATAATGATGTCATTTTGTTCAGTTCTTTGATCAAAGCTATTTTCTTCTTTTTGCTTCAAGTAAGCTAGCTTGACCCTTTAGTATGATAAGTTGGCAGCTCTAGGTCTCCATGTATGAGTGGGTATCGTTTATCGCAGAAAGTGTGATGTTTGTCTAGTGTGCATCATGCTATCTCTATTTTGTTTATATGGAAAAGAGCCTAGAATATCCTTAAAGTATCTGAAATGGTACAAAATTACCCTCCATCCACCTATTAGCTCCAAAATACCTTTGTCATCCACCTATTGACTCTAAAATACCCTTCTTATTCATCTTTGGGTCCAAAATTAACCACCTTTATAATGATTTTAAATTTAAACTATATAAATATTTTTAATACACGGGCGCTCAACTATTTATTATAATTTAACTTATTAATATAATTTATAATCAAATCTACTACCCATCCATTACTAATTAAGCCATACCTAATTAATAAGTCCGCCTCATTACTAATGCACAACAGGAAAACTACTACCAATGAGTGTTTCTAAAATTTTGAGGCGAAAATGTCTACAGAAGTACATTATCAACATTCAAGTCCTCAATCAAAACATATTATAATTCAAGTGTCTAAATAAAAATTTCTTATAACTTGAAAAGTCTGACTATGTTAATATTAATTATTCATTTGCCTCAATTATGTGATGTTACTTAATCGATAATCATTTTAAAAAAATATATATTAAGTTTTTAATATTTAAAACAAATATTAAATATTTATAAATTTATATTAAAAATAGTGCATGAATTAATTCGAGTGGTACTACTTCTTTACCTTTAATCATAATTTCGAATTCATGTTTGAAATAAAATCCTATTGAAAGTGTTTCCTAAATAAGCGGCTCAACCTAAATTTAATTTGGGCTCCAATTCGGACTCAAATAATTTTGAATGTCATTTTTCAGGAATCAATAAATTCATCGTGCTTTAGTAGTGTTTAGAGAGATTTTGATATAAGAAATGATTTATTAATTGGGTGAGGCTTAATTAGTAATGGGTGGGTGGGGGTAGATTTATAAATGATATTAATAAATTAAATTATATCCAATAATTGAGCGCCAATTATTTTCAAAAATATTTGAATAGTTTAAATTTAAAACCGTTAAATTAGTAGTTAATTTGAACCCAAAGGTGAATGACAATGGTATTTTGGAGCTAGGTGAAAAGGCATTTTGGAGCCAATAGGTAGATAGAGGATTGTAATTACCATTTCCAATATTTTGAGGGTATTTTTGGCCTTTTTTCATTGTTTATATTTGGGATCTTGTTATCTGTTAATTATTTGTTCATAATGTAGCTGTTTTTGCTATGCCTTGCCTTACTCACACTTAGCTATTGTGAGTTTTCAAAATTAAGAAAGCTCGCTTCTCTTTATCTTGTCTTAGTTTATGACCATACTCTTAGTTTCTCAAGTGAACTATGTATTTATCTTCATTATGAATTAATTACTTTACCATATGTTTGTGAGCATTTGTGTTCCTATTCTAATTCTTTTATTTTTTTTCATATGTTTGCATTTCCTTTGCACTTCAGGTTTGTGGAAACCCAAATCTTCTTTATCGAGTTGGCCTTCATCACTATTCGAGTTTCAGAAGCTGAAATAGCGAGCTTGAAGCTATAATACAGGTCCAAAGATTAATACAGGTGCATGAAGAGCTGAATTAGGATGTATACATTGAGTATACAATCCCATATACAGGGAAAAAAACTAAAGTACAGCTCATATACGGCAGTATATGATCAGTGTATACGCTGATTTTTGGATACAAAAACAGGCGAAAGCCCAAGGAAAGTTGCAGCAGGTCCAGCCGGTGTAAAAATGGACAAGGTTCATTATGGGTCATTTTGAGACTCGAGACAGGTTATGAAGATTTGGAATTTTGGCCCAAATTTGATTCTCTCTTCCTTTTTACTTATATTGTATTGTTTTGACTTACTTTATTTATCCTATGGTTTAATTTAATTAAATTTCCAAGATAGTCATTTCTCTTTATATTCAAAAAATATGAATATTTATTTTATAGAAAATTACTTAGCTTTTATTTGATATTTGTCTTTATCAACATTTAAGTTATTTCCCTTTAGAAAAATCTCCTTAGATCTTTTAAATTAAGATAATAATAATAATAATAACAATAAAAAAATAAATTTTTCTTACTTAATTAAAATTTTGAAAGTTATTTGAAAAGTCATTTTACTCAAATCGCCGGTCAACCGCAGGTAAGCGGACATTACGAGGGCCTAACACCTTACATTGAACTTCGAACCTATTTTTCAAATCTATTTTATCCGTTTAAATCTTTTTTGAAAAACACAGAGTTTTTTCTTGATCTTTACTAAAAAATTAAGTGGTGACTCTGTTTCTTTTGGAAATTTGATTTCTCTTAAATCATAAGTTTAATCGATTTTGTAAAAAATATAGTCATTTTTCTTTATATTTTATTTTTCGAGTAAAACACCTATATTTTCTTTAGCTTTCTCCATGTTAGAAAAATCTAAAAAACTGTAAAAGCTATTGCAATTTGAACTGAAAAAATTATAAAATGGGAAAAGAAAAACTCCATAAAAGCTTCAGGGTGGAGAAAATATTAGAGCATTTGGAGCTTATAAAGGAGAAGACTTATGGGTGGGAAGGTACAAAAAGCGTGAAGCGGTATTTCATTTCCATTGATTTGTTAAATGATAAAATAGCTGCTGAAAACTGATACATGGTTGTTTTTGAAATAATATGACCACGTGATTTAGGAAGGACCTTGGAAATTGATCCAGAGAGGTAACCACTTATTAGTGAGTGACACATGTCAGTTATAAATTCATTCTATAATTATTATTTTTACCATTTTAAAAAGAGTAAAAAGTTAAATGTATTTTTTTTTACTTTGTTTGATTGGTCAAATTGATTAAATGTTATATTATTCTATAATTTCTCCTTTGAATATTTCTGAATTTAATAGGGTAATACTGTAAACTTAATTTGTATAGAGCTTAATAAATGTTTTTTTCATGAGTAATTGAAATTATAATTGTGTCTAATTTTGGTCTCTCGATACATGTATTTGCCGCGTCTAATTACATGTATCTCATATATACATGATTCAAAATTAGGTTTAATTTATTCTAAATACATTGAATCCAAGTGTATTCGTCTCTCTCTTTATATATATTATTAATTACCATCGATTAGAATCTCTACATACCATATATAGTTAATTACACATTATATTTGTATATTATTTTCTTTAGTTGTATTTACAATGTTAAATAATTTGACATGCATAGTTTTTTTGTGATCTTCTTAGGAGATAATATTCTTCATTCTAAAGGAATAAAAATGGCCAAACATATATGAAGATCCTTAAACTTGTCATTAAATTTTATTTTGACATTCCAACTCAACCTTGTTCTATTTTAACCCTTCAACTCCAATTTTTACGTTCCATTACTCAAGGTTTTTCCCTTGTTCATATGATATCATAGACTCTTCAATATTTTTAAAGAATCAAAGAGCTTCCGTTGTAAATGGGTGACTATTACTCATACATTGTCGCCCGTCTTGTCACGCCTGGAGCCTACACCCTAGATGTGGCTGACACTCGAAGACTATTTCTGGCCCCCAAGCGAACCCTTGGCCTGACTTACTTAACTCAGTGGAAAACTAAACTCAACTTAAACAAGAATAAAACATATTTAAAAACAAATACTTCATAAATTAATCTGGCCAAAATGGCACTTAAGTCTCAACAAGTAAAATAACTCCAAACTGAACTACTCACAGTCTTTTAAGCCTCTAAACTGACTGAAAAGGGATGTTGGGATAGACATCACAATTTCCTAAAGCTAAACTAGTAAAGCAATGAAAAAGATGTCCTCTGGAATGCAAAAACTCACCACTAACTCTGGAACTCAATTTGGATCAACGAAGCGCTGCATGCTGATCCTGATTACCTGCTTCTACATTATAAAACGATGCAGGTCAACTGACATTAGTACATTGAATGTACGAGTATGCGAGTTGGAGTGCTAAACACAACTATAAAGCTTGAAATGGAGTAAGCATGAATTTACCTTGGCTATACTTAACTCATAATGTAACAACTCAATATAAAGCAGTAACGACATATGCAATGTATATTTATGTAAAATTGATAAAATAGTGTATTTCGTAGTTCATTAAAGATATAACAATAACAAACTCAGCTTTACTTATATATGAAAGTAATATATTTCTGGCGGGAATTTCTCTAACCGACAACCACCACTATGAGCCTAAGTGGTGATACAACGTCTTGCCCACGCTGCCAGAACTGTTCTATACTTTGTCGTTGCATAATACATCCTCTACCTGGTGGATCCACTGGCTAACCTTAAGTGATCATTTAAAAAGTATGATACGTTAATACCCATGATGGCTACATGGTTTACATGGGGACTTGATTTATCTGAACTCTCATTCCCACATCAGTGCTCAATATTACTCCAAAAATGTAATTTAGCTCATAGTTTTAATAAAACTTCCTTCCTTTTGGTTGAGATAATTTACTGAACCCTTTAGCTTAAAAAACTCGTTTTGGAAACAATGTTCCCCTCTTTAGTTTAAAACTCTTTTGAAACTTCTTAGTTTCCTTTTAACTTAAATGTAAAAACATTTATCAGCCTTTAGGGAATACTTAGTCCCCTTTATAACTTTAGAGGAATGACCTCAACTCTTGCTCTTACTTAACTTGAAAATTTAACTCTTAGGGAATACATAGTTCCCTTATACCTTTTTATGCCTTTTTGAGAAATGAACTCAACCTTTACTCTTTTCATCTACTCGAACTTGAGACTTAAAAAAATTAAAGACGTTTAAGTAAGACTCTAAGAACTTTGAAAACTTTACTCTTACTCACTTTATAACTTTAGACTTAACTTCTTACTTTCTTGACTTTGGTTCTAACTTCCCTTGAATTTGAATTTAGGATTCAAGGATCATGATCTCATGTTTATGGATTATTTCATGATGTTTAGATGTAAAATAGAGTGTTGGAATCAACTAGGGATGAAGGGTACATCACTTAGGAACTAGTACGAAAAGATAGGAAAAGAACGGGGTCTCTAGGGGTTATTGGCGCTGTGAGAGGTGTGGAGAGCCAGGGCCTATTGGACAGACCCTGGTCGGGGGCACTATGGCTGGTGCGCCGCGTCAGGGCCTGTCAGACAGAGCCTTCCTTGAGGCTCTCTGGCAGGCGCGGCATCCCAAGGGGTGTCTGACGGGACCTCCGACTTTTATTCTTCGTTTTTCATATGTAAACCTCTCAAACTCCCATGAATCCCTCCCCAAACACTTAGGATCCCTAATTAACTCATTAACCAATACTTTAGACCCGAAAATAGTACAGAAATATAAATCAAAACTACTAGAGATTCTACAATTCAATCAACAAGAACTTCATAACTTTTCATCAAGAACTTCAAGATTTTCATTCAAATAACTCTAAATTGTTGTATTGAATAAAGTTGTAGGGTGGGTGAAAGGAACGACTACCGAATGATCTCACATACCTTGATAAAGATCACCCCCGACGAAATCCATGCAAGGATCTTTGCGTTCATGGATGATTCTTGGTCTTCATCTTCTTTTCTCATTTTCTGCCAAACCCTAAGAGTTATTAAATATTGAAAAAAGTATTTGGGACTTGTTTTCACCGTAATATAACCTTAAAAAATTAGGAAATACTAGGGTGAAAAGACAACTTTTCCTTTACTAAAATTCGGATTGGACTTTCCTCAGTCCAATAACTCAACTTCTGAAAGACATTTATACCTCATACGACATCAGAGTTGTGCAAACTCGGCAGCGTTGGAAAGATCTTCTCTAGGTATTTCCAACCATATAAAGAACTCACCCAAAGTTCTTTTGAGATGGAAGTTGTGGCCGTTTGAAAATGACCAAAACTCACTCGAAATTTTCCAGATTTCCTTACTTATTTTCAAAAATAATTATTCTTGGCTTCTTAGATTAATCTTAGTTAATTCTAGTTACGAGATGTTAGACGTCTGTCCAAAAACTATATAAGAAAAAGTTGGGTAACTACGTATCTTTCTGATGATACTCTCTCATAATCGATTTTTATAGCACCATGCCACATTTTTGGTGATTTCTTTAACATATCTGATTTCGTATAGCACTATACCATATTGTCAGTTATTTTAAGAGAATTATGGTAGGTAGAGATTGTAAGTGATGGTGATTAGCATCCCCTCAAACTAATGGTGGTCAACCAACAGTAACACACTGTTTGAATGGTTGTAGCCTGTTGTATTGTATTATGTTATTAGTTTAAATATAATATTACGTAATTAACTTTATATGAAATATGATTGTGAAACTTGAGTGTCAACTATGAAGTCACTATAAAGAGTCTGAAGTCTTAAGTGTAAACTCTAAAGGCTAAGAGTGCATCACACTCAACTGTAAACTTTTGAGTAAAGTTGGGAAGACGAAGCACCGGTACTGATGTCAAGATCCTCTTTAAATTTTGGAAAACCTCCTCCACTTTTGCATGCCAGGAAAAAGACTCTTTCATGGTCAATTTTAGAAAAATTTGTGGCTCTATGTAATTCATCTAACAACTCATCTATATTGGGAATGAGCATGTGTCTGGGACTGTGATTTTTTTGACGCTACAGTAACACACACAAATCTACCAAGAGTTATATTTTTTTACACTAGCAGAACTGGCTAGCAAAGGGACTTGAACTAGGACGTATGAAATCAAATTTTAATAAAGCTGCAACTTGGTTCTCAATTTCAATATTTTGACCATGTGGGCAATGGTAAGGTCATCTGGGTAATGGTAAAGACTGATGTTTGGAGGTTATAATTTGGTAGCAGAGGAATAACATGAGAATGTGCTCTAAATGGTGAAACAAATGTTGGTTCAGAAACCACAACTGAAATTAATCTAGAAGTGTTTGGATTGGATTACGTGGACCTTCTGATAGCATGTTAAAGATTGGAGAGAAGTTGTGGCTGAATCAGTTGATCTCAAGCATTGCAATTTGTAATGTTTCCCTTGCCAATCGAAAATTATGAACATATCCTTCTAGTTAGCTTGAATTGTCTTGTGAGTAGCCAAAAATTTGATATCAAGAACCAAATCAACCCCTCCAATTACAAAAGGGTAGTAATCTTGAATTGAATTTGAAGATTTCGGGCAAACTTTTTTGCACCATATGATGTACCCATTCCCTATTTGCAACCCAATTTTAGAACTATTTCTACTGGTTAATTATACTCTTTCACATTTCACAATGGATTCAACAATAAAATTATGTGTGGGACCACTATATTTTAATATTAAAACCTTTCTATGGTTGATCTCACCCTGAAGCTTAATTGTAGCATCGATTGACTATCCCAAAATGGCATTGAAAGAAATTTCAGCAATGTGTGTTTCTTGCGAGTTATCACCAACGACTACATTGACCTCATCAACCTCTTCCAATTGATCTTCTCTAGTAATCTCCATGAGAGATAGTTTTGCATATTTGCATCTGACTGGGTGCAAATTTCTCATGGAAACGATAACAAAGTCCTTGTGCCATAAGATTTCTCCTCAGTTCCCATGTCCGCATTTGAAGAGGTTGGGAAACGACTGGGTTAGAAGAAACATTGCTGCGTGGATTGTGATGTGTAGAGGAAGAATTGTATTGGGTGTTTCTATAGAATTCAATGGTTGTACAATGGGTTTGTTGATTGGGGTCCAGTTAGGCACTCTCTTGCTTCGAGTTGGGCCTAATTTATTTTCAAATTCAAGTGCCAAACTCATAGTCCTGTAAACTGTTCTAGGTTTGTAATCCTAACATCGGATTTAAGTTCCTATTTCAACCCATTCAAGGACACTCCTAAGAGACAGTGATCCAGCCAGTTTATGACCCTAGACGAATATTTTACAAATTGTTGACGATACCCCAGTATAAAACCCGTTTGTTGAATGTTACAAAGGTACTTGTCGGGATTTTGAAACTCTGCAGGACCATAATTTTCTTGGAATGATTTTTTAACAAGTTCTTCCCAATAAAGTAAAGTTAGCTCACGATTTATCCAAGAAAAGAGATCTAGAGAAGCATCCCCTTCCAAATACATCGCTGCAATGTCAACTTAATGTTCCTCTTGAGTTATTAACAGAAGAAATAATTTTCTGCTTTCAAAATCCATCCTCATCGGTGTATGGCCTCGGGGAAGTATTTTTTGGCCAAGCTGGACTATCAATGTCTTCTTCCTTTTCTTGCCATGCAGAGTTTCCTCTATTTTGGTTTTGGTGACTGGATTCTTTCTTATTGAGGGAAACTTGTCTGGGCTTTCAATGTTGCAACATTTGCTGCCAGTGAGTCAGTCGTATTTAGTTTAGATGCTCTGGCAAATAATTGTTAGACAAGAAATTCAGCATTGTGAACGCCTTCTTTTGAATTAGACAATCTGGTATTGACCATGTTGGATCGATCTTCTATGATACAAACTGATAATAACCAGAAGTAGAGAACCGAAGAAATAGAAAAAATCAAGTAAATTTATTGGCAATAGTTTGTGCAAGAATTTTTTAAAAACAATTATACTAATAAAGTTGTCAGTATGGAGAGGACAATACTCCTGAAATATAGTAATTTTAATTCTTAATCACATACCCCAAATAACTAATCCTATTACATATATATAGAGAACATAATAGGATAAGACTGACACCATAAACTACAAACTAGGAATAATATAATTGCTAGATCAACTGCTGGAGCAAATCCAGGGAACAGGTCAATATGCTGTCGCAGTTGTGTTTGTCCAGAACTCTTAAAATCTTTATCCTTTTGTCGAAACTTTCTTTTGAAGTACCTCTTGATAGGTGGGCCAGTATCAAAATCCTAATTCTTGTGCAATATATGATTTTAGAAAAAACAATGATTTTAAGAATTGGCACTGTGCAGTGCATAGTAAATAGAGTCTGCAAATGTATTAGCCGGATTTGTTTGGTATTCATTTTGTTTCTCTCTCTAATAATTTTCGATATACTTGCTCATGATAAAGATCCCTTTTGAATGTTTCTTCCACTTGCCCTAGATCTCCTCCACTAATAGAAGTAATGCAGATATTTGAAAGAGATGTAGTTACTGAAACTGATATGTAGAGCTTTCAGATTTCAATGCTTAACTGCATGATCTGTAGTATTCTATTCTTTTCCCTCGACTTGAGGATGATACTTTGGTCATACCAGCAAAACATTTACTAATTTTGTGGTGCTGATTCAAAAGTCTGAAAGCTTTTGGTAATTCCAATTTTTTTAATTTGGGAAATTTTGAGTGATTGTTGATTTGTTGTCGAAAGATATCTTTCTTCTGTTTGTGAAAATCGGTAGCACCAATTTTTTACCTTTAAAAGTAAAAGAAGATAATATCAATTATTTTTCTATGGCATCTTTTACTTCCTGTTTGAGAAAATCGAAATGGGTACCTAACGTTGTTCGTATACTTGTTGGATATGGGCACTTAGTTAATGTTGTAGAGAAGAAACTTATTAACACCAAAAAATACTTTGAATTTGACAAAGGCCTGTAACCTTTGGTTCATGAATTTGAAAGTGAGGTGAAAAGCTTGATATAACAACTTGGTGGGGTCTTTGAAAGCAGTGCGTGGAGTTAGTCTCAAAATTAATTTAGGTTGCTCTTTCAGAAAACATAAACGTGGTTAGTAGTATTGGAAAAGTTGATTTTGAGAACTGGACCTCAATGCCTTTGGTATAATAGCAAAGGTAGTACAACATGGACATGAGGTGCACGCACGTCATGAGCTCAAATTCTGTTGTGAACCAGATTTTGTATTTAAGTAAAGAAGGGTGGAAGGTGACCTATTATCCATTGAGTTTCGGTGACAGCAAAACAGATTTTCGATCATAAAAACGGGTTTCAAAGTTATGACTTTAATTCATGTGGTCCAGTTTGTAAAATGACAAAATATGACCAAGAGAAACTGTTGCTATCCTGAAGTTAGAAGTCCTTTCAGAGATTAAGAAATGTGTAAAACCTGTCTGTATTACAACATATAGATGTTCCAAGGTCCTTGGTATCTTCTTTTGATAAGTAGATCTTTGGGTGTTAAAAGCTGGCAACAAATTTATTTGAGACTTGGAGAATTCCTTTTGTCTAGAAAATGCCTTCCTCATATCTATATTGTGTACTTAAAGTGTTGCTAACTTTACATGATTAGTAGAATGCCAAAAGTGTATTTCTTGTATTGTTCTTTGTTGAACCTTTTTAAAAATCTTGTTTAGAGATATTATTAATTGAAGAATGATTAGCAAGAATTGTATAATAAGGTGATAAATTGAATATTATCTTGCAATATGTAAAAACTTAAATATTATCTTGCAATATGTAAAACCTTATCACTTTTCTTGATGATTGAGCAGAATTCAACACTTTGATATGTTCATTGGACTACAAGAACTACAAGGCCGAAATAAGTATTGCAGATGCACAGGATTCATTCAAGGATGGGTGGTTGTTTTGGTGACTGGATGCTTAACCGGAAGGGATAAGTTAAAAAGGAAATTCGCCCAGACATTTTTCCTTCCTCCGCAGGACAAGGGTTATTTTGTGTTGAATGATGTTTTTAGGTATGTCGAAGATAATGAGATTGATACCGTTATAGAAGTGCTTAATTGAACTGAGGATGTGCAGTCAGAGATTTTGACCCATGATCCAGGTTGGATCTTTTTTTATAATTGAATAAATGTACTTGTTCTTTTATCCTCTTAAAATATTTTACTATTTTCATATTGAATACAGAACCTACTCATGTGGTTGATCCTCCAAATCTCGACCAAGCTCGCTCACCTGCAGAAGAAGTTCAACATGTTGAGGAAAAAGCCAATGACTCTTCGGTAGATGGGAGGCAAGTTGCTGATGAAAGAGAGATTGTTGTGGAAATTGGATCATATTTCAACGAGGACCAGCACCATACAAATACAGAATCAGCTAGTTCTGTTGCCCAAGAGGATGCTCCAAAGAAGTCGTATGCATCAATTGTCAGTTCACAAACAAAGAAAGGGCCAACCAAAATCTATGTACCCACCAATACTTCCAGAGTGGCTCCTCTAAAAGCTGTAAAGCAGCCGGTTGCTGCAGTAGCACAAAACGCAGCTCCTGAATCATTAAATCCTACTACCACTAGTGGAATCGATGTACCTGAATGTAATGATGCTGAAGATGAAGGTAAAATCTCTTGAAACCTGTCTGAAATAAACTCAGTACTTCGATCATGTGATGGACATATCTATGTCAGAAAAAATTGAATAAGGATGTCCTTATTTAATTTTTTTAGCAAATAAAGGAGCACAATAAGTAGATGTGTTTTGAGTTTGATCTAGATGTTGTATTATCAGATCTGCTTGCAATTGTCATGTTCATTCTGCTTCTAACTTTGTCATTGCTTAAAGTCCAATTAAGGGTACATTGTCATCTAATTTACTTAAATTTTAATTCTTACAGCTGAGGGATACTCTATTTATGTATGAAATTTGCCTCTAGATGTTACTGTAGCCCAACTTGAAGCTGAATTTAAGACATATGGGCCTATTAAGCAATGAGGTGTACAACTTAGAAGTAATAGGGTTAGTGCAACACACCTTATATTAATCTTGGTTCACTAACCTACAGATTGTTAATATGTGTCCACTTATTCCCTTTTCTGCAGCAACATGGATTCTGCTTTGGCTTTGTTGAATTTGAAGATATGAGCTCCATGAACCTGTATGGCACTGTTGATGGAGCTCACATCTTCAAATTCAACAAAGCCAAATCAGAATCCTTGTTGGTGATACAAAGAGAATAAGTGGACACATGATAACAATCTGTAGGTGTTAGTGAACCAAGATGAATATAATGTATGCTGAACCAACCCTATTACTTCTAACTTGTACACACCTTTTGTAATAGGCCTATATCTCTTAAATTCAGCTTCGAGATAGGATACAGTAACATCTAGAGGCAAATAGCAGACATAAATGGAGTATCATGCAGCTCCAATAATTAAAATCGAAGTAAATCAGATGACAATCTACTCATACTGGAACTGTAAACAATGAGCGAGTCTAAAGCAGAGTAAGCATGACAATGCTAGTAGATCAAATAATCCAACATCTAGATCAAACCACATCTACTTATTCATTTGCTCAAAAACTAAATACTAACATGCCTATTCCATTTTTTTGGCACATATAGATGTGTCCATCACAAGATGGAAGTAATGAGTAAATTTCAGGCAAGTTTCAAAGAAATTGTTACATTCATATTCAGTATCATTAGTTTCAGGTACATTAACACCACTGGGGGCAGTAGCATTTGATGCTTCAAGAGCTACAGTTTGTGCTACTGCAGCAACCAACTGTTTTACAGCCTTCGGAGGAGACATTCTGGAAGTATTTGTGGGTACCTATATTGGATGGGCCTTTCTTTTTCGTGAAGTGATGATTGATGCATATAACTTCTTTACAGAATCCTCTTGGGAAACAGAATTAGCGGATTCTGTATTTGCTGGGTTGATCCTCGTTGAAACGAGATTCAATTTCCACAACAATCTATCTTTCATCACCAACACGTCTCCCATCTTCCAAAGAGTCGTTGGCCGTTTCCTCAACATGTTGAACTTCTTCCGCATTTGAGCCAACTTGGTTGAGATTCTGAGGATCAACGACATGAGTAGGTTTTGGATTCAACATGAAGATAGTAAAAGATTTTAAGAGAAAACAAGAACAACTACACTTATTGATTTAGAAAAGAGAACAAACTTGGATGGGGGGTCGGAACCTCTAACTACACATCCTCAATTGGATTAATCATTTGTGAGGTGGTATCAATCTCATTTTCTTCCCCATACCTAAAAACACCATTCAAAACGAAATAACTGTTATCTTATGGAGCAAGGAAATATGTCAAGGCGAATTTCCTTTTTAACTTATCTCTCCCTGATAAACTTCCCTTAAAAAAAATAATCAACTCATCCTTAAAGGAATCCTATGCATCTACAGTCATTATTACGACCTTATAGTTCTTGTAGTCCAATGGACAATGTCAAAGTATTAATATTCCGCTCAAACATGAAGAAAAACAATAAGGATTAAATTACATTATTTCCCTGTTCTTTTTCAAATTACAAAAATCTCTTAAAATTTATGGATTTTGGATACATTACTAGACTTCCTGATACATGATTCGACTTTCAGATACATAGGTGAGGGATGTATCTGTGAGGGGAGGGATGTATCAGAGAGGGGATATGACATCCGGATGCATCACTTGACTTACAGATACATCAGCAGACATCCGAATACATAGGTGAGGATGTATCAGGGGATTTATGTATTTGAGAGGAGATATAATGTATCATCAAGAGGAGAGTGATGTATTCGAGAAGAGATTTTTGAAATATTTTTGAATGATAGAGAATTTTAGAGATTATGGTAAAATAAGATGTGTATTCAGAATTTCGAAATGATGGGTGCACTATTACGAAAAGGTAAATCTAAGATTCGAATTTCTAACTTCTCTTAGAGAGGTGCACCCAATCATAATGGCACAATATTATACAATACTTCATATGTGGGTTCACACACATATATTGAAATACTTTTTTACAAAAATATAATACTATTATATATGATTTCAGGAGTAGAGCATGGGTTCACGTGAACCCGATGACCCCCTCCTGAATACGCCACTGTGTGTATTTAGGTTATTTTCCTTTTCAGTATTGCAAGATAGTATTCAATTGAATTTATCACCTTGTTATGCAATTCTTGCTAATGCTTCTTCAATTAATATATCTCTAAACAAGATTTAAAATAAGGTGAAACAATTCTAACACCGGGTATAACAACAGTTCCTCTCGGTCATAATCTATCATATTATAGAGTGGACACCATGAATTGAAGTCAAAACTTCAAAACGTGTTTTTATGATCGATAAATCAGTTATTTTTTCTCCCAAGCTCAATGGATAATGGGTCACGCTCTATCCTTCTTTACTTAAATACTAATCCCGGTTCACAAGAGAGTTTGAACTCATGAAGTGCGTGCATCTCATGTCCATGTTGTACTACCTTTGCTATTACTTTTTAAGGCATTGAGGCCATAGTTCTCAAAACAAACTTTCAAATACTACCAACCACAAATAGTTTATCTAAAAGCATAACCTAAAAGTTGTTACATCAAACTTTCAACCTCAATTTCAAGTTCAAATAGAAAGTATTTTTTGGTGTTAGTAAGAATTACTCTTCTACAACACTCAACTAAGTGCCCATAGGAGCATAATTGGTATTATCTTCTTTTATTTTGATGGGTAAACAAGATTAAACTTACAAGAACATTTAGTGAAGTTTACAACTTTTATGAACCAATAATTCTTTTGTAAATCAATGTCTTATGTTATCACATTATACCACCCCTTTTATCTTTATCGTTATTGTGTTTTTGCGCTGAAAGCTCATGCGCTTGTCATTATTAATCTCACAACAATTCTTTATCACATTACATCTTAAACACATGTGTCTAATGTTAGCACAAAAAATGTTAGTTTTATTCTATTTAAAATACATACTAAGAGTTGTCATAACCACTTAGTTTGATCACTAATCAACTCATGTACAACAACTACTCTAATTAGTTGCCTTTTATGTTATGGCACCATCATCAATAATAACTCATCATTACTAGCAAATTTTGAGATTCACATTGCATCATAGTACGCTTCTAGAGTTCTAGCACAACAAAATATTTAATTTATTTGATACTATACTTGTGGCACCTCTCATGCATCACAAATTATTTCTTTCCAAATAATGCATCAAGAAGCAATATATCAACAAGAACATATAATAAATTATAAGAAATTAATAATATATTTTCCTACTCTAACGTTACATTCAATCATATAACAATTGATCAAGTATCACAAATATGTATATGCAACATTTATTAAGATATAATTAAAAAAACTTAGATTCTATTTTTTCTTTTCTTACGAATATGTAGCACAACCTCAACAAAACACATCTACACTTTCAAATATTTCATAATAGAGAGATAACTTTTTCATTAAGTTTTCAATTTGATATGTAAATACAAATTTATAAATTAAAACGTCAATATATTCATATCTTTGTTTTCAACAAAAAACCTTTTGTATATGTAGAGAAGAATATTCACAAGTGTGACACAATAATAATTTTAACATCTAGTATTAAGTTTCAAGAAGTTCAAAAGAATTAAGTCTAAATTTGGATGCTCAAAAAGCACAAACATGTAATTTATTAGAATGTTCAATTTCAACACAAATTTATGAATCTAAAGCAACCCATATATGATAGCTTAGCTACTCAATAAAATTGTTACGAGTTAATGGTCTCTAAAGCACTCGATCAAACAATAAGCATTTAACAAAACATTTTTTCACCAGATTAATATCATCTATCTCAGTTACTTTAAATATTGTTAAATATGTTTTCTTTTTAATTATCTCTAGTCGATTATTTGTAATTTCGTTCCTCTCTCATAAGATTTTAAAATATTAATGCGTTTAATAGGGTTCGGGGTTCAACCTTTTAAAGTATTTTTATGTTATTGCTCGACTAAAAAATTTCATTTCTTGCTAAATATAATTTGTTTTCTTTATATGTTAAGATTTTCTATCAACTGCTAACTTAAAGGTTTTTAAGTTTATTTTTCGAGTTATAATTTTAATTTCCTGCTATATCTAACAATTGTGTTAACATATATGTTATCCCTCTTTGATTATGTGTATTTGTTCCACTAACACAAATTTATCGATCTAAAGCAATCCATATATGATAGCTTAGCCACTCAATAAAATTGCTACAAGTTAATGGTCTCTAAAGCACTCTATCAAACAATAAGCATTTAACAAAACATTTTTTTACCAGACTAATATCATCTATCTGTCACGACCGAAATCGAGCCGCGAGTGGCACCCACACTTATCCTACTATGTGAGCGAACCAACCAATCTAAACCCCAACATTTCAATATAATATAAACAGAAATTATTGCGGAAGACTTAAAACTCATTAACAAAATCAATTAATAACTTCTAAAACTTATCAATTACTATCCCCAAAATTTGGAAGTCATCATCACAAGAACATCTATCCTCAAATTACTAAATCTAAGAGTATCTAGGAAGCTAAAATAAATAAAAGCTAGTCCATGCCGGAACTTCAAGGCATCAAAACATGAAGGAGAAGATCCAGTCCAAGCTAGAAGCATTAGCTCACCCTGAAATCTGGTGTAATGAAGACTGGCTAGAGTTGCGGTTGAGTTGAAGACGACGGTACGTTTGCCGCACTCCACAAATAACAAAGAAAGAAACATACAAGTAGGGGTCAGTACAAAACACAAGTACTGAGTAGGTATCATCGGCCAACTCAAAATAGAAAACAGTATATATCAGATAATATCATAAAACCAACTACACTACTCAACAGGTAGCAACAACAAGTACTATAATCATTAATAAGTACGCCAAGTACACCCATGAGGACTCAAGCCTCAATACAATACTCATTTGGGAAATAGGTTCATTAAATTGAGTATATTAGCATATTTCAAGATTCATTCTCTTTACAATCCTGGTGTCGGAACGTGACACTCCGATCCTCATCATACTATCCTGGTGTCGGAACGTGACACTCTGATCCTCATCATACTATCCTGGTGTCGGAACGTGACACTCCGATCCTCATCATACTATCCTGGTGTCGGAACGTGACACTCCGATCCTCATCATACTATCCTAGTGTCGGAACATGACACTCCGATCCATATACTATCTTGGTGTCGGAACGTGACACTCCGATCCATATACTATCCTAGTGCTGGAACGTGACACTCCGATCCTCATCATACTATCCTGGTGCCGGAACGTGACACTCCGATCCATATACTATCCTGGTGTCGGAACGTGACACTCCGATCCATATACTATCCTGGTGCCGGAACGTGACACCCGATCCATTAATACTATCCTGGTGTCGGAACGTGACACCCGATCCTCTATTACTATCCTGGTGCCGGAACGTGACATCCGATCCACTAAACTCATTCTTTTAGTTCATCAAGCCTTCTTTTATACCAAGGCATCATCATTAACAAAGAGGTTTTAAGATTTAGGATTCAACAGCCTCATCATGCTTATTTTATCACAATTATATAATCACATCATGCAAGCACACAATTAAGCATATAGAAGGGTTTACAATACTACCCAATACATATCATTCGCGATTAAAAGTTTATTATGAAATAGCATAAACCATAACCTACCTCCACCGAAGAATTCATGATCAAGAAATCTACTTTTCCAAAGCTTTGCTTTCCTCTTCGTTCTCTCTTCTTGATCGATCGTTTCTCCCTCTCTCTGTTCTTTCTATTTTTCTTATTCAAACCCTTTTTATTTTACCCTAATTAGCATATAATTAAGTATAAAAGATGACAAAAGTAACCCACTAATTGTTTCAAGGTTATCTCTTTCAACCCCCAAGTAATTGAATTATTAATATTAAACCACTAACTTTATAATCATAAGCAGGAATAATCCAAAACGCCCCTTAAAACATTTAACAAAAATCCAACCCAGGCACGGTTACGCAGACTGTAACGGCCCATCGTGCCTGCAACGGTCCGTCCTGCTGCTTCTGTCACAAAGTTCAAAGACTAAATTTCACTTAAGGGTCTGTGACGGCCCGTCATGCCTGTGACGGTCCGTCCTGCCATTTCGTCGCGAAGTTCAGAGAGTCGATCTCAGTACCAAAATTTCAGAATTCTAAGTGTTTTGGAACGAGACACCCTCGACGGTCCGTCGTGCCCATGACGGTTCGTCGTGGGATCCGTCGACCAAGACAGTTTTTCCAGAAATAAAATCTGCTGCTCAAAACGACTAAACAGGTCGTTACAATAGATACCAATTTACCCATCGTTCGTCCTCGAACGATCATAATAAGAAAAACAAGGGCAATAGGGAGCACCTGGATCTGTAAACAGGTGTGGGTATCTTTCTTGCATATCAGCCTCCTTCTCCCAAGTAGACTCTTCAACCGACCGATTCTTCCATTGAACCTTGACGGATGCAATCTCCCTTGACCTCAACTTGCGGACTTCTCTATCTAAAATAGCAACAGGCTCCTCCTCATAAGACAAATTCTCATCAAGCAGAACTGAATCCCAACGAATGATGTAGTTTCCATCCCCATGGTATCTTTTCAACATAGACACATGAAATACCGGATGCACTCGTGACAGTCCTGGAGGCAAGGCTAATTCATAAGCTACCTCCCCCATGCGCTTCAGAACTTCAAAGGGACCAATATACCTTGGGCTAAGCTTACCTCGCTTACCAAACCGCATCACCCCTTTCATGGGCGAAACCTTCAGCAAGACTTGCTCACCCTCCATAAACTCCAAGTCTCTAACCTTTCGATCTGCATATTCCTTCTGCCTACTTTGAGCCGCTAAAAGATTTTCTTGAATGCATTTCACTTTATCTAACGATTCCCTCAGAAGGTCAGTACCCCAAGGTCTAACCTCAAATGCATCAAACCAACCAATGGGAGACCTACATCTCCATCCATACAGTGCCTCAAATGGGGCCATACCAATGCTTGAGTGATATCTATTATTGTATGAGAATTCTGCTAAGGGTAAGAAGTTATCCCAATGACCACCAAATTCTATCACACATGCACGAAGCATATCCTCCAACACTTGAATCGTTCGCTCAGACTGACCATCGGTCTGAGGGTGAAATGCGGTACTAAGATCCAACCTAGTACCTAATTCAGCATGCAATGTTTTCCAACACTTAGAAGTAAACTGCGTACCTCTATCTGATATGATGGAGAGTGGAACCCCATGCAATCGAACAACTTCCGAGATGTAAAGTTTGGCTAACTTCTCTGCATTGTAAGTCACCTTGACCGGAATGAAGTGAGCAGACTTAGTTAACCTATCAAAAATTACCCAAATGGAGTCATACTTACCCATCATCTTGGGAAGACCAACCACGAAGTCCATTGCAATTCTTTCCCACTTGTATTCAGGAATGGGCATTCTCTGAAGTGTTCCTCCGGGCCTCTGGTGTTCATATTTTACTTGCTGACAATTTGGACATTTGGCAATAAAATCAACAATGTCACGCTTCATTCTACTCCACCAAAAATGTTGCTTTAGGTCACGATACATCTTGGTTGCACCAGGATGTATAGAATACCTTGAACTATGAGCCTCTTTAAGAATAGTGTGAATCAAATCATCGACGCGGGGTACACAAACCCTTCCCTTAATTCTCAAAAGACCTTCCTCATCGATTTTTACTTCTTTAGCCTCCCCTTGCAACACTTTATCTCGGATCCGGATCAATTTCTCATCAGTAAACTGCTTTCCCTTAATCTTGTCAAGAAAAGAAAATCTTGCCTCCACACTGGCCAAAAATCCTCCCTTCTCATTTACTTCTAGCCTCACAAAGTCATTAGCCAGAGTCTGAACTTCTCTGGCCAATGGGCGTCTGGAAACCTGTAAGTGAGCTAGACTTCCCATGCTCCCTGCTTTTCTACTTAACGCATCTGCCACAACGTTAGCTTTTCCCGGATGATACAAGATAGTGATGTCGTAGTCCTTCAGTAGTTCCATCCATGTCCTCTGTCTCAAGTTCAAATCTTTCTGAGTAAAAACATAGTGTAGGCTACGATGATCTGTATAGACTTCACACTTAACCCCATATAGATAGTGCCTCCATTGCTTTAATGCAAACACTACCGCTGCCAACTCCAAATCATGGGTCGGATAATTACGTTCGTGCACCTTTAATTGCCTCGAAGCATAAGCAATTACATTCTTCCCTTGAATTAGCACTGCACCCAAACCCGAATAGGATGCATCACAATAGACAATGAAATTCTTACCTTCCACTGGCAGGGTAAGGATTGGTGCAGTAGTCAACAAAGTCTTGAGCTTCTGAAAGCTTTCTTCACACTCGTCCGACCATACAAATGGGACACTCTGCTTAGTCAAATTTGTCAATTGGGAAGCAACAGAGGAAAATCCCTTGACAAATCGGCGGTAGTAGCTAGCTAAACCAACAAAGCTCCTTACCTCTGTAACATTAGTAAGTCTTTCCCAACTCTTCACTGCTTCAATCTTAGATTGATCCACCATCACTCCATCCTTTGAAACTACGTGTCCTAAGAAGGACACTGAATCTAGCTAAAACTCACACTTGGAGAATTTGTCATATAGCTTTTTCTCCCTTAACATTTCCAATACAATTCTCAAGTGATCCTCATGTTCTTTCTTGCTCTTTCAGTATACCAGTAATCAATGAATACAATGACAAAGAGATCCAGATATGGCTTAAAAATCCCATTCATCAAGCTCATGAAAGCAGCAGGGGCATTCGTAAGCCCAAAAGACATTACTAAGAACTCATAATGCCCATACCTGGTCCGAAAAGCAGTCTTGGGTACATCCGTTGCCCGTATTTTCAATTGATGATAACCAGATCTCAGATCGATTTTTGAGAAGGTACAAGCACCTTGTAACTGATCGAACAAATCAACGATGCGAGGAAGAGGATACTTGTTCTTAGCCGTTACCTTATTCAGTTGTCTGTAGTCTATGCACATTCGAAAACTCCCATCCTTCTTCTTCACAAACAAAACAGGAGCACCCCAAGGGGATGCACTTGGTCTAATGAAGCCTTTTCCTAACAATTCTTGAACTTGAGCCTTTAACTCTCTTAACTCCGCGGGAGCCATTCTATAAGGGGGTATAGAAATGGGGCGAGTACCCGGTTCCAGATCAATGCAAAAGTAAATATATCTATCCGGTGGCATACCAGGAAGGTCTGCAGGAAACACCTCCAGAAACTCACGGACTACCGAAACCGACTCAATTGAAGGTACTTGGGTAGTATCATCTCTGAGGTGTGCCAAGAAAGATAAACACCCTTTACTAACCATTCTCTTAGCATGAAGAAAGGAGATGATACGAACTGGAGTGGAAGTGTAGTCACCCTCCCACACTAACGGATCTGTCCCAGGCTTGGCCAACGTTACAGTTTTTGCATTACAGTCTAAGGTCGCAAAATTCGGAGAAAGCCAAGTCATAACCAGAATTACATCGAAATCACCCATTTCTAAGATAACCAAGTCTACATGAGTATTGATTCCCACAAAAGTCACCAGACAAGACCTATATACCCTTTCAACTATCACAGACTCACCCAACGGAGTAGACACACGAATAGGCATGTCAAGTAATTCACAAGGTAAATTAAGACAAGTAGCAAATGAGGAAGACACATATGAAAATGTGGAGCTAGGATCAAACAATACAGAAGCCATGCATTCACAAACCAAAAGATTACCTGTGATAACAACATCAGATGTCTCCGCTTCAGACCGCCCGGGGAAAGTGTAACAATGGGCCCTATCGCCTGTCTGCCTGTTGCCCCTACCATGTTGTGCTGTAGTGGCTCCAGTTTGCCCGTCACCTCGGCCGTTTTGGTGACCACTATTACCTCGACCACCGTGTCCTCCAGAATGACGGCCTCTTCCTTGACCACCTCTACCTCTGACTATTGGAGGTCTGTAACTCTGTTTTGGACAATACCTCTTAATGTGTCCAGTCTCCCCACATCCATAACACTCTCTAAATTCAAGCATCGGTCTCTGTGAGAATGACAAAGTCTGGGGATAACCTCCAAACTCAGAGAAATGTTGACCGGTCTGGGGTGGACCCCCAACTACAGTCTGCAGTGAAGACTGAATAGGTCGGGCTGGGTAACCTCCTGAACCCTGCCCTCTGGAGTAAGAACCATTAAACTCACCTTCCTTACGAAACCTTTTAGATGTTGATGCCTTGGTCAAGTCATCTGGTTTCACTCCCTCCACCTCTATCACGAAGTCTACCACTTCCTGAAAGGATTTTGCTGTAGCCGCTACCTGTAAGGCTGAAATCCGCAATTCTGACCTCAACCCCTTCACAAAACGGCGAATCTGCTCTTGTGGACTGAAACAAAGCTGGGTGGCGTACCTAGATAATGCACGAAACTTAGCCTCATACGCAGTAACCGACATCCTGCCTTGCTCTAGGCTCAAGAACTCATCTCTCCTCCTATCCCTCAAGGTCCGGGGAATATACTTCTCTATAAATAAGCTAGAGAATGACGCCCAAGTCATGGGTGGTGCCTGTGCGGGTTGACACTCAACATGTGACCGCCACCACATTTTGGCATTTCCCTGAAATTGATAGGTTACAAACTCAACGCCAAATCGTTCCACTATGCCCATTTTATGCAGTAACTCATGACAATCAACCAGAAAGTCGTAGGCATCCTCAGATTCAGCACCCTTGAAAACTGGAGGTTTCAATTTAAAGAACTTAGTGAAAAGTTCATGCTGATCACTTGTCATTATAGGCCCTGTAGTCAAACGAGGAAACGTGCCTATTTCAAATGAGGCATCCATGCGGGGAGCCACAACAGCTGCCTGTTGTACTTCTGGAACCTGAGGTGCTGGTGCAGAAAACACTGGAGGTGTCTGGCCTTGATCAGATAACCCGCTAAGATAAGCAAGAACCTGATTAATCATCTCTGGGGTAGGTTGGGGTGGTAATTCCTCATTCTGCACTTGTTCATTCTCCCCTTCCTCACCCTCTCTTACTACTTCCTCAGTCGGTGGAGGATTCACCGCCCTAGTACCAGATGGGCTAGGTGCTTGTCCTCTTCCTCTAGAGGACGTCCTCCCACGACCTCTTCCACGGCCTCTTGCCACTACTCCTCTTCGAGCTACAGCCCCAGTGGCTGGCTCAGACGCATCTTGTCTTGCCGGTGTTGGTGTTGGCGCAGTTGTTGCTCTAGTTCTAACCATCTGCGAAATAGAGTGAAGATGGTCAGATACCAATTTGTATCACCTAGATACCAATTGGATCCAAGTAATAGCACGAAAGAAAGAAAGAAAGAATGGAATATTCCTAAAGTCTTATAGCCTCTCAAAGAAAAGTAAAGGCATCCCCCTACCGTTCCTTAAGACTCTACTAGACTCGTTCTTGTGTGATGAGACCAACGAACCTAATGCTCTGATACCAAGTTTGTCACGATCCAAATCAAGCCGCGAGTGGCACCCACACTTATCCTACTATGTGAGCGAACCAACCAATCTAAACCCCAACATTTCAATATAATATAAACAGAAATTAATGCGGAAGACTTAAAACTCATTAACAAAATCAATTAATAACTTTGAAAACTTATCAATTACTATCCCCAAAATCTGGAAGTCATCATCACAAGAACATTTATCCTCAAATTCTAAATCTAAGAGTATCTAGGAAGCTAAAATAAATAAAAGCTAGTCCATGCCGGAACTTCAAGGCATCAAGACATGAAGGAGAAGATCCAGTCCAAGCTAGAAGCATTAGCTCACCCTAAAATCTGGTGTAATGAAGACTGGCTAGAGTTGCGGTTGAGTTGAAGATGACGGTACGTTTGCTGCACTCCACAAATAACAAAGAAAGAAACATACAAGTAGGGGTCAGTACAAAACACAAGTACTGAGTAGGTATCATCGGCCAACTCAAAATAGAAAAAAGTATATATCAGATAATATCATAAAACCAACTACACTACTCAACAGGTACCAACAACAAGTATTATAATCATTAATAAGTACACCAAGTACACCCATGAGGACTCAAGCCTCAATACCATACTCATTTGGGAAATAGGTTCATTAAATTGAGTATATTAGCATATTTCAAGATTCATTCTCTTTACTATCCTGGTGTCGGAACGTGACACTCCGATCCTCATCATACTATCCTGGTGTCGGAACGTGACACTCCGATCCTCATCATACTATCCTGGTGTCGGAACGTGACACTCGTATCCTCATCATACTATCTTGGTGTCGGAACGTGACACTCTGATCCAGATACTATCCTAGTGTCGGAACGTGACACTCCTATCCATATACTATCCTGGTGCCGGAACGTGACACTCCGATCCTCATCATACTATCTTGGTGTCGGAACGTGACACTCAAATCCATATACTATCCTGGTGTCGGAACGTGACACTCCGATCCATATACTATCCTGGTGCCGGAACGTGACACCCGATCCATTAATACTATCCTGGTGTCGGAACGTGACACCCGATCCTCTATTACTATCCTGGTGCCGGAACGTGACACCCGATCCACTAACCTCATTCTTTTAGTTCATCAAGCCTTCTTTTATACCAAGGCATAATCATTAACAAAGAGGTTTCAAGATTTAGGATTCAACATCCTCATCATGCTTATTTTATCACAATTATATAATCACATCATGCAAGCACACAATTAAGCATATAGAAGGGTTTACAATACTACCCAATACATATAATTCGCTATTAAGAGTTTACTATGAAATACATAAACCATAACCTACCTCCACCGAAGAATTCGTGATCAAGAAATCTACTTTTACAAAGCTTTGCTTTCCCCTTCGTTCTCTCCTCTTGATCGATCGTTTCTTCCTCTCTCTGTTCTTTCTATTTTTCTTATTCAAACCCTTTTTCTTTTACCCTAATTAGCATATAATTAAGTATAAAAGATGACAAAAGTAACCCACTAATTGTTTCAAGGTTATCTCCTTTAACCCCCAAGTAATTGAATTATTAATATTAAACCACCAACTTTATAATCATAAGCAGGAATAGTCCAAAACGCCCCTTAAAACATTTAACAGAAATCTGACCCAGGCAGGGTTACGCAGACTGTGAGGGCCCGTCCTGCTGCTTCCGTCACAAAGTTCAGAGACTAAATTTCACTAAAGGGTCTGTGACGGCCCGTCATGCCTGTGACAGTCCGTCCTGCCATTTCGTCGCGAAGTTCAGAGAGTCGATCTCAGTACCCAAATTTCAGAATTCTAAGTGTTTTGGAACGAGACACCCTCGACGGTCCGTCGTGCCCATGACGGTCCGTTGTGGGATCCGTCGACCAAGACAGTTTTTCCAGAAATAGAATCTGCTGCTCAAAACGACTAAACAGGTCGTTACACTATCTCAGTTAATTTAAATATTGTAAAATATGTTTTCTTTTTAATTATATCTAGTCGATTATTTGTAATTTTGTTCCTCTCTTACAAGATTTTAAAATATTAATGTGTTTATTAGGGTTCGGGGTTAAACCTTCTAAAGTATTTTTATGTTATTTCTCGACTTAAGAATTTCATTTCTTGCTAAATATAAGTTGTTTTCTTTATATTTTAAGATTTGCTATTAACTGCTATCTTTAAGGTTTTCTAAGTTTATTTTTCGAGTTATAATTTTTATTTCCTGCTATATCCAGCAATTGTGTGAATATATATGTTATCCCTCTTTTATTATGTGTATTTTTGTTTTTCTCGTAAGATTACAGTATTTATGTGTTGATTATAATATGGGGGTTAGATTTTTAAAGGGTTTTTAAGTTATTTTTTGACTGAAAATTTTCATTTGTTGATAAATCATTTTAATCATTTTGTTAAATTTTATCAACTCAAATAAAAAGTTTCAACTTTTAGTCATATTTTGATAAGGATCATTGGCTCGAATATCAAATCATATATACCACCTTAGATAATATCAATATTTTCCATATGTGAATTTAATAAGAAGAACTTTCCATTCTAAGAAGGTAACTAGTTTTAGAATTCCTAATATATATAAAAATCATTCTTCTTCTTCAACTTGGGTGTAGTGCACAAATATACTTGGTACACTCCAAATCTAACACCCAATCTTTTACATATTAGCTATAAGATTCACTTGAAAAATGACCACATAAATGTATGTGTTTATTCAAATTTAATTTTCCTTAGCAGAATTATCATTTCTTTAAATCTTCTTCTACGTTAAAGAATATATAAGCTCAATTTACCACACACAAATAAATTTAAACTTGAAATATATTAGTGTTGTCACATACCTTCTTCATGAACACAAAAAGTCCAATTATTCTCCCAATTGTAGACTTACATGGAGTATATATGCTTGAACTTATCATTAGGCTCCCTTGTACACATCAAACCAAATTCCTATTGTCTCTTGACTATTTTTCGTTCATTTGCTAGTGTTGATCACCATCCTATCAATTTATCAATTAGTAGTATTTTTTTGTAAGAAAATAAAGTATATGAAATATTTTTAGGATTGTTGAATATTTTATAGAAAAATACATTATCATGAATATCTTAGAAAGTTCTTATTATTTGAAGCGTGTTTGGCAGTATGAGCAAAAGAACATCAATAGGGTAGGGTATAAATTGAATAAAAAATTTGCCTTCAATGTAAAAAATTAATTTGCATAAAGTGATTCTTACAATTTAATTTAGAATTATAATAAAAAAATGACTCATAATTGATATATGTTGTAATAGCAAGGAGTTGGAAAAAAAGGTCAAACAAAACTATTTAGGACATTTAATAGTCATAAGAAATATGTTTGAATGATTAACATATTAAATATTCATCAACAAAGTATAATTAAAATTATGTATATGTAACATTTGTTACTATACAATAAAAAAAACTCAGATGTATTTTTTTTAAAATTATGTACAGAAAAATCTTAAAACATTCTCATACTTCCAAATATTTCATAACAAGGTATAGCTTTTTCATAAAATTTTCAATTTTGGATGTAACATATAAATTTATAAATTAAAATGTCAAACTTCATCTCTTTATTTTCAACAAAAAGCTTTTGTATATGTAGAGAAAATATTCACAAATATGATCATAATACTTTTCACATCTAGTCATTATTTATACAAGTCTTAAGAATTTAAAAGAATTAAATCTAAAATTTAAATGCTCAGAAACATAAATAAGTAATTTCTTAGTGGTTCAATTCAATTCAACACAAATTTATGCATTAAAAGTTCTTATATGATTATGTATTTACATAAACACTCAATAAATTGTTATAAGTTAATAAAAATAAATTACTTAATCATTCCAAAGCATAAACTTGTGTCCATATATAAACACAAAGTGCTTCAATTTAAATATAGAAAGATAATTAACTAATCAATCTACTAAAATATTACTCCTTCCGTTCGGTATTATTTGTTATGGTTTCTACTTTTAGAATCAAACTATAAAAACTTTAACTAATATTTTAAGATGTATTTTTTCATCATAATAATAATATGCAAAAAAAATTGCAAACTTTTCATATAATTTTAGACTATCTAATTTTTTTGTTTAAAATATCGAATTAATGTGATCTAATTTAACTTTAAAAATTAGTCAAATTGATTTTTAAAAAGCAAACATGACAAATAATTTATGTATACCTATTTTCAAACTTTGATAAACACTAAGCACAAAAAACTATGGATATAATTTTTTTCCCCCACAAACACATCATTTTGTTAAATCTTATCTAACTCAAATAAAAGATTTCAACCTTTTAACATAATTTCATAAGAATAATTGATCCAGATATTAAATCATATATATCACCTCATATAATATCAATATTTTTCATATGAGAGTTAAATAAAAAATAATTTTCCATTCCAAGAACCTAAATAGTTTTAGTATTTCCTAACATATAAAAATCATTTTTTTTTTGTTCTTTAACGTGGGTATAATGCACAAATATGCTTGGTACCATCCAAGTCTAACACTCAATCTTTTACATATTAGTCATAAGCCCACAAGATGCACAAATATATCATTTGCTTAGTAAAGTTTTTCTTAGAAGAATCATCACTTCTCTAAATCTTCTTCAATGTTGAGAAATCTATTGGCTCAATTTTCAACACACAAATAAATTAAAACTTCAAATATATAGTATTGTCACATACCTTTTTCATGAACACAAAAAGTCTAATTATTCTCCCAGTTAAAGATTTACATGGAGTATGCTTGAACTTATCATTTGGCTGCATTGTACACATCAAATCAAGTTCCCCATTGTCTCTTGACTATCAATTTTTTCGTTTGTCAGTATTGATTACCACCCTATCGATTTTATCGATTAGTACTATTTTTTGCAAGAAAAAAAGGTATATAAAATACTCTTAAAATCGTGAAAAAACTTACATAAAATACTTCATCACGAATATTAAAGAAAATTTTCATAAGTTGAAGTATGTACATAATCTACTGCCAAAGAAATGACTCATATAATTAATATTTGTGTTATAAATAGCCAGGAGTTAAAAAAAGGCCAAACAAGACTATTTAGGAAATTTAACTATCATCAGAAATATGTTAGAATAATTAATTATATTAAATTTTCGTCAAATGGTATAATTAAATGAACGTAGACATAAGTATGAATATTTTCTTTTGAGATCTAAATAATTTTTTACAACAATTTTTATATTAAAAATAATTATCTTTTGATCAACACTACAAAATTAGTAAAAATTTTACTCGTATAACCAAAGTATCCTCCTCAAGTGGATGGAAAACAATAGAAGACTCTAGAGCATACAATTAAGCTCTACATATCAGTTTCTATAACCACAGCTGAATTTCAGGGGCAAAAATATTCAAGTTTTCAAATATTTGAATTGCTGCTATTACTAGAGATGATTTGAGGTTAGTGAATATAGAGTATCTATCCTTATATCACGAAATATATGTATGTGGATTATCTGGACACATCAAAATTTAATAAAAAAAAATTATACTATTACAAACTAAAATATATCTAAATATTTTACTCCAAATTAACTGATAAAATTTCTGTAAGTTTTCTAATAATGTTTGATTATATAGAAAAAAAGAATCACAAAACAAGTTTCAAGTTCAAATTAAAAGAGTAATTTTAATAAGTTTTTCAAGTGAATATTTTATTTAACTTACAAAGTTTTCACTTTTGTTTTATCTAAACCTAGCTTGATTTCTAAATAGGGGTACTTAATGGGATTCTTCATACTCCAGCACTCCCTCCTAAGACCACCACATGAAAATTTGCAATCACACAACTCAAGTCAGGAGGTTTTTCCTCCTCACCCTTTATTATAATTGAATGGGAAAAGGGACTGATATACCCTTCAACTTTGTCATTTGGAGCGGATATACCCCTCGTTATGAAAGTGGTTCATATATGTCCTTACCGTTATACAAACGGCTCACATATACCCCTGCCATTATAAAATGGCTCACATTACCCTTCATTTAACGGAAGTTAAAAAAAATAGTTTTAAATTTATATTTATCACTTTTAATTTTTTTTAAAAAATTATTTAGGGGTATATATGATTCTTCTATCAAAGTTCAAGGTATATTTTAATTTTTTTAATATAAATTATTTTTTGACTTCTTTATTATAATTATTTGAGTTTCTTATGCTTATTTTGTTTTTTCTTTCATTCATTTGTATAAAGAAAAAAATTTTAAACTATGTTTTTTGTCTATATTGTAATTTTATTTTTGTATTCGAAAAAAATAATTTGGTCATCTACAATAAGTTTAACAAGAATATTAGTGAAACATAAATAAATTTGATTATCAATCTAAATTAGTCATTGAAACAAAAAAAAAAAGTCAAAAAATATGTTTGATGAGGATTAAATTTACTCATATGAGATTTTATATTGTAGAAAAAATAATAAAAAGTTAGATTAAAATTATCTTCTTTTTTTTTTTCATTTCGTTACAGGAAAAGAGTATATGTAAGTCATTTGTTTATAAGTAGGGGTATATATAAGTCACTTTCATAACAAGGGTTATATCAACTCCAAATGACAAAGTTGAGGGGTATATCAAACCCTTTTCCCTAATTGAATTGAGATAAGGTATAGATTTTCTTTGAATTTATCTAAAAAATTTGATTATTCACTTGAATTATCATGTCGATCTATTATACATTTTAAATTTATTTAAAAGTAAATTTATTCACTCCTAAAATTAAAATGACAAAAAATAACCAAAAAAAGTAACACACGAGTTAGGAAAATTAAAATTTAAAAATCAGTAAAAAAACGAAAATCCTCCTTACGTACCCTCCACAACCTAGCGGTGTTGATCGTTGTGATTGTTTATTAGTTGTTCAGATCTGAAAGTGCGGAATTCATCGGAACATTATCAGAATCGTGACAGAAGCTTTCATCTTGCTAGAACTCATGCAAAATAAATAAAAAAATAAAATAAAAAGGGATAAGGAAAAGGGGTTTCATTCGGAGTTTGTTGATGATGTTTGATTTGATGTTTTGGGTGGTTGTTTTTGGTTGTTCGATTGGTGGCTACTAGTTTTGTCAGAAAAGAAGAGGGAACACCGTTGTGGAGTTATGGTTGTGTTGGTAATGAGTTGGTGTTCTTTGGCGGAGAAGACAAAGAAAATTGTGGTATGAGTTGAAATGAACAATTTTCTTGGCAAGATTAGAGTTAAAGTGAGTGAAATTTATTGATGAAAAAAGTATAATTATCTAATAATTTTAATAATTTATTAGGAATTAATTAGTATAAAATGTAAAATTAAATAAAAAATGTTAATCATAACGAAAACAATAGAAAAAGAATATAAAAGAATTCGTTTCTGATGTGGTGCTGACATAGCATTGAAGTAGCACCTAGTGTAATACATCACATATTGTAAGAATGATATTATACATTTAAATGGTGATAAATTTATTTTTAAATAATAAATCTATAATACATCTTTATAATAATTTAAACAAGTAGCTGATATTTTGAAAGAAGAGGAAATTTATTTATTTTTCCTTAAAAGCAATAACAATGTCATTTTACTGAACAGAAGATGCACACCTCGATGTTATTATAAAATTAAGTTTCAATATCTTTAGTCCTAATCATATTATTTGGCTAATAGCTTTAGCAAATTGAACTTATTTTAAAATTTAAAAATAAAAATAAAATTTATTAATTTTTTCCATGATCAATCATCATGATTTTTATCATAATAATAATAATATATTCAATATAATTTGATAAAATAAAGATTATTTTACTTCTGAAGTAATATTAATTAATCGTGTATTTTGAAAAGGTAAAAGGATAATTTAGACATGTATAATTTCATTTATTTATATTCGGTGTAGAAAAAAATTGTAAGGTAAATATCGAATCTTCACCAATAATGTAAAATTTTAAATAACCAACAAACTGAATTGAATAATAAGATTCCTCTAAACTCTTATGATTATTGTTTACATAGTTTTCTGTAATTGTATAAGAAAACCTTAACATACAACTAATATGATAAAGTAGGACCGAAGCTTGAAACTTGTTTCATCAAACTATTGAAATTAGTTAATTATTTTATAAGAAATTCCAGTAATTTTTTTTCTAAAAAAGAAAATCTTATGTGAGAAGCAATTCGTTTTTGATCAATCAATTTAAAAAACACTTTTAAGTAGCAACTAAAAAGTGTTTAGCAAAATTTTTTACAAGAATTCAGTCAACTGATTATGTAAGAATTTAAATGGATGTGTTCGAGAGTTATGACATGTAAGAAAGAATAAGATGGGTACGGTACAATATCATAACATCAATGATCTCCAAAATAAAAGAAAAAATAACTAAAAAAATTTAGGTAACAAACAAATCAGAAAAGAAGCTTTAATTAGGCCTAATACAATTAGTACTTTTAAAAAAAGAAAACAAAAAATAAAAAATGACAGACATTCATAGGAATAAAATCATTAATTTGATATTCAAGAATCAATCAAAACAGTGATACTTTTTTAAACTAAAAAATATAACTTAAATAATCGTATACTTGTTAACTCCAAACCACTTTGGTTAATATATATATATATATATATATATTACTCCCTACGATTTGATTTATATATGATTAAAATAATTTTGTAGGTACAAATAAAGTAGATGTTGAACTCCTTTTTCTACTTTGTGTGTATATATATTTTTTTCTAGATTTTGAACCCCCTTATTAAAAATTCTGGCTCCGCCACTACTTCTTGAAGTCTATATGAAGAAAAAAAATCAACAATTATCTTAAATTTAAACAATTCATTTATTTTAAACTATGAAAAAAATCAAAAGTTCTTTAATATATGGAGTTAAATAATCTGATAATGACATTTAATAATATTTGCCCAAAAAACAATCACATAATATAACATTTAATAAAATTTGCCCAATTTTTTTTTGAAATCAACATCAAATTGCATAAATACTATTTTTCACATCCGTGGTGTGAAAGTGAAAGCTTTTCACAATTTTGCATTTAGTGATTTTACATACACCTGTCAAGTTTCATTCTATTGCTCAGAAGATAATTATAACAGACAGGTATCCTTTTCAATCGGTTACTTCTTATTTAGATTCTAGGTAAATTGTATTTTTGAATTAATTTTTCAAGTCCCTTCTTAAATCATGTGACAAGGAACTATTTTGTCATTAAAACTTACAACCACAGAAATAAAAAAATTCTTCATGTTTTTCCCACTTTCACACCAGGATTATATTATGAACGCCAACACTTTAAAGTAATTTCCTCAATAGGTTTATAATATTGAACTGATCATTAGCAAAATTTATAATGACCTTATTTCATCATCTTCTATTTATAATATTTTTCAAAATAAATAAGCATAATGGTCAATTGTTCAATATCTACCTCTCTCTCTCTCTCTCTCTCTCTCTCTCTCTATATATATATATATATATATATATATATATATATATATATATATATATATATATATATATATATATATATATATATATATTAAGTTAATATTATACGCGTTATTAATGATATCATATGCATTGATACAATATCTTAATATTAGTAATCTTCATAACAGAACAAAGAATAACTTAAAAAATATAGATAACAAACAAATCAGAAAAGAAGCTTTAATTAAGCATAATACAATTAGTAATTTTCAGAAAAGAAGAACGAAAAATTAAAAATGACAGAAACTTGCAGGAATAAAATCATTAATTTGAAATTCAAGAATCAATCAAAACTCTGATATTTTTCTTAAAAACTAAAAAACGACTCAGATAATCGTATACTTGTTAACTCCAAATCATTGTGGTCAATGGATATATTTATTACTCCCAGCAATATGATTTATATATGATTAAAATAAATTATTAGGTACATATATTAGATGTTGAACCCCTTTTCACTAGTTCATGTGTATATGTTTTTCTTCAGATTTTGAACCTCTTTATTAAAATTCCGGGTAGCCACTAGTTCCTGGAGTCTATATGAAGAAAAAAAAAATCAACAATTATCTTAAATTTTAACAATTCATTTATTATAAATTATGGAAAAATTCAAAAATTCATTAATATAGCGAGATAAAATAATCTGATAATATGATATTTAATAAAATTTGCCCATAACACAATTAGATAATACAACGTTTAATAAAATTTGCCCAAAAAAACTTTGAAATCAAAAACAAAATGCATAAATAATATTTTCTTATGCGTATTGGGAAAGTGAATTTTTTTCGCAAATTTTCATGTAGTGATTTTTCAAACGCGTGTCAAGTTCTGTTCTGTTTTTCAATAGATAATCACAACGGACATGTGTCATTTTCAGTCGGTTACTTCTTATTTAGACTCTAGCTAAATTATATTTTTGGATCATTTCCCAACCTCCTTCTTAAATCACGTGACAAGGAGCTATTTCGTCATTAAAACTTACACCCGCGAAAATAAAAACGTCTGCACGTTTTCTCCACTTTCACACCTGGATTATACTATGAACACCAACACTTAATATTCTCAATAGGTTTATTACATTGAACTGATCATTAGCAAAGTTTATAATAACCTTATTCCATTGTCTTCTATTTCATAATATTTTTCAAAAGGAATAAGCACAATGGTCAATTGTTCAATATCCACCTATACATATATTTTAAGTTATTATTATACATGGTGATAATATTATTAAACGCGATGATACAATATCATAAGATTAGTGATCTCCAAAACAAAAGAAAGAATAACTAAAAAAAATTTGACAACAAACAAATCAGAAAGAAGCTTTAATTAAGCAAAATACAATTAGTAAATTTTCAGAAAATAAGAACGAAAAATTAAAAATGACAGAAACTGTCACGACCCAAAAATGGGCGTGATGGCACTCGTCTTATCCCACCAAGACAAGTCAGCCTAAAACTGAACCATTACAATAAAGTGCGGAAGTAAAATATAAGTAACTTAATAAAACCCCCAAAACCTGGTAGTCACGTGTACAAGCCTCTAAAGTATTACAATAGATTCAAAAGATAACTCAAGTCTCAAATGAACTTGTTTCTAGAATAGAACAAGATCATAATTAAGGAGAAGAAAGTCTGCTGCGATGGAAACAGCTACCTGACATATCTCCAAGAAGCCTCGGAAAAGAAGAGAATGACAAGTACAACAAAAATCCAGGCTCATAACCTACAAAAATTTGTAGAAGCAAGGGGTGAGTACCAAACCACACGGTACTCAGCAAGTAAACGTCTAAACACAAGCTAAGGGGATGAAATACGGGTACCCCTACCTCCCCAACCGAACCTCCACAACTACAACCTGCATAGAATTCAGTCTAACCTAACAGTTCATATTTACATAGCACGTACTCTACAACAACACTTATACAAATTACATATATATCCTCCACAATCACACTTTATCAAATTACATATCCTCAATAACAAGCTCAGTATTATCAATCACAAATTCCACAGAAAGACAATCACAAGATCAGCAAAGCCACAATATCAAGTTCACCAATGATAAGTATGTGTAATACAATGTCAAGTATAATGATGCATGTCTGACCTAGTGATACACACCCGCTGTCTCTCAGTCCGGGACCCATGGGGGACATATCTGTCCATGCATCTGTCGCGGCGCACGACACGATCCTCGATAATAGTAACCATCGCGGCGCGCGATACGTCCCTCGAAATATAGTATCCATCGCGGCGCGCGATACGTCCCTCGAAATGGTACATCCTCTTTAGTACCCATTCTTTCTCAATGCACATAACACTTGTCACAACCAATGCCTCAGAATAATGCAGATGACAAGTTCACACAAATAATCAGGAGATGACCATTTTCATAACATTGCACAGTTCACAACCAGACAAACATGAAGTTACATCAACAATGATTCAACAAGACTTCAACCCTTTCTCAGCACAACACACATAAACAATTAATCACATTGCCTTTTGTTATCCCCATTCTTTTCATCATTAAAATTAGTCAATGTGGGCAAGTCAACCCATCACAAATCTTGTTACTTCCAAACATATACAACAAGGACATACACGCATTTCATACACTTAACAAGAGTTTAGAAATCCACTTGCCTCAAATAGTCGAACAATGACTCCAAAACTTGAGACTTCCTCTTTTGGTTGACTTCCAAACCAATAAAATCTATTCAAATAAATAACCACGATATGATTTCGAAACTAACAACATTCATATTGCTATATCTCTAGGTTACACCCAAAACTCATCCAAATTTATAATAAAATTTCTAAATCTTTATTCCAACCAATTGATCAAATCTCATATTTTCTGAATTTCAAGTTTAGGGTTAAATCTTAATTCTCCGAATAACATAATTATAATGATTTTTATATATCATAATGCACCCACTATTTAACACATATCTCAATATATCAAAACTTGAATCCTAATATGATAATCAAATGAAAATAATTAAAGCCGAAACTAACTGCCCAACACATCAATGGCGGACTACAAAACTATCTGCTGAAACCACTTATTTTCAATGTTCCAATTCATATTTATCGTTCCACTATTAATAATCCTAATCTTGGAGTAATCATTGTCCAATGATTAGGACTAATCATTGTCCAATGATTGAACCATAATACTTATACACATTTATAACCCCAAGTTCACATATTAGTATAAATTATACACGTTTTAACCTAAAAATCTATTCCTAGTTACACAAAAATTTAATAGAAAGGATAAGAATAATTACCTTGATATCTCGAGATAAAAATATCGTTGTTTCTCCTCCTTTTTCCTTTTCTTTTCTCCCTTTTTTTTCTTTTCTTTATCTGCGTTTTTTTTTGTTTGTTTCTGTTCATTCTTTTTTTCTTATAAGCCGTGCGTCTTTCAATATTCTAGGGCACTTTGCCCCCCTTTTTTTATTTATTTTTTTATTTTATTCATTTATTTAATTAATTCCTTTTCTATTTTTTTTCTATTTTTCTTTTAATTATTTTTTTTAGCAATAAAATAATCTTTTATTAAATCTAAAATCATGTCACTCATTCTTACAAGTCATATAAATTATTTATAAAATCTACTAAAACGTTAATATAAAAATAATAGTTGGAATTTCTAAAACGACTAAGAGGGTCGTTACATTATCCACCACTAAAAATCATGTTCGTCCTCGAACATAAAATAGGAGAAGGAAGATTATTGACGTTATCAAAATTCTAATGCATGATCTTCCAGAGTCGTTGTTCATATCTCCATGAAAGCTTATGTTTAACACCATTCTATCAAGACTAACTACCAAGAACTGAACTATAGAGAATTTGACAGATCTACATATCAGAAGTGATTGTCAAGCTACATACTAACCCATGAACCGAATCTAAACTGAAACCCCTTGGACCATAACACAATAATCATGACAAATCCTTTCTCACATAGCAAAGATAACGTTCTATTGATACTAGCTACAACCAGAAGTGAACCTGAACCAATCATCACATACTCATAGTGCACAAACCATCACACATCTTATAACGATTCGCTTTTCAGAACACAATATTTTTACAAGTTTAAGTTATAAAAATCTGATCTTTAGACTTCGAGTTATAAAATGAGAATCAAACTTATCTAACCCAAAGAAAGAATGGATTAAATAAACACCTAGCAAATGATACATCCAAGTATACAAAACCTTTAACAACGATATTAGGAAGGATACTAGACAATTGTAACTCTTCATAAGCTTTTATATAAGTTTTCATAAGTAAGGTTATACGTGTAGAACGACTGGTATACTTCAACTATTCAAAACAACACCACATCTATGTGTATTGAAATGATAAGTCTGTCCAAGAGTCATACCCTATCAAAAGGACATAAGAGGATCGGTACATCCGATCCACCACTAGGGATACACCCATAGAAGTGTCACTATTATTAAATTCTTCTTAACAAACAAATTAGCGCCTCCAAAATTTGCAAACTATGACTCCCTCTCTTTCGATTTAAGCATTTCATGAAAAATACAAGGCACACTTAAGACTGATAAGACTAATTTCATATCTAAAAGTACTATACCATCGAGATACAACCATTGAATCACACTCAATGTCAATTCCACTAAATTTTTGGATATCAAATTTCCACTTATATTCAAAATCATCATATACCTCATATCAATACTTAAGAAATTTGTGGTCACACCAATAATTCGAATACGTTAAGCTCATAACCTCTACTCACTATCAAATGCCTATGTAACGCATCATAACAATCTGTATCATCCAATCAACAAAGAAGTTTTGATCTTCTCAAATCCTCATTAGTTATGTAAAACTGTAAGTTCACACCGTTTAACATAAATAAGTTACCTATGATAATATGAAAAATCTACCTCGACATAACCACATATAATCTTTCCCACATCATTACTAGTCACCCAAACAAAACTCAATCGTTAGAAAAGTTGATGATAATTTCTAGTAAGTCTGTACTACTTCATATCTCACAATCATATGTAAACTCATAATTAAAAATTAATAAATTCTTCAACTACAAATCAAGGGCTTATACAAGAGGTCTTTATTCCTTTACTTTTCTTACATTCTTCTCATGACAGAAATTTTAAATACCTTGAACTCTTCAATACACCAAAACTTTTTTTTTTATTCACTTACAAGTCTTATTCTTTGTCCAACAACCCATGACAATTTTTACCTTGTCCTTTAAACCATAACAGTATGTGACACTCCCCTTGGGTATTAACAATCAAATGTAACCAAATTTTTCTACTTGAAATTTTTAAGTCCTTCAAATGTTTCATACTCAATGTGGTCAATCATTTCTTACCCTTTACCAATTCATACCTTGACAAAATACACTACCACAAATCTAAACTCACAATGAAAAACTTGAATTTTGAATTCAACTGTGCAACACAATCTCATTATCCATCAACATTAGCTCATACCTTGAAGATCATTATGATTTATGTATCTTAATCCTCTCCCCGCTCTGAAAGTTAAACTACATACTACTAGTTCTTTTCATTATGGCTCTAGCTCTTTTCAATTTTATTCTAGTGACATCCCAACTCCTCCTGAAAATTACCATACAACCATGTTACTCACAAAATAGTTGTGAACCATAACTTAGACATTCTAAAGTCACCATTACCATACAAAAGTCTTTGAACCCACAAAACTTATCACATAGTTGCATCCTAATCAAAATCCATCACGAACTCTTATTATCACTATGCCCAGTCAGCCCTTGTCATCAACACAAAGTTAACCTTGTCATTGACATGACATATTAAACCCAACTACACCAATCAAATTTAACAAACTAACTTAACTTCATACACATTTTCTTACTAAAATTTTCAATTGTCTTCACCCAAGTATACCCGTTAGAACTTCCTTTACCCATATGTTTGTCATTCAATATTGATCCAATTTCTTGGACATTATGATGAAATCACAACTCATTTAAAAATTCATAAAATACATTTCACAATCTCAACATATCAATATCATACCAAAGATCCACTACTAAAAGCTTCCTTATGAATAATGTTTAACACATCCATTCATACCAACAAGCTAGTTGGGTTCTCAAATATGAGTTCAACACCAAATCTTATCATATGAGCATGTATACCATAGATAATTCCTTAAGTAGTTAATATTTGCACTTAACAATCAACATGTCCATTTTCATGTACCACTAGTAATACATCGTGAAAATTCATTACATCCACTACTAGAACATATCATATCTATTGAGAAGATCATTTCCAAATAGGTCACACACTTTATCCATCAAATAGCTGTAAAATATTACCAGATTAGTTTAGTTTCTAACTCAAGCTATATGTATTCTTTCGTAAGCAAGGTCAATATCAAAAGTAACACACTCCATAATTCTAACCAAGTACCCATCAGTACCATTGTAATAGTCGTATCATGACCTTCTTTGGTATACACTCAATCTGTGAAACCACAGAAGGGATTCTGACCTGAATTGGTTCAACATCATTTGCTAAGCAACCCATTAATGGTATGACAACTATATCAATTCTATTACACTATTTATTATCTAGTCAACTCTTCAAACATTTAACTTCTAATTGTCGAACCACTCCATATTTTGCTTATACCAGATAATAACTATATTTATTATTATTATTTTACAATGATGACTAACCTTACTCAACTCTTTCAGATATGATCACGCATTCGTTTCATAAGTATATCATTTCCACCTTAATACCAGATCTAACATCAAACTAAGACACGACATGTCAATGATTCACAAAAGGAATGCGCACGAGTCATCACATAAATGAGAGCGAATGGAGTGAAGCGATAAGAATCAAAATGGGACCAAGTACGCACAATAGAGATCCAAGAAGTGAAGATATTTCCTAGAAGTCACTACAGCCTCTCGAAGATAGGTACAGACGTCTCCGTACCAATCATCGAGACTCTATTGAGACTCGACTTGTACACACGTGAGACCTATGAACCTGGGGCTCTAATACCATTTTGTCACGACCCAAAAATGGGCGTGATGGCACTCGTCTTATCCCACCAAGACAAGTCATCCTAAAACTCAACCATTACAATAAAGTGCGGAAGTAAAATATAAGTAACTTAATAAAACCCCCAAAACCTGGTAGTCACGTGTACAAGCCTCTAAAGTATTACAATTGATTCAAAAGAAAACTCAAGTCTCAAATGAACTTGTTTCTAGAATAGAACAAGATCATAATTAAGGAGAAGAAAGTCTGCTGCGATGGAAACAGCTACTTGACAAATCTCCAAGAAGCCTCGGAAAAGAAGAGAATGACAAGTACAACAAAAATCCAGGCTCATAACCTACAAAAATTTGTAGAAGCAAGGGGTGAGTACCAAACCACACGGTACTCAGCAAGTAAACGTCTAAACACAAGCTAAAGGGATGAAATACGGGTACCCCTACCTCCCCAACCGAACCTCCACAACTACAACCTGCATAGAATTCAGTCTAACCTAACAGTTCATATTTACATAGCACGTACTCTACAACAACACTTATACAAATTACATATATATCCTCCACAATCACACTTTATCAAATTACATATCCTCAATAACAAGCTCAGTATTATCAATCACAAATTCCGCAGAAAGACAATCACAAGATCAGCAAAACCACAATATCAAGTTCACCAATGATAAGTATGTGTAATACAATGTCAAGTATAATGATGCATGTCTGACCTAGTGATACACACCCGCTGTCTCTCAGTCCGGGACCCATGGGGGACATATCTGTCCATGCATCTGTCGCGGCGCACGACACGACCCTCGATAATAGTAACCATCCCGGCGCGCAATACGTCCCTCGAAATATAGTATCCATCGCGGCGCGCGATACGTCCCTCGAAATGGTACATCCTCTTTAGTACCCATTCTTTCTCAATGCACATAACACTTGTCACAACCAATGCCTCAGAATAATGCAGATGACAAGTTCACACAAATAATCAGGAGATGACAATTTTCATAACATTGCACAGTTCACAACCAGACAAACATGAAGTTACATCAACAATGATTCAACAAGACTTCAACCCTTTCTCAGCACAACACACATAAACAATTAATCACATTGCCTTTTGTTATCCCCATTCTTTTCATCATTAGAATTAGTCAATGTGGACAAGTCAACCCATCACAAATCTCGTTACTTCCAAACATATACCACAAGGACATACACGCATTTCATACACTTAACAAGAGTTTAGAAATCCACTTGCCTCAAATAGTCGAACAATGACTCCAAAACTTGAGCCTTCCTCTTTTGGTTGACTTCCAAACCAATAAAATCTATTCAAATAAATAACCACGATATGATTTCGAAACTAACAACATTCATATTGCTATATCTCTAGCTTACACACAAAACTCATCCAAATTTATAATAAAATTTCTAAATCTTTATTCCAACCAATTGATCAAATCTCATATTTTCTGAATTTCAAGTTTAGGGTTAAATCTTAATTCTCCGAATAACATAATTATAATGATTTTTATATATCATAATGCACCCACTATTTAACACATATCTCAATATATCAAAACTTGAATCCTAATATGATAATCAAATGAAAATAATTAAAGCCGAAACTAACTGCCCAACACATCAATGGCGGACTACAAAACTATCTGCTGAAACCACTTATTTTCAATGTTCCAATTCATATTTATCGTTCCACTATAAATAATCCTAATCTTGGAGTAATCATTGTCCAATGATTAGGACTAATCATTGTCCAATGATTGAACCATAATTCTTATACACATTTATAACCCCAAGTTCACATATTAGTATAAATTATACACGTTTTAACCTAAAAATCTATTCCTAGTTACACAAAAATTTAATAGAAAGGATAAGAATAATTACCTTGATATCTCGAGATAAAAATATCGTTGTTTCTCCTCCTTTTTCCTTTTCTTTTCTCCCTTTTTTTTCTTTTCTTTATCTGCGTTTTTTTTTGTTTGTTTCTGTTCATTCTTTTTTTCTTATAAGCCGTGCGTCTTTCAATATTCTAGGGCACTTTGCCCCCCTTTTTTTTATTTATTTTTTTATTTTATTCATTTATTTAATTAATTCCTTTTCTATTTTTTTTTCTATTTTTCTTTTAATTATTTTTTTTAGCAATAAAATAATCTTTTATTAAATCTAAAATCATGTCACTCATTCTTACAAGTCATATAAATTATTTATAAAATCTACTTAAACGTTAATATAAAAATAATAGTTGGAATTTCTAAAACGACTAAGAGGGTCGTTACATTATCCACCACTAAAAATCATGTTCGTCCTCGAACATAAAATAGGAGAAGGAAGAATTATTGACGTTATCAAAAATCTAATGCATGATCTTCCAGAGTCGTTGTTCATATCTCCATGAAAGCTTATCTTTAACACCATTCTATCAAGACTAACTACCAAGAACTGAACTATAGAGAATTTGACAGATCTACATATCAGAAGTGATTGTCAAGCTACATACTAACCCATGAACCGAATCTAAACTGAAACCCCTTGGACCATAACACAATAATCATGACAAATCCTTTCTCACATAGCAAAGATACCGTTCTATTGATACTAGCTACAACCAGAAGTGAACCTGAACCAATCATCACATACTCATAGTGCACAAACCATCACACATCTTATAATGATTCGCTTTTCAGAACACAATCTTTTTACAAGTTTAAGTTATAAAAATCTGATCTTTAGACTTCGAGTTATAAAAGGAGAATCAAACTTATCTAACCCAAAGAAAGAACGGATTAAATAAACACCTAGCAAATGATACATCCAAGTATACAAAACCTTTAACAACGATATTAGGAAGGATACTAGACAATTGTAACTCTTCATAAGCTTTTATATAAGTTTTCATAAGTAAGGTTATACGTGTAGAACGACTGGTATACTTCAACTATTCAAAACAACACCACATCTATGTGTATTGAAATGATAAGTCTGTCCAAGAGTCATACCCTATCAAAAGGACATAAGAGGATCTGTACATCCGATCCACCACTAGGGATACACCCATAGAAGTGTCACTATTATTAAATTCTTCTTAACAAACAAATTAGCGCCTCCAAAATTTGCAAACTATGACTCCCTCTCTTTCCATTTAAGCATTTCATGAAAAATACAAGGCACACTTAAGACTGATAAGACTAATTTCATATCTAAAAGTACTATACCATCGAGACACAACCATTGAATCACACTCAATGTCAATTCCACTAAATTTTTGGATATCAAATTTCCACTTATATTCAAAATCATCATATACCTCATATCAATACTTAAGAAATTTGTGGTCACACCAATAATTCGAATACGTTAAGGTCATAACCTCTACTCACTATCAAATGCCTATGTAACGCATCATAACAATCTGTATCATCCAATCAACAAAGAAGTTTTGATCTTCTCAAATCCTCATTAGTTATGTAAAACTGTAAGTTCACACCGTTTAACATAAATAAGTTACCTATGATAATATGAACAATCTACCTCGACATAACCACATATAATCTTTCCCACATCATTACTAGTCACCCAAACAAAACTCAATCGTTAGAAAAGTTGATGATAATTTCTAGTAAGTCTGTACTACTTCATATCTCACAATCATATGTAAACTCATAATTAAAAATTGATAAATTCTTCAACTACAAATCAAGGGCTTATACAAGAGGTCTTTATTCCTTTACTTTTCTTACATTCTTCTCATGACAGAAATTTTAAATACCTTGAACTCTTCAATACACCAAAACTTCTTTTTTTTATTCACTTACAAGTCTTATTCTTTGTCCAACAACCCATGACAATTTTTACCTTGTCCTTTAAACCATAACAGTATGTGACACTCCCCTTGGGTATTAACAATCAAATGTAACCAAATTTTTCTACTTGAAATTTTTAAGTCCTTCAAATGTTTCATACTCAATGTGGTCAATCATTTCTTACCCTTTACCAATTCATACCTTGACAAAATACACTACCACAAATCTAAACTCACAATGAAAAACTTGAATTTTGAATTCAACTGTGCAACACAATCTCATTATCCATCAACATTAGCTCATACCTTGAAGATCATTATGATTTATGTATCTTAATCCTCTCCCCGCTCTGAAAGTTAGACTACATACTACTAGTTCTTTTCATTATGGCTCTAGCTCTTTTCAATTTTATTCTAGTGACATCCCAACTCCTCCTGAAAATTACCATACAACCATGTTACTCACAAAATAGTTGTGAACCATAACTTAGACATTCTAAAGTCACCATTACCATACAAAAGTCTTTGAACCCACAAAACATATTACATAGTTGCATCCTAATCAAAATCCATCACGAACTCTTATTATCACTATGCCCAGTCAGCCCTTGTCATCAACACAAAGTTAACCTTGTCATTGACATGACATATTAAACCCAACTACACCAATCAAATTTAACAAACTAACTTAACTTCATACACATTTTCTTACTAAAATTTTCAATTGTCTTCACCCAAGTATACCCGTTAGAACTTCCTTTACCCATATGTTTGTCATTCAATATTGATCCAATTTCTTGGACATTATGATGAAATCACAACTCATTTAAAAATTCATAAAATACATTTCACAATCTCAACATATCAATATCATACCAAAGATCCACTACTAAAAGCTTCCTTATAAATAATGTTTAACACATCCATTCATACCAACAAGCTAGTTGGGTTCTCAAATATGAGTTCAACACCAAATCTTATCATATGAGCATGTATACCATAGATAATTCCTTAAGTAGTTAATATTTGCACTTAACAATCAACATGTCCGTTTTCATGTACCACTAGTAATACATCGTGAAAATTCATTACATCCACCACTAGAACATATCATATCTATTGAGAAGATCATTTCCAAATAGGTCACATACTTTATCCATCAAATAGCTGTAAAATATTACCAGATTAGTTTTGTATCTAACTCAAGCTATATGTATTCTTTCGTAAGCAAGGTCAATATCAAAAGTAACACACTCCATAATTCTAACCAAGTACCCATCACTACCATTGTAATAGTCGTATCATGACCTTCTTTGGTATACACTCAATCTGTGAAACCACAGAAGGGATTCTGACCTGAATTGGTTCAACATCATTTGCTAAGCAACCCATTAATGGTATGACAACTATATCAATTCTATTACACTATTTATTATCTAGTCAATTCAATTCATATTTATCGTTCCACTATTAATAATCCTAATCTTGGAGTAATCATTGTCCAATGATTAGGACTAATCATTGTCCAATGGTTGAACCATAATAATTATACACATTTATAACCCCAAGTTCACATATTAGTATAAATTATACACGTTTTAACCTAAAAATCTATTCCTAGTTACACAAAAATTTAATATAAAGGATAAGAATAATTACCTTGATATCTCGAGATAAAAATATCGTTGTTTCTCCTCCTTTTTCCTTTTCTTTTCTCCCTTTTTTTCTTTTCTTTATCTGCGTTTTTTTTTTGTTTGTTTCTGTTCATTCTTTTTTTCTTATAAGCCTTGCAGCTTTCAATATTCTAGGGCACTTTGCCCCCTTTTTTTTATTTTATCTTATTTTATTCATTTATTTAATTAATTCCTTTTCTATTTTTTTTCTATTTTTCTTTTAATTATTTTTTTTAGCAATAAAATAATCTTTTATTAAATCTAAAATCATGTCACTCATTCTTACAAGTCATATAAATTATTTATAAAATCTACTAAAACGTTAATATAAAAATAATAGTTGGAATTTCTAAAACGACTAAGAGGGTCGTTACAGAAACTCGTAGGAATAAATAATTATTTTGATATTCAAGAATCAATCAAAACAGTGATATTTTTTTAGAACTGAAAAGATATAACTCAGATAACCGTATACTTGTTAACTCCAAACCATGGTTAATTGATACATTTATTACTCCATGCATTGTGATTTATATATGACTAAAATAATTTTTTAGGTACATATAGTAGATGTTGAACCTCTTTTTGCTATTTTGTGTGTATATATTTTTTTTCTAAATTTTGAACCCCCTAATTAAAAATTCTGGCTCCGCAACTACTTCTTGAAGTCTATACGAAGAAAAAAAACAATTATCTTAAATATAAAGAATTAATTTATTTTAAACTATGAAAAAATTGAAAAGTTCATTAATATAGGGAGTTAAATAATCTGATAATGGCATTTAATAATATTTGCTCAAAAAACAATCAGATAATACAACATTTTATAAAATTTGCCCAAAAAAACATTGAAATCAACATCAAATTGCATAAATAATATTTTTCACATCCGTGGTGTGAAAGTGAAAGCTTTTCACAATTTTGCATTTAGTGATTTTACATACACCTGTCAAGTTTCGTTCTATTGCTCAGAAGATAATTATAACAGACATGTATCCTTTTCAGTCGGTTACTTCTTATTTAGATTCTACCTAAATTGTATTTTTGAATTAATTTTTCAAGTCCCTTCTTAAATCATGTGACAAGGAACTATTTTGTCATTAAAACTTACAACCACAGAAATAAAAAAATTCTTCACTTTTTTCCCACTTTCACACCAGGATTATATTATGAACGCCAACACTTTAAAGTAATATCCTCAATAAGCATAATGATCTATTGGTCAATATCTACCTATATATATATATATATATATATATATATATATATATATATATATATATATATATATTAAGTTATTATTATACCGTTGATAATATTATCGTACGCTTTGATACAATATCATAATATTAGTGATCTCCAAAACAGAACAAAGAATAACTTAAAAAATATAGATAACAAATAAGTCAGAAAAGAAGCTTTAATTAAGCATAATACAATTAGTAATTTTAAAAAAAAAAGAACGAAAAATAAAAAATGACACAAACTTGCAGGAATAAAATCATTAATTTGAAATTCAAGAATCAATCAAAACACTGATATTTTTCTTAAAAACTAAAAAATGACTCAGATAACCGTATACTTGTTAACTCCAAACCACTATGGTCAATAGATATATTTATTACTCCCAACAATATGATTTATATATGATTAAAATAAATTATTAGGTACACATATTAGATGTTGAACCCCTTTTCACTAGTTCATGTGTATATTTTGTTTTTCCAGATTTTGAACATCTTTATTAAAATTCTGGGTCAGCCACTACTTGCTGAAGTCTATTTGAAGAAAAAAAAATCAACAATTATCTTCAATTTTAACAATTCATTAATTATAAACTATGGAAAAATTCAAAAATTCATTAATATAAGGAGTTGAAATAATATGATAATATGACATTTAATAAAATTTTCCCATAAAACAATTAGATGATACAAGATTTAATAAAATTTGCCCAAATAAACATTGAAATCAAAATCAAAATGCATAAATAATATTTTCACATCTGTAGTGTGAAAGTGAAAATTTTTCGCAAATTTTCATGTAGTAATTTTTCAAGCACGTGTCAAGTTCCATTCTGTTTTTCTGTAGATAATCACAACGGACATGTGTCATTTTCAACCGGTTACTTCTTATTAAGACTCTAGCTGAATTATATTTTTGGATCATTTCCCAAGCTCCTTCTTAAATCACGTGACAAAGAGCCATTTCTTCATTAAAACTTACACCCACGAAAATCAAAATGTCTGCACGTTTTCTCCACTTTCACTCCTGGATTAAATCATGAACACCAACACTTAATATTCTCAATAGCTTTATAACATTGAACTGATCATTAGCAAAGTTGATAATAACATTATTCCATTGTCTTCTATTTCATAATAGTTTTCAAAAGAAATAAGTACAATGATCAATTGTTCAATATATACCTATACATATATTTTAAGTTATTATTATACATGGTTATAATATTATTAAACGCGTTGATACAATGTCATAAAATTAGTGATCTCCAAAATAAAAAAAAAATAACTTAAAAAATGTAGATAACAAACAAACAAGAAAAGAAGCTTTAATTAAGCATAATACAATTAGTAATTTTCAGAAAAGAAGAACGAAAAATAAAAAATGACAAAAAACTCATAGGAATAAAATCATTATTTTGATATTCAAGAATCAATCAAAACACTGATACTGTTTTAGAACTTAAAAGATATAACTCAGACAACCGTATACTTATTAACTCCAAAACCATGGTTAATTGATACATTTATTACTCCATGCATTGTGATTAATATATGACTAAAATAATTTTTTAGGTACATATATATAGTAGATATTGAACCCTCTTTTGCTACTTCGTACGTATATTTTTTCAGATTTTGAATTTCCTTATTAAAAATTATAGCTCTTCCACTACTTCCTTAAGTCTATATGAAGAAAAAAAATCAACAATTATCTTAAGTTTTAAACAATTCATTTATTTCGTCATCAAAACTTACACCCACGAAAATAAAAATCCTCTTAAAGTTTTTCCCACTTTCACACCTGAATTATATTATGCATGAACACTTACTTAATATCCTCAATAGGTTTATAACATTGAACTGATCGTTAGCAAAGTATATAATGACCTTATTTCATCGTCTTCTATTTTATAATATTTTTCAAAAGAAATAAGCACAATGGTCAATTGTTCAATTGTCACGACCCAAATCGTGGACGCGACTGGCACCCACATTTACCCTCCTATGTGAGCGAACCAACCAGTCTAACCTTTAACATTTTAGTACAATATCAACAAAGAAATGCGGAAGACTTAAACTCATTAATAAAACAATTCAAACTATTATTAATATCCCCAAAATCTGGAAGTCATCATCACAAGAACATCTATCCTCAAATTACTAAACTAAAACGTCTAAGAAGCTAAAACAATAAAAGCTAGTCCATGCCGGAAGTTCAAGGCATCAAGACTTGCAGAAGAAGATCCAGTCCAAGCTAGACGCATTAGCTCACCCTGAATTTCCGAAGGTCGTGAAGACTGGCTAGATCTACTGTTGAGTTGAAGTTGACGGAACGTTTGCTGCATTCCACAAATAACAAGAAGAAAACATAAAAGTAGGGGGTCAGTACAACCACAAGTACTGAGTAGATATCATCGGCCAACTCAAAATAGAAGATAATATATATCAAGTAGTATCGTAAATCAACTATAATACTCAACATGTAGCAACAACAAGTACTAAAATCATCCATAAGTACTAACAAGTTCATCCATGAGGACTCAAGCCTCAATATCATACTCATTTGGGAATTGGGTTCATTAGATTGAGTATATTCATTATCTTTCAAGATTCATTATCTTTCTTCCTCTTGTGTCGGTACGTGACACTCCGCTCCTCTATTTCTATCCTGGTGCCGGAACGTGGCACTCCGATCCTCATATACTATCCTGGTACCGGAACGTGGCACCCGATCCATAATTCTATCCTGGTGTCGGAACGTGACACTCCGATCCTCATTCTATCCTGGTACCGGAACGTGGCACCCGATCCATATTCTATCCTGGTGTCGGAACGTGACACTCCGATCCTCATTCTATCCTGGTACCGGAACGTGGCACCCGATCCATATTCTATCTTGGTGTCGGAACGTGACACTCCGATCCTCATATTCATTCTATCCTGGTACCGGAACGTGGCACCCGATCCCCTAATTCATCAAGCCTTCTTTTACACTAAGGCATCATCATTCTCATTATATAATTTATCAAGCCTTCTTTCATACTAAGGCACCATCAATCTCATTATATAATATATCAAGCCTTCTTTTATACTAAGGCATCATCATTAACACGTGAATTAGGGTTCTTTCGAGATTTGGGATTCAATAGCTTCATCATGCTTTGTTAATTCATCACAATTTCATAATCATAAACATGCAAGCATACAATTTAAGCACATAGTAGGGTTTACAATACTATCAACACATATCATTCACTATTGAGAGTTTAGTACGAGTAGCATGAAAACCATAACCTACCTCCACCGAAGAATTGATCAAACAAGCTAATCCTCAAGCTGAGTTTTCTCCTCCCTCTCGATCGATCCCTCTCTTTCTCTTTGTTCTTTCTGTTTGTTTTATTCAAACCCTCTTTCCTTTACCCTAATTATCATATAATTAAGACTAAAAGAGGACAATAGAACCCACTAATTAACTTAAGGTTACCTCTTTTAACCCCCAAGTAATTAGACTTATTAATATTAACCCTCAATCTTTATAATTAAGGAAAGAATAGTCCAAAACGACCCTTAAAATGTGTAGAGGAATCCTATTCTGCCTGGGATTTGCGCAACCTGTGACGGGCCGTCGTGCCTGCGACGGTCCGTCACACAGGTCGTCGCAGCCTCCCAAAATCCAGGTGAACTGTGACGGCCCGTCACACCCGTGACGGTCCGTCCTGCACCTCCGTCCTGACGGTCAGAAACTCATTTCTTGTACCAAATTCTCAAAAGTTGAAGTGTTTTGCAACGGGCACTCACGACGGTTCGTCGTGGATGTGACGGCACGTCCTGCAAGTCCGTCACAATTTACAGAGAGTCAATTTTCAGTATCCAATTTCAGAATTCTAAGTATGCTGAAACGATGCACCCTCGACGGGCCGTCGTGCCTGTGACGGTCCGTCGCAGTGCCCGTGGTCTTGGCCAGTTTTTCTAGAATTAAAATCTGCTGCTCAAAACGACTAAACAGGTCGTTACATCAATATCTACCATATTTTAAGTTATTACTATACACATTGCTAATATTTTTATGCACGTTGATACAATATCATAACATTAGTGATCTCCAAAGCAGAAGAACGAATAACTTATGAAATGTAGATAACAAACAAATAAGAAAAGAAGCTTTAATTAAGCCTAATACAGTTAGTAATTTTCAAAAAGAAGAACAATAAATTAAATATGACAGAAACTCGTAAGAATAAAATCATTAATTTTATAATCAAGAACCAATTAAAACACTGATATTTTTTTAAAGTAAAAGATATAACTCAGATAACCGTATACTTGTTAACTCCAAACCACTGTGGTTAATAGACATATTTATTACCTTTACCAGTGATTTAATATATGATTAAAATATTTTTTAGGTACATATAGTAGATGTTGAACCCCCGTTAGCTACTTTGTGTGTATAATTTGTAAGATTTTGAACCCCCTTATTAAAATTCTAGCTCTTCCATTACTTTCTGGAGACTATATGGAAAAAAAATCAACAATTATCTTATATTTTAAACAACTCAATTATTTTAAGCTAAAAAAGTTAAAAAAAATTCATTAATATAGGGAGTTAAAATAATATGATAATACGATATTCTATAAAATTTGCCAAAAAAATAATTAGATAATATAACATTGGGATAATGCACAAGAACCCCCTCAACCTATAACCGAAATTCCATAGACACACTTATACTATACTAAGGCCCTATTACCCCCCTGAACTTATTTTACAAGTAATTTTCTACCCCTTTTTAGCCTACGTGGCACTAGTTTGAAAAAAAAAGTCAACCATCGTTGCACCCACAAGATAGTGCCACGTAGGTCAAAAAGGGGTAAAAAATTATTAATAAAATAAGTTCAGGGGGGTAATAGGACCTTAGTATAGTATAAGTGTGTCTCTGAGATTTCGGGCATAGGTTAAGGGGGTACTTGGGCATTATCCCTATAACATTTAATAAAATTTGCCCAAAAATTAATTAGATGATACAATATTTAATAAAACTTGCCCAAAATACTTTGATTTCACCGATGAAATGCATAAATAATATTTTTCACATCCATAGTGTGAAAGTGATAACTTTGTGCAAATTTTTATGTAGTAATTTTCAAGACACATGTCAAGTTCCATTTTGTTCCTCAGTAGATAATTACAACAGACAAGTGTCATTTTCAGTCGATTACTTCTTATTTAGACTCTAGCTAAATTATTTTTTTGGATCAATTTCCCAAGTCCCTTCTTAAACCACGTGACAAGGAGCTATCTCATCATTTTCACTTACACCCACTGAAATAAAATAGCGCTTCACGTTTTTCCCACTTTCACACCTCAATTTTTTCCCTTTATAATCTCTCAATTGGCTGAAGGTTTCTCCAAGCATTCATCAATAAAAGTGAATTTCATAGTTACATAATTTTTTTCCTATTAAGTTTATTTAGTTTGTAATTCAATAGCTTTCTTATTTTTTTAGTTTTTGTTAACATGGAGGGATCTAATTATAAAGACAAAAGAAAAAGGATTGTAGTTCTAATGCGATACCTCCAGCCAATGGCACATTGAAGCAAATCCAGCATCTGACCGTAGCAATTATCGAAGCTACTAATGAGCAATGGAGGAGAAGTGAAGATAGTTTGTCTTTGCTATGGCAATTTTTTGACCCCACTGAATCTGTCAAACATGCTGGTGGAGATGATGTTGAAAAATGGTGATGCATAGCATAACAAAACAAGTGGGATGCCTAAAAAAACTTTATTATCTTAGATAGGAGGAACTTAGTCCTTCCTGTACAACAACAAGGAAAGATGAAATAACAACAAAAATATAAAAGCTATTCCTTTGTTAAGATAATAAAGGGTTTTCTATCAACTCCACCAACATGTTTGACTAATTCGGCTGGGGTCAGAAAATTACCATGACAAAGAAAAACTATCTTCACTTTATTTATCTTTTTACACGAGTATAAAAGTTGTTCAATCTTCTTTCTTTCTTTTTGGTCCTTCACCTTTTGTGTGTACAATGATTTCTATTCAATTGAAGATGATTTCACATTGAGAACTAAAGGTAAAAATATAAATTATTTCCAACTTCAATTTTGGTACAAATTAAAATTGAATAAATATATATAAATCAATTCGTAAATTCTTGATACCTTGAGTAGGACGTTGTTGGATTTCAACCTCAGCTACACTTGAAACAATACATCCTTGCGATCCACCATCTGGAAACTTCAATGAATAATTTATTAGTTATTCACAAAAAATGATTCATTTTTTCAAGTAGTTTAAAATAATTAGCTTTATAAAATTTAAAATGTTTTTCAAGTTATTTTAGAGTAGTTTTAGTAGATTTATAATTTTTAAATAGTAAATATGTTTTTATGTAATTAGTATATTTTAAAAATATTTAAAAATAATCCTGAAAAGATTTTAATTTTGGTAAGTATTTTATAAAATTAGTTTAGTTTAGGTTATGGTTAATTTTAAAAATCAACTAGTTTATGGTTGAAATTATTATTTTATTTTGTTAACATCGAGAAGCTCCTAAATTAATTATATCAATTCATCTTATTTAGACTTTAACGGAATTTGCAAATTAAATTCGATTTGGCTAAATTAATAATTCATTTAGCTAACCCATATTAAAGGACCAAATTATGGACCTTTATAAAAGCATTTTCTCAGCAGCCCACTCTTTTGTTCTCAATTCCTGGCCCATTTCCTTATCCCCCAAAAGAAATTCCCAAATGATAGAGCAAGAACAATTCTTTTTCTAGAGGTTTCTTCGTCCAGTTTCGTTTGCTGCCCGGGAAAAGGTAATATCTACTCCTTTGTTTATTTTTTATTATGTGATGAGTTTGTCTCTGTTAGGTTTTCTTTGGCTTCATTCTCACTCGGTTCGAATGTGAATGACCATGGTTTATTATCTTTATTGTTGGAATTATTGGCTGATCATTGTGTTATTCCTCGATTAGATATTCCAATCAGTTTGTAATTGTTTAAGTTTATCTTTCGTGTTGTTTCGAATCACATGTTTGTCTTGCTTTGATTCTTATGCCTAACGTGTTCTTAAGCATTAGCTCCTTTGATGTCATTTGTTTGTTGCTAGATCCTTTGGCTCAATTTTGTTTCTTGGAAGCTAAGTATGTCTCCGTTTTACTTTGTTCGAAATCGTTTCAAGTTTATTTGGTCCAACTGTGTGTCGTTAGGTTGTTTCTGTTTTCATGTAAAGAAAATTAGCTTGTTCCATGTATAAAATAATTTTATTTCATTTTTCTTGTACTAGCATGCCTTTTCTCTTTATATAAAGTTATGTTAACCACTAATCATTTGTTTACCATAATGTGGGCAGCCCTTATAAATTTTATGGATAACTTATCTGTAGCCCCTTAAAGTTAGCATCAACTTTCACATGGATACTCTAAGTAAGATTTGTTCATTTTTAGCACCTCATGTCAAACCTCATTGTATCATTTTGATACTTTTTATGTTTTCAAAACCACATTTTAAGTGTGTACATCCAGACACCTCTTATATGAAAAAAAAACAAATCTGACACGTAGAAATTTTATTTTATTATTTAATAAATTAGTTTTACTTTCTTTTTTATTTTTTCCAGATCCCAAACCTGATGCCCCACCTCTTCTCTTCTTTCTTCTTGTCTTTCCTTTCCCTTTTGATTTGTTCTTCTCTTTCAAAAAGACAAAGAGCATAGATTAGTTCACTAAGTAAAATACGTTGGAGAATATGAAAAATCATATCAAATCAAAAAGGTTTTGTATGGCTACTATGATTGAGATTTACAATGACGGATTTATAAAATAAATTTCTTTTTTTTTCAGTGGAGGTTGTTCTTTATTTTGTTTATCTCTTGAAATCAATTTAATTTCGTAATTTCAATGGAGAAGGTAAGAATGTAAATCAGTTTGTCCATTTGAAAGAAGTTGATTTCAATTTTTGTTTCTTTGAAATCGGTTTTGTTTTTAAATATAAATCAAGATGAAAATTCGATTTTCAAACAAGATGGAAGAATCAAAGAGTGTAACCTAGTAAAGTATTGTATATTTCTTTAAAAATTTGTGTGGTGATGAGGATGGTAAAAGGTGAAGAAGATGGAAGGGAGAAAGTAAGGAAGAAAAAGGAGAACAAAATATTTATAAAAAAGTCAAAATATTTACAATAAACGTCTTTGACCCGCTTTAAATTCGTGTAGCACACATACAATGCTTAGTCAGCGAAAAGTGTTTAAAGACACAATGAAACGCGACATGAGATGTCTAAATTGAACAAAGCTTAATTAAAGTGTCTAACTGAAAGTCTCTGCCAAGTTTAGGAGGCCACTAATGGACTAGGCCTAAATTTTATTGTGGCATATACGTATGTATCTGAAAGTGTCTCAAGTATGGTCTTTTCTTCGGTTTAATCATGTGTTTTGGTATTGCTACCCCACCTAGCTATTTTCAATGGACATTATTTATGTAGTTTATGCCATCATTTAACATGTTTGATTTGAATAATGATATCATTTTGTTAGTTCTTTGATTGAAGCTACTTTCTTCTTTATGCTTCAAGTAAGCTACCTTGCCCCATTAGTATGATAAGCTGGCAGCTCCAGGTCTCCATGTATGAGCATGTATCGTTTATTGCATAAAGTGCGATGTTTGTCTAGTGTGCATTATGCTATCTCTATTTTGTTTATGCGGAAAAGAGCCTAAAATATTCTTGAAGTAGCAGAAATGGTACAAAATTACTCTCCATCCACCTATTAGCTACAACTTATCTTTCTCGTCCACCTATTGACTCTAAAATACCCTTCTCATCCATCTTTGGGTCCAAAATTAACCACTTATATAATGATTTTAAATTTAAACTATTTAAATATTTTTTTAATGCATGACCGCTCAACTATTTTTATAATATAACTTATTAATATAATTTATAAGCAAATCTACTACCTATCCATTACTAATTAAACCATGTCTAATTAATAAACCCGCCCCATTACTAATGCACCACAGGAAAGCTACTACCAATGAGTGTTTCTAAAAATTTGAGGCAAAAATGTCTACAGAAGTACATTATCAACATTCAAGTCTCAATCAAAACATATTATAATTCAAGTGTCTAAAAAAAATTACTGATAAACTTAAACGTCTGACTATGTTCATATTTATTATTCATTCGCTTCAATTATGTGATGTTACTTAATCGATAATCTTTTTTTAAAAAGAATATATTAAGGTTTTAATATTTAAAAAAATAGGAAATATTTATAAATTTATATTAAAAATAGTGCATGAGTTAATTTGAGAGGTACTTCTTTTTTACCTTTAATCATAAATTTCGAATTCAAGCTTGAAACAAAAAGTGTTTTCCGAAATAAGCGGCTCAACCTAAATTTAATTTGGGCTCCAGTTTGGACTCAAATAATTTTAAATGTCATTTTTCAGGATTCGGTTATTTAGTCGAGCTTTAGTAGTGTTTAGGGAGATTTTTATATTAGAGATAATTTATTAATTGGGTAGGGCTTAATTAGTAATGGGTGGGTGGAAGTAGATTTATAAATGATATTAATAAATTAAATTATATCCAATAATTGAGCGCCAATTATTTTCAAAAATATTCAAATAATTTAAATTTAAAACCGTTAAATTAGTGGTTAATTTGAACCCAAAGGTGAATGACAATGGTATTTTAGAGCCAGGTGAAAAGGGCATTTTGGAGCCAATGGGTGGATAGAGGATAGTTATTACCATATCCAATATTTTGAGGGTATTTCAGGCTTTTTTTCGTTATTTATATTTGGGATCTTGTTATCTGTTAATTATTTGTTTATAAGGTGAGCTGTTTTTGCTATGCCTTGCCTTACTCCTCTCACTTAGCTGTTGTGAGTTTTCAAAACTAGAGGATCGGGTGTCACGTTCCGACACCAGGATAGTAATAGAGGATCGGGTGTCACATTCCGACACCAGGATAGTATAGAGGATCGGGTGTCACGTTCCTACACCACGATAGTATATGGATCGGAGTGTCACGTTCCGACACCAGGATAGTATATGGATCGGGTGTCACATTCCGACGCCAGGATAGTATATGGATCGGACTGTCACATTCCGACACCAGGATAGTATATGGATCGGGTGCCACGTTCCGGCACCAGGATAGTATATGGATCGGAGTGTCACGTTCCGACACCAGGATAGTATATGGATCGGAGTGTCACGTTCCGACACCAGGATAGTAGTAGTGGAGCGGAGTGTCACGTACCTACACAAGAGGAATAAAGATAATGAATCTTGAATTATGATAATATACTAATTTTTACAGAACTAATTCCCAAATGAGTATAATGGGGAGGCTTGAGTCCTCATTGATGTGCTTGGTGTTGTGACCAAGGGTTATGGAAATTGTTGTGGTCGCCTGTTAAGAATATTAGTTGATTTTATGTTATTATCTGATATATACTGTTTTCTATTTTGAGTTGGCCGATGATACCTACTCAGTATTTGTGCCTTGTACTGACCTCTACTTGTATTTGTTTTTCTTTGTTAATTGTGGAGTGCAGCAAACGTGCCACCGTCTTCAACTCAACCGCAACTCTAGCCAGTCTTCATCAAGCCAGATTTCAGGGTGAGCTATTACTTCTAGCTTGGACTGAATCTTCCTCTCCATGTCTTGATGCCTTGAACTTTCGGCATGTACTAGTTTTTTATTTATTTTAGCTTTTTAGATACTCTTAGATTTAGTAATTTGAGGATAGATGTTCTTGTGGTGATGACTTCCTGATTTTGGGGATAATGAGTATTAAATTTTAGAAGTTATTTATTGGTTATATTTATGAGTTTTAAGTCTTCCGCATTGTATTTTGTTCATTATGTTTGAAATGTTGGGGTTTAGATTGGTTGGTTCGCTCACATTGTAGGATAAGTGTGGGTGCCACTCGCGGCTCGTTTTGGGTCGTGACATTTATGGCATCATTTAACATGTTTGATTTGAATAATGATGTCATTTTGTTTAGTTCTTTGATTAAAGCAATTTTCTTCTTTTTGCTTCAAGTAAGCTAGCTTGACTCTTTAGTACGATAAGCAGGCAACTCCAGGTCTCCATGGATGAGCGGGCATCGTTTATTGAATAAAGTGTGATGTTTTTATAGTGTGCATTATGCTATCTCTATTTTGTTTATACGGAAAAGAGCCTAAAATATCCTTGAAGTATCAGAAATGGTACAAAATTAATCTCCATCCACCTATTAGCTGCAAAATACCTTTCTTATCCACCTATTGACTCCAAAATACCCTTCTCATCCACCTTTGGGTCCAAAATGAACCACTTATATAATTATTTTAAATTTAAACTATTTAAATATTTTTTAAATACATGGGCGCTAAACTATTTATTAAAATTTAACTTATTAATATAATTTATAAGAAAATCTACTACCCATACATTACTTATTAAACCATACCTAATTAATAAGCCCGCCCCATTACTAATGCACAACAGGAAAACTACTGCCAATGAGTGTTCTAAAAATTTGAGGTGAAAATGTCTACAGAAGTACATTATCAACATTCAAGTCCCCAATCGAAACATATTATAATTCAAGTGTCTAAATAAAAATTACTGGTAAACTTAAAAACCTGACTATGTTCATATTAATTATTCATTCGTGTCAATTATGTGATGTTACTTAATTGATAATCTTTTAAAGAAAAGAACATATTAAGGTTTTAATATTTAAAACAAATGATAAATATTTATAAATTTATATTAAAAATAGTTCATAAATTAATTCGAAAGGTACTTCATTGAAACAAAATCCTATTGAAAGTGTTTTCCTAAATAAGTGGCTCAACCTAAATTTAATTTCGGCTCCAATTTGGACTCAAATAATTTTGAATGTCATTTTTCAGGAATCGATAATTTCGTCGTGCTTTAGTAGATTTTTTAGGGAGATTTTGATATTAGAAATGATTTATTAATTGGGTGGGGCTTAATTAGTAATGGGTGGGTGGGGGTAGATTTATAAATGATATTAATAAATTAAATTACATCCAATAATTGAGCGCCAATTATTTTCAAAAATATTTAAATAGTTTAAATTTAAAATCGTCAAAATTAGTGGTTAATTTGAACCCAAAGGTGAATGACAATGGTATTTTGGAGACAAGTGAAAAGGGCATTTTGGAGCCAATAGGTGGATGAAGGATAGTAATTACCATTTTCAATATTTTGAGGGTATTTTAGACCTTTTTTCGTTGTTTATATTTGGGAAGTTGTTATCTGTTAATTATTTTTTCATAATGTGAGTTGATTTTGCTATGCCTTGCCTTACTCTCACTTAGCTGTTGTGAGTTTTCAAAATTAAGAAAGATCCCTTCTCTTTATCTTGTCTTAGTTTATGACCATACTCTTAGTTTCTCAAATGAACTATGTGTTTATCTTCATTATTAATTAATTACTTTAGAGTATGTTTGTTAGCATTTGTGTTCCTATTCTAATTCTTTTATTTTTTTTTCCATATGTTTGCATTTCCTTTGCACTTCAGGTTGGTAGAAACCCAAAACTTCTTTATCGAGTTGGCCTTCATCATTATTCAAGTTTCGGAAGTTTAAATAGCAAAATGGAAGCTATAATACAGGTCCAAAAATTACTACAGTTGCTTGAAGAGCTGAATTAGGATGTATACATTGAGTATACAATCCAACATACTGGGAAAACAACTAAAATACAGCTCATATACGGCAGTATATGATAAGTGTATACGCTGATTTTTGGACACGAAAATAGACCAAAGCCCAAGGAAAGTTGCAGCAGGTCCAATAGGTGTAAAAATGGACAAGGTCCATTATGTGTCACTTTGAGACTCGGGACAGGTTATGAAGATTTGGAATTTTGGCCCAAATTTGATACTCTCTTCCTTTTTACTTATATTGTATTGTTTTGACTTCCTTTATTTGTCCTATGGTTTAATTTAATTAAATTCCCAAGATAGTCATTTCTCTTTATATTAAAAAAATATGAATATTTATTTTATAGAAAATTACTTAGCTTTTATTGATATTGGTCATTATCAACACTTTAGTTATTTCCCTTTAGGAAAATCCCCTTAGATCTTTTTCAGTTAAGATAATAATAATAATAATAATAATAATAATAATAATAATAATAATAATAATAATAATAATAATAATAATAATAATAATAAGTAAATAACAATAAAAAAAAATTTTTCTTTACTTAATTAAAATTTTGAAAGTTATTTGAAAAGTCATTTTACTCAAATCGCCGGTCAATCGCAGATAAGCGGGCATTCCGAGGGCCTAACACCTTACATTGAACTTCGAACCTATTTTTCAAATTTATTTCATCTGTTTAAATCTTTTTGAAAAACACAGAGTGTTTTCTTGATCTTTACTAAAAAATTAAGTGGTGACTCTGTTTCTTTTGGAAATTCGATTTCTCTTAAATCATAAGTTTAATCGATTTCGTCGAAAACTTAGTCATTTTTCTTTATATTTTATTTTTTCGAGTAAAACACCTATATTTTCTTTAGCTTTCTCCATGTTAGAAAAATCTAAAAAAGTGTAAAAGCTATTACATTTTGAACTAAAAAAATTATAAAATGTGAAAAGAAAAACTCCATAAAAGCTTCAGGGTGGAGAAAATAATAGGCCATTTGGGAACTTATAAAGGAGAAGATTTATGGTTGGGAAGGTACAGAAAGCGTGAAGCGGTATTTCATTTCCATTGATTTATTAAATGACAAAATAGCTGCTGAAAAGTGATACATGGTTGTTTTTGGAATAATATGACCACGTAATTTAGGAAGGACCTTGGAAATTGATCCCAAGAGATAACCGCTCAATAGTGAGTGACATATGTCAGTTATAAATGTCTTTGTTACTTTGTTTTATTGGTCAAATTGATTAAATTTTATATTATTCTATAATTTCTCCTTTGAATATTACTGAATTTAATAGGGTGATACTGTAAATTTAATTTGCTTAATAAATGTCTTTTTCATGAGTTTTTGAAATTATAATTGTGTCTAATTTTGGTCTCTCGTTACATGAATTTGTCGCGTCTAATTACATGTATCTCATATATACATGATTCAAAATTAGGTTTAATTTATTCTAAATACATTGAATCTAAGTGTATTCCTCTCTCTCTTTAAATATATTATTAGTTACAATCGATTAGAATCTCTACCTACCATATATAATTAATTACACATTATATTTGTATATTATTTTCTTTAATTGTATTTACCATGTTAAATAATTTGACATGCATAGTTTTCTTGTAATCTTCTAAAGAGATAATATTCTTCATTCTAAAGGAATAAAAATGGCCAAACATATATGCAGATCCTTAAACTTGTCATTAAATATTATTTTGACATTGCAACTCAACCTTGTTCCATTTTAACCCTTCAGCTCCAATTTTTACGTTCCATTACTCAAGTTTTTTCTCTTGTTCATATGATATCATAGCCTCTTCAATCTTTCTAAAGAATCAAAGAGCTTCCGTTGTAAATGGGTGACTATTACTCATACATTTGTCGCTCGTATTGTCATGCCTGGAGCCTACACCCTGGATGTGGCAGACACTCGAAGACCACTTCTGGCCCCCAAGCGAACCCTCGGCCTGACTTACTTAACTAAGTGGAAATCTAAACTCAACTTAAACAAGAATAAAACATATTTAAAATCAAATACGTCATAAATTAATATGTCCAAAATGGCACTTAAGTCTTAGCAAGTAAAATAACTACAAACTGAACTACTCACAGTCTTAGAAGCCTCTAAACTGACTGAAGAGGGATGTTGGGATAGATCTCACAATATCCTAAATCTAAACTAGTAAAGCAATGAAAAAGATGTCCTCTGGAATGCAAAGAGACTCACCACTAACTCTGGAACTCAATCTGGATCAACGAAGCGTTGTATGCTGATCCTGATTACCTGCTTCTACATTATAAAACAATGCAGGTCAACTAACATTAGTACATTGAATGTATGAGTATGTGAGTTGGAGTGCTAAACACAACTATAAAGTTTGAAATGGATTAAGCATGAGTTTACCTTGGCTCTACTTAACTAATAAGATAACAACTCAATATAAAGCAGTAACGACATATGCAATGCATATTTATGTAAAATTGATAAAATAGTATATTTCTTAGTTTATTAAAGGTATAACGATAACAAACTCAGCTTTACTTATATATGAAAGTAATATAGTTTTGGCGGGAATTTCTCTAACCGACAACCACCACTATGAGCCTAAGTGGTGATACAACGTCTTGCCCACGCTACCAGAACTGTTCCATACTTTGTCGTCACATAAAACATCCTCTACCTAGTGGATCCACTAGCTAACCTTAAGTGATCATCTAAAAAGTATGACACGTAAATACCCATGATGCTACATGGTTTACATGGGGAGTTGATTTATCTGAACTCTCATTCCCACATCAGTGCTCAATATTACTCCGAAAATGTAATTTAGCTCATAGTTTTAATAAAACTTCCTTCCTTTTGGTTGAGATAATTTACTGAACCCTTTAGCTTAAAGAGCTCCTTTTGGAAACAATGTTCCCCTCTTTAGTTTAAAACTCTTTTGAAACTTCTAAGTTTCCTTTTAACTTAAATGTAAAAACATTTATCAGCCTTTAGGGAATACTTAGTCCCCTTTATAACATTAGAGGAATGACCTCAACTCTTGCTCTTACTTAACTTGAAAATTTAACTCTTAGGGAATACTTAGTTCCCTTATACCTTTTTATACCTTTTTGAGAAATAAACTCAACCTTTACTCTTTTCATTTACTCGAACTTGAGCATTAAAACAAATTAAAAACTTTTAAGTAAGACTCTAAGAACTTTGAAATTTTACTCTTACTCACTTTATAACTTTAGACTTAACTTCTTACTTTCTTGAATTTGGTTCTAACTTCCCTTGAATTTGGATTATGGATTCAAGGATCATGATATCATATTTATGGATGATTTCATGATGTTTAGATGTAATCTAGAGTGTTGAAATCAACTAGGAATGAAGGGTACATCACTTAGGAACTATTATGAAAAGATAGGGAAAGAACGGGGTCTCCAGGGGTTATTGGCACTCTGAGAGGTGTGGAGAGACAGGGCCTATTGGACAGACCCTAGTCGGGGGAGCTATGGCTTGTGCCCTGCGCTAGGGCTTGTTAGACAGAGCCTTCCTTCAGGCGCTCTCGCAGGCGTGGCGCCCCAAGGGGTGTCTAAGAGGACCTTCGACTTTTATTATTCATTTTTCATACGTAAACCCCCCAAAATCCCATGAATCCCTCCCCAAACACTTAGGACCCCTAATTAACTCATTACCAAATAGGTTATACCCGAAAACAGTACAGAAACATGAATCAAAACTACTAGAGATTCTACAGTTCAATCATCAAGAACTTCACAACTTTTCATCAAGAACTTCAAGATTTTTTTAAAAATAACTCTAAATTGTTGTATTGGATCAAGTTGTAGGGTGGGTGAAAGGAACCAACACCGAATCATCTCACATACCTTGATAGAGATCACCCTCGACGAAATCCACGCAATGATCTTAGCGTTCATGGACGATTCTTGGTCTTCATATTCTTTTCTCATTTTCTCCCTAACCCTAAGCGTTCTTAAGTGATCATCTAAAAAGTATGACACGTTAATACACATGATGGCTACATGGTTTACGTAGAGACTTTATTTATCTGAACTCTCATTCCCACATCAGTGCTCAATACTACTCCGAAAATACAATTTAGCTCATAGTTTTAATAAAACTTCCTTCCTTTTGGTTGAGATAATTTACTGAACACTTTAGCTTAAAAAGCTCCTTTTGGAAACAATGTTCCCATCTTTAGTTTAAAACTCTTTTGAAACTTCTTAGTTTCCTTTTAAATTAAATGTAAAAATATTTATCAGCCTTTAGGGAATAGTTAGTCCCCTTTATAACTTTAGAGGAATGACCTCAACTCTTGCTCTTACTTAACTTGAAAATTTAACTCTTAGGGAACACTTAGTTCCCTTATACCTTTTTATACCTTTTTGAGAAATGAAGTCACCTTTACTCTTTTCATTTAATCGAACTTGAGCCTTAAAACAAATTAAAAACATTTAAGTAAGACTCTAAGAACTTTGAAAACTTTACTCTTACTCACTTTATAACTTTAGACTTAACTTCTTACTTTCTTGACTTTGGTTCTAACTTCCCTTGAATTTGGATTATGAATTCAAGGATTATGATCTCATGTTTATGGATAATTTTATGATGTTTAGATGTAATCTAGACTGTTGGAATCAACTAGGAATGAAGGGTACATCACTTAGGAAGTAGTACGAAAAGATAGGAAAAGAACGGGGTGTGCAGGTGTTATTGGCGCTTTGAGAGGTGTGGAGAGCCAGGGCCTATTGTACAGACCCTGGTCGGGGGAGCTTTGGCAGGTTCGCTGCGCCAGGGCTTGTCAGACAAAGTCTTCCTTGAGGCTCTCTGGCAGGCGCGGCGCCCCAAGGGGTGTCTGCCGGGACCTCCGACTTTTATTCTTTGTTTTTCATATGTAAACCTTCCAAACTCCCATGAATCCCTCCCCAAACACTTAGGATCCCTAATTAACTCATTACCCAATAGTTTAGACCCGAAAATAGTACAGAATCATAAATTAAAACTACTAGAGATTCTACAATTCAATCAATATGAACTTCACAATTTTTCATCAAGAACTTCAAGATTTTCATTCAAATAACTCTAAATTGTTGTATTGAATCAAGTTGTAGGGTAGGTGAAAGGAAACAACACTAAATGATCTCACATACCTTGATAGAGATCACCCCCGACAAAATCCACGCAATGATCTTGGCGTTCATGGACGATTCTTGGTCTTCATATTCTTTTCTCATTTTCTCCCAAAGCATTCTTAAATATTGAAAAACTTATTTGGGACTTGTTTTAACCCCTAATATAACCTTAAAAAAATTAGGAAATACTAGGGTGAAAAGACAACTTTGCCTTTACTAAAATTTTGATTGGACTTTCCTCAGTCCAATGACCCAAATTCTGAAAGACATTTCTCCCGCATACGACATCGGAGTTGTGAAAACTCGGCAGCGTAGGAATATATTCTCAAGGTACTCCCAACCATATAAAGAACTCAGCCAAACTTCTTTTGAGATGGATGTTATGGCCGTTTGAAAAGGACCAAAACTCGCTGGAAATTTTCCAGATTTCCTTACTTATTTTCAAAAATACTTATTTTTGGCTTCTTAAATTATTCTTAGTTAACTCTAGTTACGAGATTAGACGTCTATCCAACAATTATATAAGCAAAAGTTGGGTTACTATGTATCTTTCTGGTGATACTCGCTCATAATCGATTTTTATAGCACCATGGCACATTTTTGGTGATTTCTTTCTCATATCTGATTTCGTGTAGCACTGTACCATATTTTCAGTTTATTAAGAGAATTATGGTAGGTAGAGATTGTAATTGCTGGTGATTAGCATCCCCTCAAACTAATGGTGGTCAACAAACAGTAACACACTGTTTGAATTGTTGTAGCCTGTTGTATTATATTGTGTTATTAGTTTAAATACAATATTACGTAATTAACTTTATATGGAATATGATGAGTGTCAACTATGAAGTTACTATAAAGAGTCTGAAGTCTGAAGTGTAAATCCTAAAGGCTAAGAGTGTCTAAGACCTTAAGTGATATAAATGCAATTAATTGAATTTCGTATCGGGTTATTAGGCACCCAATAAGAAATATGATCAGACTGAGACACGAATCGATAAGCCCATAAGAAGTTTATAGTAGACTAATACTCGAACTGTTAACCATTTAACCCGAGCCATTGACCCAATAACCAAATTATCGATTTGGATAATCAATTTTGCTTTGACCCTGATTATGAATTATTCTGTTTTTAAATACCTCTTGACATTAAAGGAAGGTTTCATCATAAACAAATTTAGGATACTCAAAATACAAAATTATCAGAAAGTGATTCATTACGGGATTTTTGGGTTTGCATTTTAAAATTGCCTTTTTTTGTTAAACTAAATTTACCACTAGTGAGAGCGTCTAGCGGCCTTTTATTGAAAATAAAAAAATATCAATAGGGATAAGTCCAAGCAAGTGGGTCTAGGCCTTACCTTACTATTGTTAATGACATAACAAGTCTGTACTAATTAACAAGCATGGAGAAAATAAGAGCTAGAGAAAACTAGATATTCTATGATCATCACCAAGTTTATAATTCTCACTATGATGTTATTACAAATGAGGATGCTTAAGTAATGCAAGAATATAAAATCTAGGAAAAAAGATGAGTTATCCAACTCAAACTTCAGTTGATATATGTATGAACTAAAAAAAGTTGTTTGCCCGTTAGAAGTATATCTAAAGTATTTTCTTCTTATCTTCTTTTTCAAACTTTTCAAAGAATGATTTATAGTTCATCACTTCTTGTTGGATTTGTAGGATCTTGATAAAGTTGTTGTCAATGTCATATGATTTTGCTTTGTCAGTCGCACGGTAGGTGCCTTGGAACAAATTCCCCACTCACCTTACCATCCCAACATATCATCTTCATCATTCCCATCAGATATGTCACAGCCCAAGTTAGGAAGGAAATACTTATTATCTAAGATTACTTTTGTAGCACTCAAATTAGATAAAGTATCTAAGACTCCCATAGATGCATTTGTCTTACTTGTAGGCACAAATTTGAGTGCTTGAGGGATTTACTTACTCCTACTAGATGAAGGAGTTTGATTCTCTACCCAGAAGAGATGATAATAGATTGACCTCCACCTTTACCGTAGATGCACTAGGCCTTGACTTACTAGTTGTTGCCTTATCAACTTGTAGGGGTGTACCAGCGGCTGATGCTAGTGAAAACAGGGCTTGACGAGCAAAGCAATTGGTGTCTCCTCTTTTGGATTAAACCATGGTGTCCAATGTTGAGTTCGACATTGTTATTGATTACTCACACCTTTTTCTTTTAATGTGATGAATGATACTACCCTAGAATACACCTCCATAAAGTTTTCCCGGTTCGATAATCTCACCAAAACATGACGATGGTCCAGTAGTCCCAAATTGCAATCTTATTTGATTTCGAAGTGTCGTGTAAAAACCTTTCTGAGATCAATCATATCAGGTCTCCCATAAGAGAACTTAGGAACAAAAGTATATTGCAAGTTCTCTTCTTGGATATACAATTCCAAATCCGAAAAGCTTAAACTCACTGTTGGTTCGCCATGAACATATGTCACAGGTTTTAATTTTATTGGAAGTTTTCCATCAGATTTTTGAATGCAAGTTGATGGATTAAGAATAGATGCATAACTAGGTTTTATGGTCTCTCTTTCACGGCTTGAGGCTTTGGAGAATCTATTTTTTGCCATGGAGGCCTAAAACTCCATGAAATTGCCATACACATTCATAATTACATCTATTTTTTAATAAGGGATCAAGAAATTATGAAATTCACATCACAATTAAAGAAGAGGATCAAATATGTCAATCAATTCATCCCTAAAACCTAAACCGCACATGTAAATTTACCCGTAAACCCAAAATTACATTTGGGCTCAAAAACCTAGAAAAGTTATCCGTATATTTGTCCATCAAAAATAGCAACCCAATATAACGTAGCTAATAATATATGTATTACTATATAATTGATAGATTAACTTAGAAAATTCTAAAGCAGTTAACAAAAAACCCTAACACACATAAAGAAAAATAAAAATTTAGCTTTTAATGTTGTATTTTTTTAGTGATTCAAGCTATACTTCAGACTTGGCTATGAGATCGTGTACTTGGAGATTGCATAAGTTTAAAATTGAGATTTCTGATTTAATCAGTATTCACTTTGTCTATGAGAATTTTTTAAAGTATTATTAATGATATTTTTATAATATTTAGATGAGGCGAGATAGATGATATAGGTTGGTAATATTCACTTCACACGTTACTCATCTCCTCTCTCACATGTCGATTGACAAGTAAAATGTTTTGGAAAAATGATACGGAATTTAATGAATTAGTTTACAGGCCCAAAATTGCGCAAATTAACTGTTTTTTTAAAAAAAACTTATTATACATAACCATATTAGTTACATAGTGAAATTCTTGCTTTGAATTTATGATAGAAGAATTTCCTAACAAAATATACAGAAAATCTTAATCCTTCATTTTATTTATGAAAGATAGAGCACTCATCAATCCGTTGTCATGAACTCGAAATTACAAAACTATGACAAATTCTATTTGCATCAATTATATAAATTAAATTATAATTATTTTTTTTAATAACTCATTTTCCATAAGGTCCGACTTGCGCAGGGTTGCCATCCTCTCGTTAACACATAATTATCATATTTAATACGTATTGAAATATAGATATGATGAGGTGTAGTATTATGATTGGTCAGTTCAAATGTTAGTTAGAGTCACATGCTTTCCATTTTTCGGTTATGATTTTGTTATGCTATCACTGTTAGTTGTAAAGTTAGTTGGTAACAAACTAACAGCAAATATAATCCTCTATATATAGAGATGCTGAAGTAAAAATATAGGATGAAAAATTCATAATAGAAATTGTAATGTAGCTTGCTTCTAGATTCTTCCTAGATCTCTGTTTCTGTATTTTCTTTCTTCTTCGTAAGTGTTCACAAATTCTATATGGTATCAGAGCTTTGATCAAAGGATTCCTTAAGGTTTGAATCTGTAATTTCTTCAATTGTTGAAGCTATGACAATGGTGGAATAACAGAGTTTAGAGGTAGAAGATAATCCCCAAACGAATCACAATCATCCACTTCATCTTCAAGCATTAGACACACCTGGTGTTGCCTTGATTCCTATGAAGCTCACAGGACCAGAGAATTATGGTGTGTTGAGCAAATCTATGCGATTAGCACTACTAGTCAAAAACAAACTTGGATTTGTTGACGGCACATGTGTGAAGAGCTTGTACAAGGGAGATCTGGCAGTTAGATGGGAAAGATGTGATGCAGTTGTTTTATCCTGGATAAGTGCAGCAGTTGCACAAGAGTTGATGACTAGCATAGTATATGCTTCTAGTTCGAAGAAGATCTGGAATGACTTCAAGGAAAGGTTTGATAAATCCAGTTTGACAATGATTTTTCACCTATGGAAAGAGATTAGTATATTGTCACAAGGAACTGATTCTGTGACAGCTTATTATTCCAAAATGAGAGATGTATGGTATGAGATGGATGTAATGGTACCTTCTCCGTCTTGTGATTGTGTTGAGTCAAGCTCACATGTTGAACATGTCAAACAACAAAGGTAATTGCAGTTTTTGATAGGTTTGAATGAGAGTTATGCTTAAGTGAGGAGTTCTATTTTGTTGAGTCCATTTGTTCCAAGTGTAAACCAAGCCTATGCAATGGCTATACAGGAAGAAAGTCAAAGGAGGCTAGGAAAAATAGAATGAGGTAAGGAACCTATCACAATGATGGCAGGAAGAAGTGCTCAACCAAATAATTTCAATAATCAGGTGAACAACAACTTTCCAACTAAGAAGACTAAGGGTTAAATTCACAAGGTAGGAGGATGGGACAAGTGTGTGATCATTGTGGTTACAAAGGTCACACCAGAGAAAGTTGTTATAGAATTGTAGAATTTCCAGCAGACTTTAAGAGTAAGAGAAAGGGATCTGGAGGAGACATTCTGAAAGTATTTATAGCCTTTGGAGGAGACATTCTGAAAGTATTTGTGGGTACCTAGAACTTGGATGGCCCTTTCTTCGTTCTGAAGTGACGATTGATGCATATGACTTCTTTGGAGAATCCTCTTGGGCAACAGAATTAGCGGATTCTGTATTTGCTGGGTTCTGATCCTCCTTGAAATGAGATTCAGTTTCCACAATAATCTATCTTTCATCACCAATATGTCTCCCATCTTCCAAAGAGTCGTTGGGCTTTTACTCAACATGTTGAACTTCTTCTACATGTGACCCAACTTGATTGAGATTTTGAGGATCAACGACATGTGTCGGTTTTGGATTCAATATAAAGATAGTAAAAGATTTTAAGAGAAACCAAGAACAACTACACTTATTGATTTAGAAAAGAGATCCAACTTGGATCAGGGGTCGGAACCTCTAACTACACACCCTCAGTTTGATTAATCTTTTGCGGGACTGTATCAATCCCATCCTCTCGTTAACACATAATTATCATATTTAATAAGAAATAGAAATTCTTACTCGAAAAATAAAATTAGAAAACTTAAAGCAGTAGATACCAAATCCTAGCACATAAACAAAACAACTAATATCAGGTGTTTCAATACCTATTTTCAAAATGTAGCAAAAAATGAAAATCTCTAGTTGAAAAATAACTTAGAAACCCTTTAATAGTTGTTAGTTGCTTCTAATTAAGGCTCAAATAAGCACCGCATAGCCATAAAAACAAGAGAATGACCAAAACATAACCTTAATAAATCTTTGATGGAATGGACTAACAATAAAACGAAAGATCAAATAACAACGATATCAAAGCTAATGCCTTTTTAGGCAATAAAACGAAAGATCACATAATAACGATATCAAAGCTAATTACTTTTAGGAAATAAGACAAGAGATCAAACAACACTGATATCAAAGCTAATGCCTTTTTGGGCAATAGCCATTGAATTTTTTCAGTACAAAAAAAAACAAAAGGAAAGATCACATAAAAACCATATTAAAGCGTTAGTCCACTCTTCAGTAGTCAATAATTATGTTTATATGCTTTAAAGGGTTTTAAACGTCAACGTCACCTCCACCACCATGTTTGACAAATTCAGCTGGGGTGAGAAAACTAGCATGAAACATAGAGCACTCATCAATCCATTTGTTTGAGTTCAAAATTATAGAACTATAGCAAACTCTATTTAGATCAATTATTCAAATCAATTAAATTATAATTATCTTTTTTTTTCTAACTCAATTTCCATAAGGTTCGTACTTGCACAAGCTTGCCATCCTCTGATCTCGTTAACACAATTTTCAGATTTAACAAGAAATAGAAATTCTAATTCGAAAGATAAACTTAGAAAAACTTAAAGTAGTATACCAAATTCAGACATATAAAGAGAACAACTAATCAACTAATTCTGTTGCCCAGGAGGATGCTCCAAAGAAGTCATATGCATCAATTGTCAGTTCACAAACAAAGAAATGGACAACCAAAATCTATGCACCCACCAATACTTCAAGAATGGCTCCTCCGAAGGCTGTAACGCAGATGCTTGCAGATGTAGCACAAACTGCAGCTCGTGAAGCATCAAATCCTACTATCCCTAGTGGAATCGATGTATCTGAAGCTAATTATGCCGAAGATGAAGGTATAATATCTTGAAGCCTGTCTGAAATAAACTCATTACATCCATGCTGTGATGGACACATCTATATGCCAGAAAAAATGGCATAGGAATGTTCGTATTTAATTTTTTTAGCAAATAAAGGAGCACAATAAGAAGATGTGTTTTGAGTTTGATCTAGATGTTGTATTATTTTATCTGCTTGCAATTGTCATGTTCATTCTGCTTCTGACTTTCTCATTGCTGAAAGTCCCTGCAAGAGCACCTAATCATCTAATTTACTTAAATTTTAAATTTTAATTAAAATCGAAGTACATCAGATAATTCTGTACTCTTACTGGGAGCGTAAACAATAAGAAAGTCAAAAGCAGAATAAGCATAACAATGCTAGTAAATCAAATAACCCAACATCTAGATCAAACCACATCCACTTATTATGCTACTTCATTTGCTCAAAAATTAAATAGAACATGCCTATTTCATTTTTATGTCACATATAGATGTGTCCATCACATAATGGAAGTAATGAGTATATTTCAGGCTACTTTCAAAGAAATTATACATTCATGTTCCGTATCATTAATTTCAGTTTCATTAATTCCGCCAGGGGCTGTAGTATTTGATGCTTCAAGAGCTGCAGTTTGTGCTACTGCAGCAACCAGCTGTTTTACAGCCTTTGGAGGAGACATTCTGGAAGTATTTGTGGGTACCTAGAATTTGGATGGCCCTTTCTTCTTTCTGAAGTGACGATTGATGCATATGACTTCTTTGGAGAATCCTCTTGGGCAACAGAGTTAGCGGATTCTGTATTTGCTGGGTTTTGATCCTCGTTGAAACGAGATTCAGTTTCCACAACAATCGATCTTTCATCACCAACATGTCTCCCATCTTCCAAAGAGTCGTTGGGCTTTTACTTAACATGTTGAAATTCTTCTACATCTGACCCAACTTGATTGAGATTTCGAGGATCAACGACATGAGTAGGTTTTGGATTCAATATGAAGATAGTAAAAGATTTTAAGAGAAACCAAGAACAACTACACTTATTGATTTAGAAAAGGGATCCAACTTGGATCAGGGGTCGAAACCTCTAACTACACACCCTCAGTTGATTAATCTTTTGCGAGACTTTATCAATCTCATTTTCTTCTACATACCTAAAAATATCACTTAAAACAATATAACCGTTTTGTTTTGGAGCAAGGAAAAATGTCTAGCCGAATTTCTAACTTTCCAATACCACCAACCACAAATATGTTCTATGAAAGCACAACCTAAAAGTTGTTGCATCAATCTTTCAACCTCACTTTCAAGATCAGATAGAAAGTATTTTTTGGTGTTAGTAAGAACTAATCCTCTACAACACTCAACTAAGTGACTATTAACAACAAGTACACCTATTACCTACATATGCTATAGCCTATAAGAACATAATTTTTATTATCTTCTTTTATTTTGATAGGTAAATAAGATTAAACTTACAAAACAATTAGTGAAGTTTACAACTTCTATGAACCAATAATTCTTTTATAAATTAAGTGTCTTATTCTATCACATTATTCCCGCTCAATCTTTATCTTTATTGTGGTTTTGCGCTAATAGCTCAAGAGCTTGTCGTTATTATTGAATCTCACAACAGTTCTTTTATTATATTACGTCTTAAACACATATATCTAATTTTATGATAAAAAATGTTAGTTTTGTTCCATTTGAAATACACACTAAGAGTTGTCTTATTGATCACTAATCAACTCCTGTACGAAAACTAAACACTAATTAGTTGCCTTTTATGTTATGGCACCGTCATCAATAATAACTCATCATTACTATCGAATTTTGAGATTCACATTGCATAATTGTACCCTTCTAGAGTTCTAGTACAACAAAATATTAAACTTATTTGATACTATACTTGTGGCACCTCTCATGTATTAACAATTATTTCTTTCCAAAACAATGCATCAAGATGCAATATCTCAACAAGAACATGACAAATATAATAAACTTTACAAAATCGTTAATATGTTTTCCCACTCTAATGTTAAATTAAATCACATCACAATTGACTATCACAACATTTATTAACATATAATGAAAAAACTTAGATTCTATTTTTTTCTTTTATTACTATTATGTAATACAACCTTAACAAAACACCCCTACAATTTCAAAATATTTCATAATAGAGAGATAAAATTTCATTAAGTTTTCAATTTTTGTATGTAACATACAAATTTATAAATTAAAATGTCAAAAACTTCATCGCTTTGTTTTAAACAAAAACCATTTGTATATGTAGGAAGATATTCACAAATGTGACACAATAATAATTTTCACATCTAGTAGTATTAATATGTTTCAAGACGTTCAAAAGAATTAAGTCTAAATTTTGGATGCTCAAAACACACAAAGATATAACTTCTTAGCATGTTCAATTTCAACACAAATTTATGCTTCAAAAGCAACCCAAATATGATTGCTTAGCCACTCAATAAAATTGTTACAAGCTAATGATCTCTAAAGCATATTATCAAACTATAAGCATTTAACAAAGCATTCTGTCATCAGATTACTATCATCTATCTCAACTACTCTAAATATTATAAAATATGTCATTTTCTAATTATGTGTACTCGATTATTTGTAATTTTGTTCTTCTCTCGTAAGATTTTAAAATATTAATGTGTTTATTAGGGTTTAGGGTTCAACCTTGAAAAGTATTTCTATGTTATTGCTCGACTAAAAAAAATCATTTCTTGCTAAATGTAAGTTGTTTTTTTTATGTGTTCAGATTTGCTATCAACGGTTAGCTTTAAGGTATTCAGAGTTATAATTTTTATTTCTTGCTATATCTAAAAATTTATTGTTAATATATATGTTATCCCTCTTTAATTATGTGTATTTTTGTTCTTCTCGTAAGATTGCAGTATTTATGTGTTGATTAGAATTTGGGGGTTGGATTTTTAAAGGGTTTCTAAGTTATTTTTTGACATAGAATTTTCATTTGATGATAAATCATTTAAAAAATTTTGTTAATTTTATCTTACTCAAATAAGGGGTTTCAACTTTTAATCATATTTCCATAAGGATCATTGACTCGAATATTAAATCGTATATACCACCTTAGATAATATCAATATTTTTCATATGTGAGTTTAATAAGATGAATTTGTCCATTCTAAGAACGTTAGTCGTTCTAGAATCCCTGATATATATAAATCACTTTTCTTCAACTTGGTTGTAATGCACAAGTATACTTGGTACCATCCAAATCTAACATCCGATCTTTTACGTATTAATCACAACCCCACATGATTCACTTTAGAAATGACCACACAAATATATCATCTGCTAAGTCAATTTTTTCCTTAGCAGAATATTTATTTCTCCAAATTCGAGAAATCTATTGGCTCAATTTTCCATACACAATATTAAAACTTTAAATATATAGTTTTGTCACATACCTTCTTCATGAACACAAAGAAGTCCAATTATTCTCCCAGTTGAAAACTTACATGGAGTATACTTGAAGTTGTCATTTGTCTCCCTTGTACATATCAGATTGTCCATTGTCTCTTGATTATTACTTTGTTCATTGGCCAATGTTGATATCAATTCTATAAATTTTACCGGTTTAGTAGTATTTTTCAGAAGAAATGAAGTATATGAAATATTCTTAAAACTGTTGAAAATCTTACTGAAAAATATTTTATCATGAACATTTTAGGAAATTCTGATAGCTTGAAGTGTGTCTATCAATCTTCTACTGCCAAATACAAGCAAAAGAAAAAAACATGTATAGGGTGTAAAATATTGGATATAAGAATCTACCTTCAATTTAATAAATCAATGGAAATAAAGTGACATTTACAGTTTAACTTAGAATTGCAGTAAAGAAATGACTCATAATTAATGTATTTGTGTTATAAATAGACAAGAGTTAGAAAAAAGGTCAAACAAGACTATTTAGGACATTTAAGTATCATCAGTAATATGTTAGAATAATTAACGTATTAAATATACATCAAAAGTTATAATTAAATGAACCTAGACACAAGTATGAATATTTTTTTTTGAGATCTAAAATAATTTTTTTCAATAGTTTTTACATAAAAAAATATCTTTAGACAACAAATTAATAATCAGTCAGAATTTCTGTAATTTAAATAAATAGGAACAATCACAAGTTTTTTCTGATTTTTCAGTCAGCACCAGAAAATTAGAAGACTCCAGAGCATGCAATTAAGCTCTACATATCAGTTTTATTAACCACAACTGAGCTTCAGAGGCAAATATGTCCAAATTTTCAAAAACTTGAATTGTTGCTATTATTGGAGATGATTTATGATTAGTGGATACATTATATCTAGTATAAATCACACCAAATTTTATATCATGAGATACATGTATATGAATATATCTGAACGCATCAAAATCTAATAAAATTTGTAGAATCGCAAATCAGATTGTATCTAAATAATTAAATCTTGAGATAATGGAGTTTCTATAATTTTTCTAATAATGTTTGGTTATATTGGACCTTTTTTAAAAAAATAACAAATGAAAAAATAAATTTCAAGTTTGAAAGAGCAATTTTAATAAGTTTTTCAAGCGAATATTTTTCTAACTAACAAAGTTTCCACTTTTGTTTTTATCAAAACCTAGCTCGTTTTGTAAATGGGGGTACTTTAATGGGATTCTTCATACTCCAGCACTCCCTCCTAAGACCACACATGTAAATTTGCACTCACACAACTCAAGTCACGAGGTTTTCCCTCCTCACGCTTTATTATAATTTAATTGAGGTAAGGCAGTTATTCTCTTTGAGTTTATCTAGAAAATTCAAATACTCACTTGAATTGAGATAAGGCATAGATTCTCTTTGAATTTATCTAGAAAATTCTAATACTCACTTGAATTATCATGTCGATCTATTATACATTCTAAATTACTCTGAAGTAAATTTATTCACTCCTAAAATTGAAATGACAAAAGATAACCAAAAAAAACGTGACTCAGGAAAATTAAAGTGTAAAAAAGTAATAAAAATGAAAATCTTCCTTACCTCCACAACCTAAAAGCATCACAACGACGATAGTCGATCTAGTGGTGATGATCATTGTGGTTGTTTGTTAGTTGTTCAGATCTGAAAGTGCGGAACTCATTGGAAGGTTGTCATAATCGTGAAAGAAGCTTCGAGCTCGCTAGAACACCTGCAAAATAAATAAAAAATAAAATAAAAAAGGGATAAGGAAAAGGGGTCTCATTCGGTGTTTGTTGATAATTGATTTGAAGTTTTGGGTGGCTACTAGTTTGTCAGAAAAGAAGAGGGAACACCGTTGTGGAGGTAGGGTTATGGTGGTGATGAGTTGGGTGTTCTTTGGCGTAGAAGACGAAGAAAATTGTGGTATGAGTTGAAAAACTGAATAAATAAATAGAGTGAGATTTATTGATGAAAAATATAATTATTAAATATTAAATAATTAAATTAGGAATTAATTAGTATAAATATAAAATTAATAAAGAATATTAATCATGTAGTAAACAAAACAAAAAGAATATAAAAGAATACAGTTTCTGATAATACATCACATATTGTAATCTAATAATATGACATTTAATAAAATTGGCCAAAAAACAATCAAATGATATAACATTTAATATATTTTGCCAAAAAAAACTTTGAAATCAATATCGAAATGCATAAATAATATTTTTCACATCAGTAGTGTGAAAGTGAAATTTTTTCACAAATTTTCATGTAGTGATTTTTCAGACACGTGTCAAATTCCATTCTGTTTCTAAGTAGATAATTACAACGGACATGAATCATTTTCAGTCAGTTACTTCTTATTTAGACTCTAGATAAATTGTATTTTTGGATCAATTTCCTAAGTCCATTATTAAATCACGTGATAAGGAGCTATTTCGTCATTAATATTTACAACCACAGAAATAAAAAATATTTTCACGTTTTCCCACTATCACACATGAATTATAATATGAACACCAACACTTAAATTAATATCCTCAATAAGTTTATAACATTGAACTGATCATTAGCAAAGTTTATAGTGACCTTATTTCATCGTCTTCTATTTCATAATATTTTCAAAATAAATAAGCAGAATGATCAAATGTTCAATATCTACCTATACATATATTTTAAGTTATTATTATAAGCGTCGATAATATTATTATACCCATTGAAATAATATCATAACATTATTGATCTCCAAAACAGAATAAAGATTTACTTAAAAACTGTAACAAACAAATGAGAAAAGACACTTTGATTAAACCTAATACAAATAGAACTAAATCTTTTATGAAAAATTAGTAATTTTCATAAAAGAACGAAAATTTTAAAATGACCGAAACTCATAGGAATAAAATCATCACTTTAATATTCAAGAATAAACAAAAACACTAATATTTTTTAAAAAAACTGAAAAATATAACTCAAATAACTGTATACTTTTTAATTCCGAACAACAAAGGTTAATAGATATATTTATTACTCTCTGCGGTGTGATTTAACTATGTATTAAAGTAATATTTTTGGTATATATAGTAGATGTGAATCCCCTTTCGCTACATCCTGTGTATATTTTTTAGATTTTAAACTCCTTTATTAAAAATTCTGGTTCTGCACTATTTCGTGGAGTCTATATGAAGAAAAAAAATCAACAATTATCTTAAATATTAAACCGTTCATTTATTTAAAAATTTTAAAAATGTCATTAATATAGGGAGTTAAAATAATCTGGTAATATGACATTTAGTAAAATTTGTCCAAAAAACAATCAGATGATACAAGATTTAATAGAATTTGCCCAAAAAACATTGAAATCAACATCGAAATGCATAAATAATATTTTTGACATGTGTAGTGTGAAAGTGAAAACTTTTCGTAAATTTTCATGTAGTGATTTTTCAAATACGTGTCAAGTTCTATTCCATTTCTCAGTAGATAATTACGACGGACTGGTGTCATTTTCAGTTGGTTACTTCTTATTTAGACTCTAGCTAGATTGTATTTATAGATCAATTTCCCAAGTCCCTTCTTAAATCACGTGACAAGGACCTATTTTGTCATTAAAAGTTACACCCACGAAAATAAAAAAAAAACTCTTTACATTTTTCCACTTTCACACCCGAATTATATTATGTACTCATTAGCAAAGTTTGTAATGATCTTATTTCATGGTCTTATATTTCATAAAATAATTTTCAAAAGTAATAAGTACAATGATCCATTGTTCAATCTATACATATATTTAAGTTATTATTATAAGCGTTGATAATATTATTATACGCGTTGACACAATATCATAACATTAGTGATCTCCAAAACAGAAGAAAGAATAACGAAAAAAATGTAGATAACACACAAATCGGAAAAGAAGTTTTAATTAAGCCTAATACAGTTAGTAATTTTTAGAAAATAACAGAAAATTAAAAATGACAAACTTGTAAGAATAAATCATTATTTTTATATTCAAGAATCAATAAAAGCAATGATATTTTTTTAAACTGAAAAATATAACTCAAATAACGGTATACTTTTTAACTCCGAACCACAGTGGTCAATAGAAATATTTATTACTCTCTACAGTGTGATTTGAATATGATTTAAGTAATTTTTAGGTACATATAGTAGATGTTGAACCCCCTTTCGCTATTTCCTGTGTATATTTTTTCAGATTTTGAATGTTTTTATTAAAAGTTCTAGCTCCTTCACTACTTTCTAGAGTCTATATGAAGAAAAAAATCATCAAATAATCTTAAATTTTAAACAATTCATTTATTTAAAACTATGGGGAAAAAAATTCATTACTACAAGGAGTAAAAATAATCTAATAATATGACATTTAATAAAATTTGCCCAAAAAACAATCAGATGATACAACGTTTGATAAATTTTGCCCCAAAAAACTTTGAAATCAACATCGAAATGCATAAATAATTTTTTTTCACATTTTTAGTGTCAAAGTGAAAACTTTTCACAAATTTTCATGTAGCGATTTTTCAGACACGTTTCAAGTTCCATTCTGTTTCTCAGTAGATTATTACAAAGGATTTGGTGTTATTTTCAGTTGGTTACTTCTTATTTAGATTTAAGCTAAATTATATTTTTGGATCAATTTCTCAATTCCCTTCTTAAATTATGTGACAAGGAGTTATTTTGTCATTAAAACTTACACCCACAGAAATAAAAAACATCTTCAAGTTTTTTTCACTTTCACACACCGAGATTATATTATGAATATCAACTCATAACTTAATATCCTCAATAGTCTTATAAAATTAAACTGGTCATTAGCAAAGTTTTTAATGACCTTATTTCATCGTATTCTATTTCATAATATTTTTCAAAAGAAATAAGCACACTGATAAATTGTTCAATATCTACCAATATATATATATATATATATATATATATATATATATATATATATATATATTTGAAGTTATTATTATACGCATCGATAATATTATTATACGGTTGATACAATATCATCACATTAGTGATCCCCAAAACAGAAGAAAGAATAAGTTTAAAATGTAGATAACAAGCAAAGTAGGAAAGAAGCTTTAATTAAGCCTAATACAAATAGTATTTTCAAGAAAAGAAGAACGGAAATTTTAAAATGACAGAAACTCATAGGAATAAAATCATTACTTTAATATTCAAGAATCAATCAAAACACAGATATTTTTTAAAAAAAACTTAAAAATGTAGCTCAAATAACCGTATACTTTTTAACTTCGAACCACAAAGGTTAATAGATATATTTATTACTCTCTGCAGTGTGATTTAACTATGATTAAAGCAATTTTTTAGGTACATATAGTAGATGCGAACCCCCTTTCGCTACTTCATATGTATGTTCTTTTGATTTTAAATCCCTTTATTAAAAATTCTGGCTCAGCACTACTTCGTGGAGTCTATATGAAGAAAAAAAATCAACAATTATATTAAATTTTAAGTAGTTCATTTATTTTAAACTATAAAAAAAATTAAAAAGTCATTAATATAGGGAGTTAAAATAATCTAGTAATATTACGTTTAGTAAAATTTGCCCAAAAAACAATCAAATGATACAAGATTTAATAAACTTTGCCCAAAAGAACTTTGAAATCAACATCGAAATGCATAAATAATATTTTTCACAATTGTAGTGTGAAAGTGAAAACTTGTCGCAAATTTTCATGTAGTGATTTTTCAAACACGTGTCAAGTTCTATTCCGTTTCTTAGTAGATAATTACAACGGACTGGTGTCATTTTCAGTTGGTTACTTCTCATTTAGGCTCTAGCTAAATTGTATTTTTGGATCAATTTCCCAAGTCCCTTCTTAAATCACGTGACAAGGAACTATTTCGTCATTAAAACTTACACCCACAAATATAAAAAAACCTCTTTCCAATTTCCCACTTTCGCACCTGAATTATATTATGTACACCAACAATTAGCTTAATATCCTCAATATATTTATTACATTGAACTGATCATTAGCAAAGTTTGTAATGATCTTATTTCATCGTCTTATATTTCATAAAATAATTTTTAAAAGTAATTAGTACAATAATCAATTGTTCAATATCTACATATACATATATTTTAAGTTATTATTATACGCGTTGATAGTATTATTATACGCTTTGACACAATATCATAACATTAATGATCTCCAAAACAGAAGAAAGAATAAAAAAAAATGTAGATAACAAACAAAATTAGAAAAGAAGCTTTAATTAAGCATAATACAGTTAGTAATTTTCAGAAAATAACAGAAAATTAAAATGACAAACTTGTAAGAATAAATCATTATTTTGATATTCAAGAATCAATCACATGTAACAACCTAGTTAGTCGGTCTGAACTGTAGAATTGCTTTTGATAAATACTTACTGGGTCGACGGACCATGTGACGGATCGTCGTGGACACGAGGGACCGTCATGGACTCCGTCGTCCCATACTTGTGAAATTTCTCCTGCTGCTCCCTTCACTACCCTCGACGGCAAGTATGACGAACCGTCATAGGCCCAACGATCCGTCGAGCGTCTCCGTTCCAAAACACTTCAACTTTTGGAATCTTGGTACGGGATTAATTCTCTGAACTTTGTGACGGACCTGCAGGACGGACCATCATACATACGACGGACCGTCACAAGTTGCGTAGCCTCACTACTGAATTTAACTCTCTTAACTTTGTGATGGACATGCAGGACGGACCGTCATAGATACGACGGACCGTCACAAGCTGCGTAAACCCGACTTGGTCGGATTTCCGCTAAAATTCAAATGGGTGTTTTGGACTATTCATGATTATAATTATGAAATTAGTGGGGTAAGTTTAATAATTTATTTACTTGGGGGTTAAAGAAGATAATAGGGAAATAAATAGTGGGTTACTTTTATCATAATGAATTATATGATAATTAGGGTAAAAGAAAAAGAATCTGCAGAAGAAAAAGAAAAAGAACAGAAAGGGGGAACGAGCGAGAGAGAGAGAACGAAGAGGAAAGCAAAGGCATTGGGGAGATAGCTTGCTTGATCACGATTCTTCGGTGGAGGTAGGTTATGGTTTATTTCTATGTGATAGATAAACTCTAAATAGCAATTGATATGCATTGAATGATATTGTAAAGTCTCCTACGTACTTGATTGTGTGGTTGTGTGTTTCAGATGGTGTGGTTTGTTGTTGGCCTAAAGTTAGGAGAATGTTGAACTTCAAATCTTGAATCTTCTCTATAAAAGATGATGCCTTGAATAAAGAAGGCTTGATGAAATAAAAATGATGAGATAATTGGATCGGAGTGTCACGTTCCGACACGGTATTATTGGATCGGAGTGTCACGTTCCGACACGGTATTATGGGATCGGAGTTTCACATTCCGACATGATATAGGGGATCGGAGTGTCACATTCCGACACAATAACATTAAAGTAAAGGAATCTGGAATTAACTTAATATATTCAAACTCAAGGAACCTATTTCCCAAATGAGTATGGTGTGGAGGCATGAGTCCTCATAGGTGTGCTTGATGTTGTGATTGATGGTGTACCTAGTATGGTGTTGTTGTTGTCAATGGTTCATGTGTTTGTTGTTTGTCACCTGTTAAGTATTGTAGTTGGTTTTATACTATTGTTTAATATATACTGATTTCTATTTTGAGTTGGCCGATGATACCTACTCAGTACATGTTTCTTGTACTGACCCCTACTTGTATATTTCTTCTTGTTGTTTTGTGGAGTGCAGCAAGTGCACCATCGACTTCGACTCGTCCTCAACTCTACCCAGTCTCCAGCACATCAGATTTCAGGGTGAGCTATTATTCCTAGCTCGGACTGGATTCTCTCCCTCACGTCTTGATGTCTTTGAAGTTCGGACATGGACCATCTTTTTACTTATTTTAGCTTCTTAAATACTCTTAGATTTAGAAATTTGAGGATAGATGTTCTTGATGTGATGACTTCCAGATTTTGGGAATAATAAGTAATAAACTTTAGAAGTTTATTTAATTGATTACGTTAATAAGTTTTGGATCTTCCGCATTATTTTTACTATTGATAATTGATATACTGGTAAATGTTGGGGTTTAGATTTGTTGGTTCGCTCACCTAGGAGAATAAGTGTGGGTGCCACTCACGGCTCGTTTTGGGTCGTGACAAAGTTGGTATCAGAGCGTTTGGTTCGTTGGTCTCATCACACAAGAACGAGTCTAGTAGAGTCTTGAGGAACGGTAGGGGGACGCCCATACTTTTCTTTGAGAGGCTATAGGACTTTAGGAAAACTCCACTCTTTCTTTTTTTCGTTCTATTACTTGGATCCAATTGGTATTTAGGTGATACAAATTGGTATCTGACATCCTCACTCTATTTCGCAGATGGTTAGAACTAGAGCAACAACTGTGCAAACACCAACACCGGCAAGACAGTGCGTCTGAGCCAACCATTGGGGTTGTAGCTCGAGGAGGAGCAGTGGCAAGAGGCCTTGGTAGAGGTCGCAGAAGGACGCCCTCTAGAGGTAGAGGACAAACACCTGGTCCAGCTAGTAATAGGGCGGTGACTCCTCCACCGACTGATGAGGTAGTGAGAGAGGGTGAAGAAGGGGAAAACGAGCAGGTTCAAGATGAGGAATTACCACCCCAGCCTACCCCAGAGATGATTAATCAGGTTCTTACTTATCTTAGCGTGTTATCTGATCAGAGCAAGACACTTCCAGTGTTTTCTGCACCAACACCTCAGGTTCCGGCAGTACAACATGCAGCCGCTGTGGCTCCCCGCATGGATGCCTCATTGGAAGTAGGCACGTTTCCTCGATTGACTACAGGGTCTATAATGACGAGTGATCAGCATGAACTTTTCACTAAATTCTTAAAGTTGAAACCTCCAGTCTTCAAGGGTGCTGAATCTGAGGATGCCTATGATTTTCTGGTTGATTGTCATGAGCTGCTACATAAGATGGACATAGTAGAACCATTTGGTGTTGAGTTTGTGACCTATCAGTTTCAGGGGAATGCCGAAATCTGGTGGCGGTCGTATGTTGAGTGTCAACCAGCAGAGGCACCACCTATGACCTGGGCATCATTCTCTAGCTTATTTATGGAGAAGTATATACCCCGGACTTTGAGGGACAAGAGGAGAGATGAGTTCCTGAGCCTAGAGCAAGGCAGGATGTCTGTTGCTGCTTATGAGGCTAAATTTCGTGCACTATCTAGGTATGCCACCCAGCTTTGCTTCAGTCCACAAGAGAGGATCCGCCGCTTTGTGAAAGGATTGAGGTCAGATTTGCAGATCCCAGCCTTACAGGTAGCTGCTGCAGCAAAATCCTTTCAGGAAGTGGTTGATTTTGTGATAGAGGTGGAGGGGGTGAAGCCAGACGACTTCACCATGGCGTCGATATCTAAGAAGTTCCGTAAGGGAGGTGTGTTTAGTGGTTCTTACTCCAGAGGGCAGAGTTCAGGAGGTTAACCAGCCCGTCCTATTCAGTCTTCACTACAGGCTCTAGCAGGGGGTCCATCGCAGACCAGTCAACATTTTTCTGAGTTTGGAGGCTATCCCCAGACTTCGTCATTCTCCCAGAGACCTATGTTTGACTCCAGAAATTGTTACGGATGTGGAGAGACTGTACATATTAGGAAATATTGTCCAAAATAGAGTTACAGACCCCCAATAGTTAGAGGTAGAGGCGGTCATGGGAGAGGCCGCCATTCTGGAGGACGTGGTGGCCAAGGTAATGGTGGTCACCAAATCAGCCGGGGTGGCGGGCAAGCTGGAGCTACTGCAGCGCAACATGGTAGGGGCAACATGCAGACAGGTGATAGAGCCCATTGTTATGCTTTCCCTGGGAGGTCTGAAGCAGAGACATCTGATGTTGTTATCACAGGTAATCTTTTGGTCTGTGATTGTATGGCTTATGTATTATTTGATCCTGGATCCACATTTTCATATGTATCTTCCTCATTTGCTACTGGTCTTGATTTATATTGTGATTTGCTTGACATGCCTATTCGTGTCTCTACTCTTGTGGGTGAGTCTGTGATAGTTGAGAAGGTGTATAGGTCTTGTCTTGTGACTTTTATGGGGAGAAATAGTCATGTAGATTTGATTATTCTAGAGATGGTTGATTTTAATGTAATTCTGGGTATGACTTGGCTTTCTCCAAATTTTGCAATCTTAGATTGTAATGCTAAAACGGTGACATTGGCCAAGCCTGGGACTGATCCGCTAGTGTGGGAGGGTGACTATATTTCCACTATAGTTCGTATTATCTCTTTTCTTCGTGCTTGGAGGATGGTGAGTAAGGGTTGTTTAGCTTTCTTGGCCCATCTCAGGGATGATACTTCCCAAGTACCTTCGATTGAGTCTGTCTCGATAGTCCGTGAGTTTCTGGATGTGTTTCCTGCAGACCTTCCTGGTATGCCACCGGATAGAGATATTGATTTTTGTATTGATCTGGAGCCGCGTACTCGCCCCATTTTCATTCCCCCCTATAGAATGGCTCCAGCTGAGTTAAGGGAGTTGAAGGCCCAACTTCAGGATTTGTTAGGGAAAGGTTTTATTAGACCGAGTGCATCCCCTTGGGGTGCTCCTATTTTATTTGTGAAGAAGAAAGATGGAAGTTTTCGAATGTGCATAGACTACAGACAGCTGAATAAGGTAACTATTAAGAACAAGTATACCATTCCTCGCATTCATGATTTGTTCGATCAGTTACAAGGTACTTGTGTCTTCTCTAAAATTGATTTGAGGTCCGGTTATCACCAATTGAAAATACGGGCAGCAGATGTGCCAAAGACTGCTTTACGAACCAGGTATGGGCATTATGAGTTCTTAGTAATGTCTTTTGGACTTACGAATGCCCCTGCTGCTTTCATGAGCCTGATGAACGGGATTTTTAAGCCATACTTGGATCTCTTTGTTATTGTATTTATTGATGACATACTGATATACTCAAAGAACAGGAAAGAACATAAGGAGCATTTGATAATTTTATTGGAGTTGCTTAGGGAGACAAGGCTTTATGCCACATTCTCCAAGTGTGAGTTTTGGCTTGATTCAGTGTCCTTCTTGGGGCACGTGGTTTTTAAGGATGGAGTGATGGTGGATCCCTCTAAGATTGAAGCATTAAAGGGTTGGGTAAGACCTACTAACGTTTCAGAGATAAGGAGCTTTGTTGGTTTAGCTAGCTACTACCGTCGATTTGTCAAGGGATTTTCTTCTGTTGCTTCCCAATTGACAAATTTGACTAAGCAGAATGTTCCATTCGTATGGTCGGACGAATGTGAAGAAAGCTTCCAGAACCTCAAGACCTTGTTGACTACTGCACCAATTCTTACCTTGCCAGTGGAAGGTAAGGATTTTATTGTTTATTGTGATGCATCTTATTCTGGTTTGGGTGCAGTGCTAATGTAGGAGAGGAATGTAATTACTTATGCTTCGAGGCAATTAAAAGTGCATGAACGTAACTATCCGGCCCATGATTTGGAGTTGGCTGCAGTTGTGTTTGCATTAAAGCAATGGAGACATTATCTATATGGGGTCAAGTGTGAAGTTTATATAGATCATCGTAGTTTACAGTATGTATTTACTCAGAAAGATCTGAATTTGAGGCAGAGGAGGTGGATGGAACTATTAAAGGACTATGATATTAGTATTTTGTATCACCCAGGAAAAGCTAATGTTGTGGTAGATGCTTTAAGTAGAAAAGCAGGGAGCATGGGAAGTTTAGCCCACTTACAAGTTTATAGATGCCCATTGGATAGAGAGGTTCAGACACTGGCTAATGACTTTATGAGGCTGGAAGTACTAGAGAAAGGAGGATTTTTTGGCCTGTGTGGAGGCAAGATCTTCTTTTCTTGACAAGATTAAGGGAAAGCAATTTACTGATGAGAAGCTGAGCCGAATTTGAGATATGGTATTGCGAGGAGAGGCTAAAGAGGCAATAATTGATGAGGAAGGCGTTTTGAGAATTACGGGAAGGGTATGTGTGCCCCGTGTGGATGATTTGATTCACACTATTCTTACAGAGGCTCATAGTTCAAGGTATTCTATACATCCTGGTGCAACCAAGATGTATCGTGACCTAAAGCAACATTTTTGTTGGAGTAGAATGAAGCGTGACATTGTTGATTTTGTTGCCCAATGCCCGAATTGTCAGCAGGTAAAGTATGAACACCAGAGGCCCGGAGTAACACTTCAGAGAATGTCCATTCCTGAATGGAAGTGGAAAAGAATTGCAATGGATTTCGTGGTTTGTCTTCCAAAGACATTGGGTAAGTTTGATTCTATTTGGGTAATTGTTGACAGATTAACTAAGTCTGCTCACTTCATTCCGGTCAAGGTGACTTACAATGCAGAGAAGTTAACCAAACTCTATATCTGAGAAATTTTTCGATTGCATGGAGTTCCACTTTCCATCATATCAGATAGAGGTACGCAATTTATTTATAAGTTTTGGAGAACATTGCATGCTGAATTAGGTAATAGGTTGGATCTTAGTACTGCATTTCACCCTCGGACAGATGAACAGTCTGAGCGAACGATTCTGGTGTTGGAGGATATGCTTCGTGCATGTGTGACAGAATTTAGTGGTCATTGGGATATCTTCTTACCCTTAGCAGAGTTTTCATACAATAATAACTATCACTTTAGTATTGATATGGCCCCATTTGAGGCACTGTATGGGAGGAGATGTAGGTCTCTCATTGGTTGGTTTGATGCATTTGAAGTGAGACCTTGGGGTACCGATCTTTTGAGGGAATCGTTAGATAAAGTAAAATTCATTCAGGAGAAGCTTCTAGCAGCTCAGAGTAGGCAGAAAGAATATGCAGATCGAAAGGTTAGGGACTTGGATTTTATGGAGGGTGAACAAGTCTTGCTGAAGGTTTCACCCATGAAAGGTGTGATGCGGTTTGGTAAGCGAGGTAAGCTTAGTCCGAGGTATATTGGTCCATTTGAAGTCCTGAAGCGCGTGGGGGATGTGGCCTATGAATTGGCATTGCCTCCAGGGTTGTCAGGAGTGCACCCGGTATTTCATGTGTCTATGCTGAAAAAATACCATCGTGATGGAAATTATAATATTCGTTGGGATTCAATTCTTCTTGATGAGAATCTGTCTTATGAAGAACAGCCTATTGCTATACTAGATAGGGAGGTCCGCAAGTTGAGGTCAAAGGAGATTGTATCTATCAAGGTTCAGTGGAAAGATCGGCCAGTTGAAGAGTCCACATGGGAGAGTGAGGTTGATATGAAAGAAAGATATCCACATCTTTTTACAAATTCAGGTACTCCTTCTCGCCCTCCCCTTTTCTTCCTGTGATCGTTCGAGGACGAACGATGGGTAAATTGGTATCTATTGTAACAACCCAGTTAGTCGGTCTGAACTGTAGAATTGTTTTTGATAAATACATACTGGGTCGACGGACCATGTGATGGATCGTCGTGGACACGACGGACCGTCATGGACTCTGTCGTCCCATACTTGTGAAATTTCTCCTGCTGCTCCCTTCACTACCCTCACGGCAAGTATGATGAACCGTCATAGGCCCAACGGTCCGTCAAGCGTCTCCGTTCCAAAACACTTCAACTCTTGGAATCTGGGTACGGGATCAATTCTCTGAACTTTGTGACAGACCTGCAGGACGGACCGTCATAGATACGACGGACCGTCACAAGTTGTGTAACCTCACTACTGAATTTAACTCTCTGAACTTTGTGACGGACGTGCATGACAGACCGTCATAGATAGGACGGACCGTCACAATCTACGTAAACCCGACATGGTCGGATTTCCGCTAAAATTTAAATGGGTGTTTTGGACTATTCATTATTATAATTATGAAATTAGTGGGGTAAGTTTAATAATTTATTTACTTGGGGGTTAAAGAAGATAATAGGGAAATAAATAGTGGGTTACTTTTATCATAATGAATTATATGATAATAAGGGTAAAAGAAAAAGAATCTCCAGAAGAAAAAGAAAAAGAACAGAAAGGGGGAACGAGCGAGAGAGAGAGAACGAAGAGGAAAGCAAAGGCATTGGGGAGATAGCTTGCTTGATCACGATTCTTCGGTGGAGGTAGCTTATGGTTTATTTCTATGTGATAGATAAACTCTAAATAGCAATTGATATGTATTGAATGATATTGTAAAGTCTCCTACGTACTTGATTGTGTGGTTGTGTGTTTCTGATGGTGTGGTTTGTTGTTGGCCTAAAGTTAGGAGAATGTTGAACTTCAAATCTTGAATCTTCTATATTAAAGATGATTCCTTGAATAAAAAAGGCTTGATCAAATAAAAATGATGAGATAATTGGATCGGAGTGTCACGTTCCGACACAGTATTATTGGATCGGAGTGTCACGTTCCGACACGGTATTATGGGATCGGAGTGTCACGTTCCGACATGATATAGGGGATCGGAGTGTCACGTTCCGACACAATAACATTAAAGGAAATGAATCTGGAATTAACTTAATATATTCAAACTCAAGGAACCTATTTCCCAAATGAGTATGGGGTGGAGGCATGAGTCCTAATAGGTGTGCTTGATGTTGTGATTGATGGTGTACCTAGTATGGTGGTGTTGTTGTCAATGGTTCATGTGTTTGTTGCTTGTCACCTGTTAAGTATTGTAGTTGGTTTTATACTATTTTTTAATATAGACTGATTTCTATTTTGAGTTGGCCGATGATACCTACTCAGTACGTGTTTCTTGTACTGACCCCTACTTGTATATTTCTTCTTGTTGTTTTGTGGAGTGCAGCAAGTGCACCATCGACTTCGACTCGCCCTCAACTCTACCCAGTCTCCAGCACATCAGATTTCAGGGTGAGCTATTATTCCTAGCTCGGACTGGATTCTCTCCCTCACGTCTTGATGTCTTTGAAGTTCGGACATGGACCATCTGTTTACTTATATTAGCTTCTTAAATACTCTTAGATTTAGAAATTTGAGGATAGATGTTCTTGATGTGATGACTTCTAGATTTTGGGAATAATAAGTATTAAACTTTAGAAGTTTATTTAATTGATTACGTTAATAAGTTTTAGATCTTCCGCATTATTTTTACTATTCATAACTGATATACTGGTAAATGTTGGGGTTTAGATTTGTTGGTTCGCTCACCTAGGAGAATAAGTGTGGGTGCCACTCGCGGCTCGTTTTGGGTCGTAACATCATAACAATGATATTTTCTTGATACTGAAAAATATAACTCAAATAACCGTATACTTTTTAACTCCGAAGCACAGAGGTTAATAGATATATTTATTACTCTTTGCAGTGTGATTGAAATGTGATTAAAGTAATTTTTAGGTACATATAGTAGATGTTGAACCCCCTTTCGGTATTTCATATTTTTCAGATTTTGGATGCTTTTATTAAAAGTTTTGGCTCCCCGCTACTTCCTCGTGTCTATACGAAGTAAAAATATTTTCAAATAATCTTAAAGTTTAAACAATTCATTTATTTTAAACTATGAATTTTTTTTTAAAAAAATCCATTAATACAGAGAGTTAAAATAATCTAATAATATGACATTTAATAAAATTTGCCCAACAAACAATCAGATGATACAACATTTAACAAATTTTGCCACTAAAAAAACTTTGAAATTAACATCGAAATGCATAAATAATTTTTTTTACATCTTTAGTGTCTAAGTGAAAACTTTTGGCAAATTTTCATGTAGTGATTTTTCAGACACGTGTCATGGTCCATTCTGTTTCTCAGTAGGTAATTACAACGGTCTGATGTCATTTTCAGTTGGTTACTTCTTATTTAGACTTTAGCTAAATTGTATTTTTGGATCAATTTCTCAAGTCCTTTCTGAAATCATGTGACAAGGAGTTATCTCGTCATTAAAACTTACACCCACAGAAATATAAAACCTCTTCACGTTTTTTCACTTTCACACTCATCGATTATATTATGAATACCAACTCTTAACTTAATATCCTCAATAGGCTTATAACACTAAACTGGTCATTAGCAAATTTTTTAATGACCTTATTTCTGTAATGATCCTCTTAGTCGTTTTAGAAATTTTAACCAGCATTATTATATTAACCTTTTTAGTAGATTTTGTAAATAATTTATATGACTTATAAGAATGAGTGACATATTTTTTAGATTTAATAAAGAATTATTTTATTGCTAAGAATAATCAAAAAGGAAAAAAAAAGAAAATCAAATAATATAATAAAATAAAAAAAAATAATTAAAAAAGGGGGCAAAGTACCCTAAACTTATAAAGCCTGTGACGGCTATATGAGAAAAAAAAAAGAACGATGTGAAAAAAGAACAGAGAAGAAAAGAAAAGAAAGGGAGAAAAGAAAAGGGAAAAGGAGGAGAAAAATCAATATTTTCATCTCAAGGCGTCAAGGTAATTATTTTCATCCTTTCTATTAAGTTTTTATGTAATTAGAAGTAGATTTTTAGATTAAAACGTGTATAATTTACACTAATATGTGAAACTAATTTTTAATTCTGTGTACATGTATGCATATGTTATTTAGCATAAATTTCACCTTAGTCATTAAGTAATTATGACCAATTGTTGATGATCATGAAACAATTATTGGGAAGAGAGGTAAATAGACATGCAAGAAGCCTTCCGTATAAAAGTATTTCATGAAATATCTTTATTTTGGTGTTCAAATACGGGTGATATAAATTGGGATCAATTTGAGATCCTTTTAATAGTTTCTATATTATCATTTAAGTTTTGATATATTAATATATATAATTAAGTATTAGGTATATGGTATTAAGTGAATGTCCTAAGATTTATGATATTGAAGAGAAATTAAAATTTAATCCTAATCTTAAAACTTAAGAACTTAATTATAAATTTGCGTGAGTTCTTTTTTTTGGTTTAGTCTAGACACGTGCAATATGTGTGTTGTTAACTTCGAAACCTTGTAGTGTTTAAATATTTAAATAGACTGGATTTTATTTGGAAGTGCAACAAAGGAGGAGGGCTAAAGTCCCGAAGTGATTGTTCGATAAATTGAGGCAAGTGGATTTCTAAACTCTTGTTAAGTGTATGAAATGCGTGTATTCCCTTGTGGTATATGTTGGAAGTAACGGGATGGGTGATGGGTTGACTTGTCCACATTGATTAATTTTATTGATGAAAAGAATGGGGATAACAAAAGACAATGTGATTAATTGTTTATGTCTGTTGTGTTGAGAAAGGGTTGAAGGCTTGTTGAATCGTTGTTGATGTAACTTCATGTTTGGGTGGTTGTGAACTGTGTGATGTTATGAAAATGGTCATCTCCTCATTATATGTGTGAACTTGTCATCTGCATTATTCTGAGGCATTTGTTGTGACAAGTATTATGTGCATTGAGAAAGAATGGGTACTTAAGAGGATGTACCATTTCGAGGGACGCATCGCGTGCCGCGATGGATACTATATTTCGAGGGACGTATCGCGCGCCGCGACGGATACTATATTTCGAGGGACGTATCGCGCGCCGCGATGGTTACTATTATCGAGGGTCGTGTCGTGCGCCGCGACAGATGCATGGACAGATATGTCCCCCGTGGGTCCCGGACTGAGAGACAGCGGGTGTGTATCATTAAGGTCAGACATGCATCATTATGCTTGACATTGCATTCCGTTGCATTGCACATACTTATTATTAGTGAATTGATATCGTGTTTTGCTGATCTTCTGATTGCCTCCTGTGGAACTTGTGATTGTTGAATACTAAGCTTGTTGTTGAGGATATGTAATTTGTCTAAATGTTGTTGTTGAGCTACGTGCTATGTAAACTCTGAGCTGTTATGTTGGATAGATTTTAATGCAGGTTGTAATTGTGTAGGTTCGGTTGGGGATGTAGGGGTACCCGTATTTCATCCCCTTAGCTTGCGTTTAGACGTTTACTTGCTGAGTACCGTGTGGTTTGATACTCACCCCTTGCTTCTACAAATTTTTGTAGGTTATGAGCCTGGATTTTTGTTGTACTTGTCATTCTCTTCTTTTCCGAGGCTTCTTGGAGATTTGCCAGGTAGCTGTTTCCATCGCAGCAGACTTTCTTCTCCTTAATTATGATCTTGTTCTATTCTAGAAACAAGTTCATTTGAGACTTGAGTTTTTCTTTTGAATCAATTGTAATACTTTAGAGGCTTGTACACGTGACAACCAGGTTTTGGGGTATAATATAAGTCGATAGTAATTTTTCCGCATTTTATTGTAATAAGTTGAGTTTTAGGCTGACTTGTCTTGGTGGGATAAGACAAGTGCCATCACGTCCATTTTTGGGTCGTGACAATTTCATCGTATTCTATTTCATAAAAAAAATTTCAAAAGAAATAAGCACATTGATCAATTGTTCAATATCTACCTATATATATATATATATATATATATATGCATATATATATATATATATATATATAGGTAGATATTGAACAATTGATCAATGTGCTTATTTCTTTTGAAATTTTTTTTATGAAATAGAATACGATGAAATTGTCACGACCCAAAAATGGACGTGATGGCACTTGTCTTATCCCACCAGGACAAGTTAGCCTAAAACTCAACTTATTACAATAAAATGCGGAAAATTTACTATCGACTTATATTATACCCCGAAACCTGGTTGTCACGTGTACAAGCCTCTAAAGTATTACAATTGATTCAAAAGAAAAACTCAAGTCTCAAATGAACTTGTTTCTAGAATAGAACAAGATCATAATTAAGGAGAAGAAAGTCTGCTGCGATGGAAACAGCTACCTGACAAATCTCCAAGAAGCCTCGGAAAAGAAGAGAATGACAAGTACAACAAAACTCCAGCCTCATAACCTACAAAAATTTGTAGAAGCAAGGGGTGAGTATCAAACCACACGGTACTCAGCAAGTAAACGTCTAAACACAAGCTAAGGGGATGAAATACGGGTACCCTACATCCCCAACCGAACCTCCACAATTACAACCTGCATTAAAATCTATCCAACATAACATCTCAGAGTTTACATAGCACGTAGCTCAACAACAACATTTAGACAAATTACATATCCTCAACAACAAGCTTAGTATTCAACAATCACAAGTTCCACAGGAGGCAATCAGAAGATCAGCAAAACACAATATCAATTCACTAATAATAAGTATGTGCAAAACACGATATCAATTCACTTAAGCCTAATACAGATAGTAATTTCAAGAAAAGAAGAACGAATTTTAAAATGATAAAAACTCGTAGGAATAAAATCATTATTTTTATATTCAAAAATCAATCAAAACACTGATACTTTTTCTTTTAAAGATAAATTACATGCATACACACTTTTTCTTTTCATAATTTTCATTATTCCCTAATAGTTTTAAATTTTTTCGAACTCCCATATTTTACTCTCTAACCCCCAAGGTTACATAAATCATAGATCCGTAAACCAATGTTTATTCCTTCCTTATTTAATTTCACAAATCTCTCTCTATTTTAAGTAACACACCTTAAAAATTATTTTCTCAATCAAGTATAAAATACTATATTTCGTCATTTGATATATACTGTTGAATTACCGAATTAAAAATGAGAACTTAGTATTTGATGAAATTCAATTTAACCTCGAAATGATGAATTATATATATATATATATATATATATATATATATATATATATATCCACACAAAAAAAAGGCAGAAAAAAGTTGGATCTACCATACCATGACCATCACTATTAAAGATACATATTTTTAATATATATCGTTTATTTTGAGTCTTAAATTAGTCTTTGTTTGTGTTATCATTGATCTGATACATCACTGCTGCAATAACTATTGTTTTATGTAATGTATAATGTTCATATTAAGATTTTGATACATAACTCTGATGTTGTTGAATCTTTGATTAGTGTATATCACGTTCAATATAAATATATTTGATATATAAACTTTGTGTAATTATCACACTCACCAAAAAGAGGCTATTTTGAAACAATTACATGTATATTGTATTTTTTTTTTAATTTCAAAATATAGTATTTCTCAAAAAAAAAAAACATAAATATAGTTTATCATACATAGTATTTTTAGTTATGATACGTAAATTCAAATTTATACTGAATAATACATAACTATTACCAAACAATAATGTATCTATCTCAAACAATTGCTATAATGCATATTTTTTAATTTTAATATGTAGTATTTCTCAAACAAAATAAGAGACATAAACAATAATGTATCATACACTATTTTTAGTTATGATATGTAAATTCAAATTTATACTAAATGTGTCTGATGCATAACTATTACCAAACAATAATAAATAAATCTCAAACTTAAATCTTATGGGCGACACTTACTTATTTAATGTATCTTGTAGAAATACAACATTTATCAATTTTAATCAAAAGGATCTACATGATCTCAAACAAAATAAGATATATAAATAATAATGTATTATGCACTAATTGTTTTTTGTTATGATACGTAAATTTGAATTTAAAATAAATGTATCACATACAGAATAATTACTAAATAAATATGTATCGATCTCAAACCTAAAATCTTATGGGCAACGCTTTCTTATTTAGTGTACCTAGTAGAAATACAACACTTATCAATTTAAATTGAAAGGATCTTCATGATGTATCTTCTAAAATTTTTTGATAATTTTTAATCAAAATTGAAAGAATCTTCAATGAACTAGGAGAATAATTATGAAATTCCAAATTTTCAACAATTTTGAATTAAAATGGAAAAGATCTTCAATGATATTGAGAAGAATTTTGAATCTCAAAATTTTCGACAGACTTGAATAAAAATCGAAACGATATTCGATGAACTTGAAGATTCAAAAAAAAATTGTTTGTCCAACAACAATTCCATACAATCCTTCATAACTCACTTTGCTTTCCAAAATTTCGACAAAGTTTCTTAGGAAACAGAGAGAACGATGGACAACAAGAAGAAATATTTTTTATATTTTTTTGATTTGTTACACTATAGGATTTTGAATTATGACAAAAATTTTAATAAAATAACATAATTTATGGAATCTTAATTTAATTTTCAGCTTTTCCCCTTTGTTAGTGAAACAAATGGGTACTATCAGATTTTAAATTGATTTTACAAATTTTTTTCCTTAATAAGTGCAACAGACTGATACATAATGTGTCAACAATAATGTATCTGGTTACTTAATTATGTATCTAAAATGCCTAAAGAATATGAGATTTATGTAATTACAAAAAATAATAGGGATAGAAGGTAATTAAGGTTTTACACTATGGTATTTATGTAAGTTACACAATTATTTAAACTGAAAAATATAACTCAAATAATTGTATACTTGTTAACTCCAAACCATTGTGGAAAATAGATATATTTATTATTCCCTGTTGTGTGATTTATATATAATTAAAATAATCTTTTATTTATATATAATAGATATTGAACTTTCTTTTGCTATTTCATGTGAATATTTTTTCAGATTTTTAACCCACTTATTAAAATGTTTGATCCGACACTACTTCCTGGAGTCTATATGAAGAAAACAAATCAACAGTTATCTTCAATTTTAAACAATTTGTTTATTTTAAAGTATGAAAAAATTTAAAAAAAATCATTAATACAGAGAGTTAGAATAATCTGATAATATGAAATCTAATAAAGATTTTTCCAAAAATCAATCAGATGATACAACATTTAATAAAATTTGCCCAAAAAACATTGAAATGCATGAATAATATTTTTACATTTGTAGTGTGAAACTCAAAACTTTTCGCAAATTTTTATGCAGTGATTTTCCAGACACGTGTCAAGTTCCATTCTGTTTCTCAGTAGATAATTATAACGGACAAGTGTCAGTTTGAGTCAGTTACTTCTTATTTAGACTCTAGCTAAATTGTGCTTTTTAGATCAATTTCCCAAGTACCTTCTTAACCACGTGACAAGGAGCTATTTCTTCATTTTCACTTACACCCACGAAAATGAAATACCGCTTCACGTTTTTTCCACTCTCACACCTTAATTTTTTCCTTTTATAATCTCGCAATTGACTGAAGGTTTCTCCCAGCATTCATCAATAAAAGTGAATTTCATACTTCCATAGAGGTTTTTATCCTATTAAGTTTATTTAGTTTGTAATTCAATAACTTTCTAATTTTTTTAATATTTGCTAACATGGAGAGAGTGATTCAATAACTTTCTTATTTTTTTAGGTTTTGCTCACATGGAGAGAGCTAATTATCAAGCCAAAGGAAAAAGGATTGTAGAGGATGTAAGTGTAGAGCTAACGTTAGGGCTGAGTGACTTTAGGGCTTCTTCGAAAAAATTGAAGATACCGAACCGTTCTTCGTCAATAGTAAACGATGAGCATTCTTATAATAACAGTAATACATATGTGAATTATTTTCAATTTTCAGTCATCAGGCGTGCTTTGATGCCTATGGAGACTGAGGCTGAGTGGAGCCAAGGGAATAATCCGTTTTCAATTATGAAGTCATGTACATTGCCGGTGGAGACTTAAATGGAGTAATGGAGATAAAGGAATTATCCATTTTCTGTTATCAGGATGTATTCATTACCGCCGATGGATATTGAAATGGAGTAAAGACAACAAAATTATCCATTTTCTGTGTTAACAAGAGGTCTTCGTTGCCTATGGAGTCTGAAGTAGAGTACTTGAGGCAAAGAAATGATCCATTTTCTGTTACTAGGACGTCTTCGTTTCCGATGGATACTGAAATCGAGTGGAGGCAAAGGTTGGAGGCTGAAATGGATTGGAGGCGAAGAATGGACACTGAAATCGAGTGGAGGCGTAGAATGAATACTGAAATGGAGTGGAGGCAATGTAATAATTCATTTCCAATTATGAAGACAGCTACGTTGCCGCTAGTGGGGACTGAGATGGAGTGGAGGCAAATAAATGATCCATTTTGTGTTATGAGGACATCTCCCATGCCTCCAATGGAGACTTAAATGGAATGAAGGCAAATCAGTGATCCATTTTCTGTTAACAGGATGGCATCGTTGCCACCAATAAAGACTGAGGAGGAGTGGATGCAATGGAGGAAAAGTGAAGGTAGTTTGTCTTTGTCATGGTAATGTTCTAACCCTCGCTGAATTTGTTATGGGGCTGTACCTATGGATTGAATGTTGATTATTAATTGCGTTCTAAATTAATTTTTGGTTGTCATTATAAGTTACTTCTATATTCTTATTTTAGTATTTCGTGTCTGATCATTATGAGACAAATCTATTGTCTAATCTTAAAATCGAGAGAGGAGAGCTTAGATAGACCAGAGAATATAGAGAGATCGACCGACCCATTAGATTGAGGTGATTTGTGTTTAGGAGTGACACTCGAACGAACAACTTGCTTGGTTATGAAATAGAATGAAATATAAATGCTCGCCAATTTAGTTTACTTATCCCTGCTCAACGATGTAGTTAGGTATCTAATTGGAGTAGGCGACGAGAAGTCTGTAGCCCGACTCATATAATTAACCCTATAAACGAGTAACTTGACAGTTAAAATTAGTTCTAAGCCATAAATATGATACATAAAATACAATATATGTTGCAGCCCTGGGATTTTCCTACTATCGTAAGTAATTTATTATTATATTTCTGCATTATTTTCTTTGGCACTCTTAAATAAATAATTAGACTAGTATAATTTAGTAAAAATAGTTAATTAACAAGTCCATTGGAATGGATAAACTGGTTCTTTTAACAACCACTATATTACTTACGCGACCATGTACACTTGTGCAATTTGAAGCAACAATTGCTTGTAACTAAAGCTCAAATAAACATTGCATAGAATGGTGTGGTTGTTTTGGTAACAAGATGCTTAACCGGAAGGGATAAGTTAAAAAGGAAAATCGCCAAGACATTTTTCCTTGCTCCACAAGGCAAGGGTTATTTTTGTTTTGAATGATGGTTTTAGGTATGTCGAAGAAAATAAGATTGATACTATCTCAGAAGTGGTTAATGAAACTAATGATACGCAGTCAGAGGTTTTGACCCACGATCCAGGTTGGATCTCTTTTCTAATTCAATAACTATACGTGTTCTTGTATCCTCTTAAAATATTTTACTATTTCCATTTTGAATACAGAACCTACTCATGTGTTTGATCCTCCAAATCTCGACCAAGCTGGCTCACCTGCAGAAGAAGTTCAACATGTTGAGGAAAAATCCAGTTACTCTTTGGAAGATGGGAGACAAGTTGTTGATGAAAGAGAGATTGTTGTGGAGACTGAATAACATTTCAATGAGAACTAACAACCTACAAATACAGAATCAGCTAATTCTGTTGCCCAAGAAGATGCTCCAAAGAAGTCATATCCATCAGTTCACAAACAAAGAAAGGGCCAACCAAAATCTATGAACCCACCAATACTTCCAGAATGTCTCCTCTGAAGGCTGTAAAGCAGACGGTTGCTGAAGTAACACAAACTGCAGCTCCTGAAGCATCAAATCCTACTACCCCTAGTGGAACCGATGTACCTGAAGATAATTATGCTTAATATGAAGGTATAATATCTTGAAGCCTGTCTGAAATAAACTCATTACTTCCATCTTGTGATGGACACATCTATATGTCAAAAAAATGGAATAAGGATGTTCATATTTCTAATATTTTTAGCAAATAAAGAAGCAGAGTAAGTAGATGTCTTTTTAGTTTGATCTAGATGTTGTATTATTTGATCTGCTTGTGATTGTCATGTTCATTCTGCTTCTGACTTTCTCATTACTGACAGTCCGTGCAAGAGCACATTGTCATCTAATTTACTTAAATTTTAAATTTTAATTAAAATCAAAGTAAATCAGATGACTATGTACTCTTACTGGTACCGTAAACAATAAGAAAGTCTAAAGGAGAATAAGCATAACAATGCTAGTAGATCAAATAACCCAACATCTAGATCGAACCACATTTACTTATTATGCTACTTCATTTGCTCAAAAATTAAATATAACATGCCTGTTTCATTTTTTTAGTCACATATAGATGTGTCCATCACATAATGGATGTGATGAGTATATTTCAGGCAAGTTTCAAAGAAATTATACATTCATGTTCCGTATAATTAGTTTCAGGTTCATTAATTCCGCCAGGGGCTGTAGTATTTGATGCTTCAAGAGCTGTAGTTTGTGCTACTGCAGCAATCGGCTATTTTACAGCCTTTGGAGGGGACATTCTTGAAGTATTTGTGGGTACCTAAAATTCGGATGGCCCTTTATTTTTTGTGAAGTGATGATTGATGCATATGACTTCTTTGGAGAATCCTCTTGGGCAACAGAATTAGCGATTTTGTATTTGCTGGGTTCTGATCCTCATTGTAACGAGATTCAATTTCCACAACAATATATCTTTCATCACTAACATGTCTCCCATCTTCCAAAGAGTCGTTGGCCGTTTCCTCAACATGTTGAACTTCTTCTACATGTGAGCCAACTTGGCCGAGATTTGGAGGATCAACGACATGAGTAGGTTTTGGGTTCAATATGAAGATAGTAAAAATTTTAATAGAAAACAAGAACAACTACACTTATTGATTTAGAAGAGAGATCCAACTTGGATCAGGGGTTGAAACCTCTAAGTAGACATCCTCAGTTCCATTAGTCATTTCTGAGACGGTATCAGTCTTGTTTTCTTCTACATACCTAAAAACATCATTTAAAGCAAAATAACCCTTGTCTTGTAGAGCAAGGGAAAATGTCGAGATGGATTTTCTTTTTAACTTATCTCTCCCCTGTTAAACATCCCTTCACCAAAACAATCAACCCATCCTTAAAGGAATCCTATGCATCTACAGTCTTTATTACGACCTTGTAGTTCATGTAGTCCAATGGACATATCAAAGTATTGATATTCTGGTCCAACGTCAAGAAAAATAATAAGGTTATAAATATGCATAATTTACTTAAATCTCATACTGTTAAGAGCTAATTACATAATTTTCCTATATTTTAAAAAAATTACAAAATCTATTAAAATTTATGGGTATTGGATACATTATTTAACTTCCTTATACATTACTCGACTTTCAGATACATAGGCGAGGGATGTATCCACTAGGATAGGGATGTATCAAAGAGGGGATATGACATCCTAATACATCACTTGACTTACAGATACATCAGCAGATATTCGGATACATAGGTGAGAATGTATCAGGGGCGGTGAATTTGAGAGGGGATATAATGTATCATCGAGAGGAAAGTGATGTACTCGAAAAGAGATTTTTGAAATATTTTTAAATGGTAAAGAATTTTAGAGATTATGGTAAAATAAGATGTGTATTTAGATTATTTTTCATTTTCAAGTATTGCAAGATAGTATTCAATTGAATTTATCACCTTACTATGCAATTCTTGCTAATGCTTCTTCAATTAATGTATCTCTAAATAAGATTTAAAAGAAGGTGCAACCGTTCTAACTTCGGGTATAACAACAGTTCTTCTCGGTCATATTGTAGAGTGGATAACATGAGTTGAAGTCAAAACTTTTAAACCTGTTTTTAACCGATAAATATGTTGTTTTTGTCTCGAAATCTCACTGGATAATGAGTCATGTTCCATCCTTCTTTACTTAAATACTAAATCCGATTCACAACAGAGTTTGAAATCATGACGTGTGTGCACCTCATGTCCATGTTGTACTATCTTTGCTATTATATTTAAGGCATTGAGGCATAGTTCTCAAACGAACTTTCCAATACTACCTACCACAAACATGTTCTTTGAAACCACAACCTAAAAGTTGTTACATCAAGCTTTAAACCTCACTTTCAGGTTTAAATCGAAAGTAATTTTTGGTGTTAGTTATAAGAACTACTCCTCTACAACACTCAATTGAGTGCCCATTACCAACAAGTACACCTTTTTCCTATGTATGATATAGCCTATTTGAACATAATTTGTATTTTCTTCTTTTATTTTGATAGGTAAATAAGATTACACTTACAGAACAATTAGTGAAGTTTACAACTTCTATCAATCAATAATTCTTTTGTAAGTCAAGTATCTTGTCACGTTATATCCGCTCAATCTTAGTCGTTATTGTGATTTTGCCCTAATAGTCCATGCACGTTTCGTTGTTCAATCTCACAACAGTTCTTTTATCACATTACGTCTTAAACACATGTATCTAGTTTTACCATAGAAAATGTAGTTTTATTCCATTTAGAATACACACTAAGAGTTATTTTAACCATTTAGTCTGATCACTTATCAACTCCATTACATCAACTAACTCTAATTTAGTTGTCTTTTATGTTTTGGCACCGTCATCAATAATAACTCATCATTACTAGCAAATTTTGAGATTCATATTGCATCATTTTACCCTTCTAGAGTTCTAGTACAACAAAATATTAAATTTATTTGATACTATACTTGTGGCACCTCTCATGTATCAACAATTATTTGTTTCAAAAATAATGCATCAATATGCAATATCTCAACAACAACATGAGACATTCAATAAATTTTAAAAAATCATTAATATATTTTTCCACTCTAACGTTACATTCAATCACATCACAATTGAGTATCACAATTATGTATATGAGCATTTAATAACATACAATTAAGAAAACTTAGATTCTAATTTTTTTTCTTACGATTATGTAACACAACCTTAACAAAACATGTCTATACTTTCAAATATTTCATAATAGAGAGATTAAAAATTTCAATTTGGTATGTAAATACAAATTTATAAATTAAAATGTCAAAAACTTCATCTCTTTAATTTGTTTTTCTTTATATATGTAGAGAAGATATACACAAATGTGACACATTAATAATTTTCACATCTAGTATTATTTTTATAAGTTTCAAGAAGATCAAAAGAATTAAGTCTTGGATGCTCAAAAAACACAAACATGTAATTTCTTAGAATATTCAATTTCAACACAAATTTATGCATCAAAAGCAACCCATATATGATAGCTTAGCCACTCAATACAATTGTTATAAGTTAATGATCTATAAAGCATTCTATCAAACAATAAGTATTTAACAAAGCATTCTGTCACCAGAGACTAATATCATCTCTTGGCTACTTTAAATATTGTAAAATATGTCCTTTTTTAATTATCTCTAGTCGACTATTTGTAATTTTGTTCCTCTCTTGTAAGGTTTAAAATATTAATGTGTTTATAAGGGTTTGGGGTTCAACCTTTTAATGTATTTCTATGTCATTGGTCGACTAAAAAAATTTCATTTCTTGCTAAGTATAAGATGTTTTCTTTATGTTTTAGGATTTGCTATCAACTGATAGCTTTAAGGCTTTCTAAGTTTATTTTTCGAGTTATAATTTTTATTTCTTGCTGTATCTAATAATTATGTGTTAACATATATGTTATCCCTCTTTAATTATGTGTATTTTGTTCTTATCGTAAGATTGCAGTATTTATGTGTTGATTAGAATTTGGGGGTTAGATTTTTAAAGGGTTTCTAAGTTATTTTTTACATAGAATTTTCATTTGTTGATAAATCATTTTAACCATTTTGTTAAATTTTATCTAACTCAAATAAAATGTTTCACCTTTAAACCGTACTTTCATAAGGATCATTGACTTGAATTGTAATGACCCGGAAGGTCATTTTTGGAAATTCTTGAATATTTGCTTAACTTGAGTTAATTAATCGATAGTTTATGTGCTAAAGTGATAATTTATTTAAGACCCTATACTCTTTAGCCTATATTTAATTAAATACGTGGGTAAAACCTATCACTTTTAGTACCATAATAATTCAAAAAAAAATAAGGAAAAGAAAAAAAAGGAGGCGAAGGGTTTCTCTGCAGTTGCGGCTGCGAACTGCTTAAGGTAAGTTTCGTTTCCTTTAGTTTTTTATTTTCTGCACAAACATGTGCATACATATCAATATTATATATTAAATTATATATATGTGTGTATAACAATGAAAGCAAATTGCATGTTAAAAAAAATAATAATAACAGAAAAGTCACGTGAACAGTAAAGAAAAAAAACCATTTGAATCATTTGGATCAATGATTGGTTCATGATGATCCAATCATTAGTGGGTCAATGATTGGTTCATAATGAGTCAATCATTAGTGGGTTGAAAGGGGGAAAAAAATAAAGTGCAGAATACGTTAATGGCATCATTATGCGTAAATTTCAGAATATTAGTTATTATATTATGGTTCAAGTTTTGATATATTGGTATGTAATTTAAATATTAGATGAATAAGATTTTGTGAGTACCATTTAAATTATGACGTTGGAAAAATTTGGGATGCAATCCTATATTTAAAACTTGAAAACTACGATAGTGAAAATTTTAATTAATATCAAGAATTATAAACTTGATTATAAATTTGGGGTATATTTTTAGTTCAAGGTTAAACACATAAAAGTGTGAATGTTATAAGTTCTCAAACCTTATTGTGAATATATACTTTAATAGATTCTATTGGTTCAGAAGCTCAACGGAAAAGGAAGGCTCAAGTCCAAGAGTAATTATTCGATTGGCTAAGGCAAGTGGATTTCTAAACCCTTGTTAAGCGTATGAAATTCGTGTATTTCCTTGTGTAGTGTTGAGAATGACTTGGAGACTTGTTGCTTATTTGTGGATGTTGTATTCCTTGTTGTAAATTGTGCTTTGTTATCAAAATGGTTATATCCTCATTTTCATTTGAGCATGTCATTTGCATTGTATCTGAGACATGGTTGTGGTAAGAGGATGTACCATTTCGAGGGTCGTATCGCGCGTCGCGATGGATATTATATTTCGAGGAACGTATCGCGCGCCGCGAATGTTACTATTATCGAGGGTCGTGTCGTGCGCCGCGACATATGCATGGAAAGATATGTCCCCCATGGGTCCCGGACTGAGAGATAGCGGGTGTGTATCGTTAAGAAAGACATGCATCACGATATTTGACATTGCATCTCATGGCATTGCACATTTTATTATTGATGAACTTGGGCATGTGTTTTGCTGATCTTGTGATTGTTTCTCTGTGAAGCTTGTGACTGTTGAATATTGGAGTTGTATTGAGAATGTGTAAACTGATAGAGTGTGGTTATTGAGTGGTGTGTTTGGTAAACTGTTAGGCTGTAGCGTTGAGGTTTAGATAGGGCGTAAGGAGTACCCGTATTTTGTTCACTTAACTTGTGTTTAGAGGTTTGCTTGTTGGGTACCGCGTGGTTTGGTACTCACCCCTTGCTTCTACAAATTTTTGTAGGTTACGAGCCTGGATCTTTGTGATACCTTCTATTCTCTTCGTTTCCGAGGCATCTTGTGGAGGATTGTGAGGTAGCTGCTTGTCATCTCAGCGAACTTTCCTACTCCGGTTTATGATTTTTTTTTTACTTGAAAGACAACTTCATTTTAGAATTCTATTTTGTTTCAATTCTAATGTTTACATTAGAGGCTTGTGCACGTGACAACCTGGTTTTGGGGATTGAATTAATATGACTTGGTTTCATACTAGAAATTGTTGTTGGATTGTCATTTACTTCCGCAATTTGTTAGATATTGGGTTTTAGGCTGACTTGTCTTGGTGGAATAAGACAAGTGCCATCACACCTATTTTTGGGTCGTGACAAATGGTATCAGAGCCCCAGGTTCATAGGTCTCACGTGTATACAAGCCGAGTCTACATAGAGTCTCAAGGATCAGTACGGAGACATCTGTACTCATCTCTGAGAGGCTATAAAGATTACTAGGAAACTTCCTTTTGTTCATTCTTTCTCATCGTGCGTAGTTACCTTCGTTAGTACTGAGTTGTTGTATACTCTTTTGACAGATGACGAGGACTAGAACTAATGTTTCTTGTGGTAGAGGGGAGGCACTTCCCAAGGCAATTGTTGAGGCCCCAGCTAGGGGTAGGGGTAGATCTCGAGCTAGAGTTCGTGCTAGTAGTACGACACTAGCCAGAGGTGGTGGACGTGGAGCAGCACCAGTGAGAGGTCGTGCTAGAGAGGTCTCTACAGAACCTCAGATTGATGGCAGGGAGGACCAGGTTCTTCCAGATCCTGTAGTCACACCTTTGCTTCAGGATACACTATTGAGGATGTTAAGTGTGCTTGAGGGATTTTCTCAGGGTGATGATACGACTACCACACCACATGACTCTCGTACTAGAGAGGGGGCTCAGACCCAAGAGCAGCAACAAGCTCCAGTTGTTCAGGATGCGGTGAGGCAACTACAAGTAGATCCCGCAGTTCAAAATGATGTTGCGCCAGCAGTTGGAGGTCAAGTTGCATTGATGGTTGTTCTGACAGAGGATGAGCAGCGTAGGTATGAGAGATTTCGAAAAATGGACCCACCTCAGTTTTAGGGTGGGAAGAGCGAGGACGCTCATGAGTTTCTAACTACCTGACGAGAGTTACTAGAGAATGTTGGATTAGCTGAGTCACATGGGGTTCGATATGCTACACTCCAGCTTCGTGGACCAGCGAGAGACTTGTGGAGGACTTATTCGGGGGTTTTGCCAGTTGGATATCCTCCAGTGACTTGGGAGCAGTTTGCTAGTGCATTCCAAGATCGTTTTATCCCATGGAGCATGAGAGAGGAGAGTCGCTTGAGGTTTGAGAGCCTGAGACAGGATGGTTTATCGGTTACAGAGTATGAGGCACGTTTTTTCCAGTTGTCTAGGCATGTGTTGCCCATTATTCCAAATGAGACAGAGAGGATTCGCCGATTTGTGAGGGGATTGACTTTCTCTATCAGGTCAGCTGTGTTTCAGACATCTAGGGAGGGGGCTTCTTTCCAGTCCATTGTGAGCGCCGCCAAAGAGGCGGAATTGATGGAGAGAGAGGAGTTTGGGGACCCTAAAAGGGCCCGTATATGTCACGACCCAAAACCGAGCCGCGACTGGCACCCACATTTACCCACCTATGTGAGCGAACCAACCAATCTAACCCTTAACATTTCAATATAATATCGACAGAAAGTAATGCGGAAGACTTAAACTCATTAATAAAAACAATTCAAAACTATTATTATTATCCCCAAAATCTGGAAGTCATCATCACAAGAACATCTATCTCAAATTACTAAACTAGGAATGTCTAAGAACAAAAATAACTAAAAAGCTAGTCCATGCCGGAAGTTCAAGGCATCAAGACTTGAAGAAGAAGATCCAGTCCAAGCTAGAAGCATTAGCTCACCCTGAAGATCCGGTGTGACGAAGACTGGCTAGAATCACTGTTGAGTTGAAGACGAAGGCACGTTTGCTGCACTCCACAAATAACAAGAAGAAAACATAAAAGTAGGGGTCAGTACAAACCACGGGTACTGAGTAGATATTATCGGCCAACTCAAAATAGAAAACAGTATATATCAATGATAATGTAAATCAACTACAATACTCAACATGTAGCAACAACAAGTATTAAATCATCAATAAATACCACCAAGTTCATCCATGAGGACTCAAGCCTCAATACCATACTCATTTGGGGATTAAGTTCATTATGTTGAGTAAATTATCATCTTTCAGGATTCATTATCTTTCTTCCTCTTGTGCCGGTACGTGACACTCCGATCCCCTACTACTATGTGTCGATACGTGACACTCCGATCCCCTAATTCTACGTGTCGGTTCGTGACACCCGTCCCACTAATACTATGTGTTGGAACGTGACACTCCGATCCCCTATATGTGTTGGTACGTGACACTCCGATCCCCTATATGTATCGGTACGTGACACTCCAATCCCCTATATGTGTCGGTACGTGACACTCCGATCCCCTAATTCTACGTGTCGGTTCGTGACACCCGTCCCACTAATACTATGTGTCGGAACGTGACACTCCGATCCACTAATACTATGTGTCGGAACGTGACACTCCAATCCACTAATCTCATTCCATCAGTTCATCAAGCCTTCTCTATACCAAGGCATCATCATTAATAACGTAGATTAAAGTTTCTTTCAAGATTTGGGATTCAATAGTTTTCATCATGCTTGTTTTATCAAAATCACATAATCATATTCATGCAAGCATACAATTAAGCATATAGACAGGTTTACAAAACTACCAATACATATCATTCGCTATTAAGAGTCTACTACGAATAGCATGAAAACCATAACCTACCTCCACCGAAGACTAGTGATCAAGCAAGAATTTCCCAAAGCTTGTTCCTCTTCTCCTCGATCGATTCTCCCTCAATTCGTTTCTCTTCCCTCTTCTTTTTCTTTCTATTTCTTTATTCAAACCCTCTTTCTTTTACCCTAATTAACATATAATTAAGAATAAATATGGCAATAATAGCCCAGTAATTAACTTAGGGTTACCTCTTTTAACCCCCAAGTAATTAGACTTATTAATATTAACCCTCTAACTTTATAATTAAGGAAAGAATAGTCCAAAGCGTCCCTTAAAACTTAACCAGAAATCCGACTCCAACTGGGATTACGCAACCTGTGACGGCCCGTCGTGCCTGCGACGGTTTGTCATGAAGGTTGTCGCAAGGATCAGAAATTCTATTTTTCACTAAGGAGTCTGTGACGGTCCGTCACACCTGTGACGGTCCGTCCTGCACTTCCGTCACGACGTTCAGAGAATCGTTCCTTGTACAAGATTCTCAAGAGTTGAAGTGTTTTGCAACGGGAGCTCACGACGGTACGTCGTAGCTGTGACGGCCCGTCCTGCAGGTCCGCCACAGATTACAGAGAGTCAATTTTAATGCTCAATTTTCAGAATTCTAAGTGTTATGGAACGAGACACCCTCGACGGTCCGTCGTGGTGTCCGTTGTCTCGGCCAGTTTTTTCAGAAATAAAATCTGCTGCTCAAAACGACTAAACAGGTCGTTACAATAGATACCAATTTACCCATCGTTCGTCCTCGAACGATCAAAAGAAGAAAAGCAAGGGAGAAAAGAAGTACCTGAATCTGTAAAGAGATGTGGGTATTTTTCTTGCATATCTGCCTCCTTCTCCCAAGTAGCCTCTTCAACCGGTTGATTCTTCCATTGAACTTTGATGGATGCAATTTCTCTCGACCTCAACTTGCGAACCTCTCTATCTAAAATAGCAACCGGTTCCTCCTCATAAGTCAAATTCTCATCAAGCAAAACTGAATCCCAACGGATGATGTAGTTTCCATCCCCATGGTATCTTTTCAACATGGACACATGAAATACCGGATGCACTCCGGACAGCCCTGGAGGCAAGGCTAATTCATAAGCCACCTCCCTCACTCGCTTAAGTACCTCAAATGGTCCAATATACCTTGGACTTAGCTTACCCCTTTTTCCAAACCGCATCACCCCTTTCATGGGTGAAACCTTCAACAAGACTTGTTCACCCTCCATGAACTCCAAGTCTCTAACCTTTCGGTCTGCATACTCCTTTTGCCTACTTTGCGCCGCTAGAAGCTTCCCTTGAATGAACTTCACCTTATCTAACGAATCCCTCAAGAGGTCAGTACCCCAAGGTCTAACCTCAAATGCATCGAACCACCCAATGGGAGATCTACACCTCCTCCCATACAATGCTTCAAATGGAGCCATGTCAATACTGGAGTGATAGCTATTATTGTATGAAAACTCTGCTAAGGGTAAGAAGTTATCCCAGTGACCACCGAACTCTATCACACATGCACGAAGCATATCCTCCAACACTTGAATCGTTCGCTCAGACTGACCATCAGTCTGAGGGTGAAACGCAGTACTAAGGTCCAACCTAGTACCTAATTCCGCATGCAATATTCTCCAAAACTTAGAAGTAAACTGCGTACCTCTATCTGATATAATGGAGAGTGGAACTCCATGCAGTCGAACGATTTCTGAGATGTAGATTTTGGCTTACTTCTCTGCATTGTAGGTCACCTTGACCGGAATGAAGTGGGCAGACTTAGTTAACCTATCAACAATCACCCAAATAGAGTCATACTTACCCAAGGTCTTTGGAAGACCAACCACAAAGTCCATTGCGATTCTCTCCCACTTCCATTCAGGAATGGGCATTCTCTGAAGTGTTCCTCCGGGCCTCTGGTGTTCATACTTTACTTGTTGACAATTTGGACATTTGGCAACAAAATCAACAATGTCGCGCTTCATTCTACTCCACCAAAAGTGTTGTTTTAGGTCACGGTACATCTTGGTTGCACCAGGATGTATAGAATATCCGAAACTATGAGCCTCTGTCAGAATAGTGGTGATCAAATCATCGATGCGGGGTACACATACCCTTCCCTTAATCCTCAAAACACCTTCCTCATCGATTGTTGCTTCTTTAGCCTCTCCTTGTAACACTTTATCTCGAATTCGACCTAGTTTCTCATCATCAAACTATTTTCCCTTGATCCTGTCAAGAAAAGAAGATCTGGCCTCTACACAAGCTAACAATCCTCCTTTCTCATTTATTTCTAACCTCATAAGGTCATTAGCCAGATTCTGAACCTCTCTAGCCAATGGGCGTCTAGAAACTTGCAAATGAGGTAGACTTCCCATGCTTCCGGCCTTTCTACTTAAAGCATCCGCCACAACATTTGCTTTTCCCGGATGATACAAGATAGTGATGTCGTAGTCCTTCAGTAGTTCCATCCATCTCCTCTGTCTCAAGTTCAAATCTTTCTGAGTAAAGACATATTGTAGGCTACGATGATCCGTATAGACCTCACACTTAGCCCCATACAAATAGTGTCTCCATTGCTTTAGTGCAAATACTACCGCGGCCAACTCCAAATCGTGGGTCGGATAGTTACGTTCATGCACCTTTAATTGCCTCGAAGCATAAGCAATCACATTCTTCTCTTGCATTAACACTGCACCCAACCCAGAATAGGATGCATCACAATAAACGATGAAGTTCTTGCCCTCTACTGGCAAGGTAAGAATTGGTGCAGTAGTCAACAAGGTCTTGAGTTTCTGAAAGCTTTCCTCATATTCATCCGACCATACAAATGGAACATTCTGCTTAGTAAAGTTCATCAATTGGGAAGCAATAGAAGAGAATCCCTTGACAAATCGGCGGTAGTAGCTAGCTAGACCAACGAAACTCCTTATTTCTGACACGTTTGTAGGTCTCACCCAATTCTTCACTGTCTGAATCTTAGATGGATCCACCATCACTCCATCCTTAGAAACCACGTGCCCCAAGAAGGACACTGAATCTATCCAAAACTCACACTTGGAGAATTTCGCATAAAGCTTTTTCTTCCTCAACAACTCTAACACCATTCTCAAATGCTCCTCATGTTCCTTCTTACTCTTGGAGTATATCAATATATCATCAATAAATACGATCACAAAGAGGTCCAGATATGGCTTGAAAATCCCGTTCATCAAACTCATGAACGCAGCAGGGGCATTCGTAAGACCAAAAGACATTACCACAAATTCATAATGCCCATACCTAGTTCGAAAAGCAGTCTTTGGCACATCCGCTGCCCGTATTTTCAATTGGTGATAACCGGACCTCAAGTCAATTTTAGAGAAGACACAAGCACCTTGTAACTGATCGAACAAGTCATCAATGCGAGGAATGGGGTACTTGTTCTTAATAGTTACCTTGTTCAGTTGTCTGTAGTCTATGCACATCCGAAAGCTCCTATCCTTCTTCTTCACAAATAACACCGGAGCACCCCAAGGAGATGCACTTGGTCTAATGAAGCCTTTGCTCAACAACTCTTGAAGTTGGGCCTTTAACTCTCTTAACTCTGCGGGAGCCATTCTATAAGGGGGTATAGAAATGGGGCGAGTACCCGGTTCCAAATCAATGCAGAAGTCAATATCCCTATCCGGTGGCATGCCAGGAAGATCTGCAGGGAACACATCCAGAAACTCACGGACTACCGAAACTGACTCAATCGAAGGTACTTGAGTAGTGTCATCCTTGAGATGTGCCAAGAAAGCTAAACACCCTTTACTAACCATTCTCTTAGCACGAAGAAAGGAGATGATATGAACCGGACTGGAAGTGTAGTCGCCCTCCCACACTAACGGGTCTGTCCCAGGCTTGGCTAACGTCACAGTTTTAGCATTACAATCCAAGATCGCAAAATTCGGAGAAAGCCAAGTCATACCCAGAATTACATCAAAGTCAACCATTTCTAAGATAACCAAATCTACATAAGTGTTGCTCCCCACAAAACTCACCAAACAAGACCTATATACCTTTTCGACTATCACAGACTCACCCACCGGAGTAGAAACACGAATAGGCATGTCAAGTAATTCACAATGTAAATTTAGACCATTACCAAATGAGGAAGATACATAAGAAAATGTGGATCCAGGATCAAACAATACAGAAGCCATGCAATCACAAATCAAAAGATTACCTGTGATGACAGCATCTGATGTCTCTGCTTCAGATCTCCCAGGGAAAGCGTAACAATGGGCCCTATCACCCGTCTGTCCGTTGCCCCTACCATGTTGGGCCGTAGTGGCTCCAGTTTGCCCATCACCTCGGCCGTTTTGGTGACCACCATTGCCTCGACCACCACGTCCTCCAGAAAAATGGCCTCTACCATGACCACCTCTACCTCTAGCTATTGGGGGTCTGTAACTCTGTTTTGGACAATTCCTCCTAATATGTCCAATCTCCCCACATCCATAACACTCTCTGGAGTCAGGCATAGGTCTCTCGGAGAAGTGTTCACCGATCTGAGGTGGACCCCCAACTACAGTCTGTAATGAAGACTGAATTGGTCGAACTGAGTAACCTTCAGAACCCTGTCCTCTAGTATAAGAACCATTGAACTCACCTCCCTTTCGAAACCTTTTCGATGTCGATGTCGTGGTGAAGTCGTCTGGCTTCACTCCTTCCACCTCTATCACAAAGTCTACCACCTCTTGGAAGGATTTTGCCGTTGCCGCTATCTGTAAGGCCGAAATCCGCAATTCTGACCTCAACCCCTTCACAAACCGGCGAATCCGCTCTTGGGGACTGAAACAGAGTTGAGTGGCATACCTGGATAATGCACGAAACTTAGCCTCATATGCATTAACCGACATTCTACCTTGCTCTAGACTCAAGAACTCATCTCTTTTTCTATCTCTCAAAGTCCTTGGGATATACTTCTCCATAAACAGGCTAGAGAATGAGGCCCAAGTCATAGGCGGTGCCTCTGTAGGTTGACACTCAACATGTGATCGCCACCACATTTTGGCGTTCCCTTGAAGCTGATAACTCACGAACTCAACACCGAACTGCTCCACTATACCCATCTTGTGTAGTAGCTCATGACAATCAACCAGAAAATCGTAGGCATCCTCTGATTCTGCACCCTTAAAGACTGGAGGTTTCAATTTCAAGAACTTACTAAAAAGTTCATGCTGATCATTTGTCATTATAGGCCCAGTAGTCAGACGTGGAAATGTGCCTATTTCCAATGAGGCATCCATGCAGGGAGCCATAGTAGCCGCATGTTGTACCTCTGAAACCGGAGGTGTTGGTGCAGAAACCACTGGAGGTGCCTGACCCTGATCAGATAACCCGCTAAGATAAGCAAGAACCTCATTGATCATCTCTGGGGTAGGTTGGGGTGGCAATTCCTCATTCTGTGCTTGTTCATTCTCCCCTTCCTCACCCTCTCTTATCGCTTCCTCAGTCGGTGGAGGAGTCACCGCCCTAGTACCAGATGGGCTAGGTGCTCGTCCTCTTCCTCTAGAGTACGTCCTCCCACGGCCTCTACCACGGCCTCTTGCCACTGATCCCCCTCGAGCTACAGCCCCAGTGGCTGGCTCTGACGCATCCTGTCTTGCCGGGGTCGCTGCTGGTGCGGTCGTTGCTCTAGTTCTAACCATCTACGAAATAGAGTGAAGATGGTCAGATACCAATTTGTATCACCTAGATACCAATTGGACTCAAGTAGTAGCACGAAAGAAAGAATGAAAGAATGGAATTTTCCTAAAGTCTTATAGCCTCTATAATAAAAGTAAAGGCGTCCGCCTACCGTTCCTTAAGACTCTACTAGACTCGTTCTTGTGTGATGAGACCAATGAACCTAATGCTCTGATACCAAGTTTGTCACGACCCAAAACCGAGCCGCGACTGGCACCCACATTTACCCTCCTATGTGAGTGAACCAACCAATCTAACCCTTAACATTTAAATATAATATCGACAGAAAGTAATGCGGAAGACTTAAACTCATTAATAAAAACAATTCAAAACTATTATTATTATCCCCAAAATCTGGAAGTCATCATCACAAGAACATCTATCTCAAATTACTAAACTAGGAATGTCTAAGAACAAAAATAACTAAAAAGCTAGTCCATGCCGGAAGTTCAAGGCATCAAGACTTGAAGAAGAAGATCCAGTCCAAGCTAGAAGCATTAGCTCACCCTGAAGATCCGGTGTGATGAAGACTGGCTAGAATCACTGTTGAGTTGAAGACGACGGCACGTTTGCTGCACTCCACAAATAACAAGAAGAAAACATAAAAGTAGGGGTCAGTACAAACCACGGGTACTGAGTAGATATCATCGGCCAACTCAAAATAGAAAACAGTATATATCAATAATAATGTAAATCAACTACAATACTCAACATGTAGCAACAACAAGTATTAAATCATCAATAAATACCACCAAGTTCATCCATGAGGACTCAAGCCTCAATACCATACTCATTTGGGGATTAAGTTCATTATGTTGAGTAAATTATCATCTTTCAGGATTCATTATCTTTCTTCCTCTTATGCTGGTACGTGACACTCCGATCCCCTACTACTATGTGTCGGTACGTGACACTCCGATCCCCTAATTCTACGTGTCGGTTCGTGAGACCCGTCCCACTAATACTATGTGTCGGAACGTGACACTCCGATCCCCTATATGTGTCGGTACGTGACACTCCGATCCCCTATATGTGTCGATACGTGACACTCCGATCCCCTAATTCTACGTGTCGGTTCGTGACACCCGTCCCACTAATACTATGTGTCGGAATGTGACACTCAGATCCACTAATACTATGTGTCGGAACGTGACACTCCGATCCACTAATCTCATTCCATCAGTTCATCAAGCCTTCTCTATACCAAGGCATCATCATTAATAACGTAGATTAAAGTTTCTTTCAAGATTTGGGATTCAATAGTTTTCATCATGCTTGTTTTATCAAAATCACATAATCATATTCATGCAAGCATACAATTAAGCATATAGACAGGTTTACAAAACTACCAATACATATCATTCGCTATTAAGAGTCTACTACGAATAGCATGAAAACCATAACCTACCTCCACCGAAGACTAGTGATCAAGCAAGAATTTCCCAAAGCTTGTTCCTCTTCTCCTCGATCGATTCTCCCTCAATTCGTTTCTCTTCCCTCTTCTTTTCCTTTCTATTTCTTTATTCAAACCCTCTTTCTTTTACCCTAATTAACATATAATTAAGAATAAAGATGGCAATAATAGCCCACTAATTAACTTAGGGTTACCTCTTTTAACCCCCAAGTAATTAGACTTATTAATATTAACCCTCTAACTTTATAATTAAGGAAAGAATAGTCCAAAGCGTCCCTTAAAACTTAACCAGAAATCCGACTCCAACTAGGATTACGCAACCTGTGACGGCCCGTCGTGCCTGCAACAGTCCGTCACGAAGGTCGTCGCAAGAATCAGAAATTCTATTTTTCACTAAGGAGTCTGTGACGGTCCGTCACACCTGTGACGGTCCGTCCTGCACTTCCGTCACGACGTTCAGAGAATCGTTCCTTGTACCAAATTCTCAAGAGTTGAAGTGTTTTGCAACGGGAGCTCACGACGGTACGTCGTAGCTGTGACGGCCCATCCTGCAGGTCCGTCACAGATTACAGAGAGTCGATTTTAATGCTCAATTTTCAGAATTCTAAGTGTTCTGGAACGAGACACCCTCGACGGTCCGTCGTGCCCACGACGGTCCGTCGTGGTGTCCGTCGTCTCGGCCAGTTTTTCCAGAAATAAAATCTGCTGCTCAAAACGACTAAACAGGTCGTTACAGTATATCAGGCCAGTTTCATGGTGCCTCATCTGGAGGTAGGGGATTACAGAGAGTGAGTGGTTCTTTTCAGTAGCGGGGACCTATTCATGCATCTATGTCGACATTTGGGGGTGGCCAGACATCTAGGGGTTCTTATAGCCCGGTTCAGAGCTCGTACGGTTCATAGCAGTGACCTACAGGGCGCGGAAATTATAGTGGGTTTTCAGGGTCCACACAACAGTTCCCAGGTCAGAGATTTTGTTTTACTTATGGAGATCCCGATCATCTAATGCGGCAGTGTACTTCACAAAGGGGTCGTGGAGGGCCTCGACCTAATTCTTCATTCCAGACTAGACTACCAGTACCACAGGGTAGAGGTCTTGGCAGAGTTCAGTCAGGTAGAGGTGACAGAGTTTCTAGTAGTGGTGTTGCAACTCAGCAGAGTGGGGGTAGAGGTACTACCCAGGCTGGAGGTGGACGAGGAGACCACTGCTATGCTTTCCCTGGAGACCTGAGGCGGAGACCTCCGATGTTGTTATTACAGGTATCATCCCAGTATGCCATCGACCTGCGTCTGTGTTGTTTGATCCAGGTTCTATATTCTCTTATGTGTCTACGTATTTTGCTGCTAAATTTTATATGATATGTGATAGCATGACTGTACCTATTCATGTTTCTACACCCGTGGGTAAGCCCTTAGTGGTGGATCGAGTGTATCGATCCTGTCTTGTTTCTTTGACTGGGTATGACACTTGGGTAGACTTAATCATTCTGGGGATGGTGGACTTTGATGTTATCTTGGGTGTGGAATGGCTTTCTCCTTATCATGTTGTCCTTGATTGTAATGCTACGGCTGTGACTTTAGCAATACCTGGTATTTTGAGGGTTGAGTGGAAGAGTGCTAGTGGTTCTTATCCTAGCAAGGTCATCTCTTTTATCCGTGCTCAGAAATTGGTGGAGAGGGGGTGTTTGTCTTACTTAGCGTTTATTCGGGATACTAGTGTTGAACCACCTTCCATGGACTCTGTTCCCGTGGTTCAGGAGTTTCTCGATGTATTTCCTTCTGACCTTCCAGGTGTTCCTCCCGATAGGGATATCGATTTTGCTATTGATTTGGAGTCGGGCACTAAGCCTATTACTATACCTCCATACCGTATGGCCCCAGCAGAGTTGAAAAAATTGAATGATCAGTTGCAAGATTTATTGAGTAAGGGTTTTATTCGCCCTAGTGTATCATCTTGGGGTGCCCCTGTATTGTTTGTGAAGAAGAAGGATGGGACTATGAGAATGTGTATTGATTACAGACAGTTGAACAAGGTAACAGTTAAGAATAAGTATCCTCTTCCGTGTATTGATACTTATTTGATCAGTTACAGGGAGCATCATTGTTCTCTAAGATTGATCTGAGGTCTGGGTATCATCAGTTGAAGATTAGGGCATCAGATATCCCTAAGACAGCTTTTCGGACCCGGTATGGGCATTATGAGTTTCTAGTGATGTCCTTCGGATTAACTAATGCCCCTGCAGCATTCATGGAGTTGATTAATGGGGTGTTTTGACCATTATTTGATTCTTTTTAAATTGTTTTCATCGATGACATCTTGGTTTACTCTAAGACTGAGGAGGACCATGTCCGACACCTGAGGATTGTACTTCAGAGGTTGAGAGAAGAGAAGTTGTATGCCAAGTTCTCAAAATGTGAATTCTGGCTTACTTATGTGACATTCTTGGGACACGTGGTGTCCAAGGAGGGTATTAGAGTAGATCCGTCCAAGATTGAGGCAGTTAGAGGCTGGACGCGACCTACTTCACCTACTGAGATTAGGAGTTTTGTGGGATTGGCAGGCTATTATCGATGATTTGTTCAGAGTTTCTCTACTATTGCAGCTCCATTGACTAGATTGACTCGACAGGATGTGGGTTTTCAGTGGTCTGATGAGTGTGAGGAGAGCTTTCAAAAGCTCAAGACTTTGTTGACTTCTGCTCCTGTGTTGACTCTACCTGAGGAAGGTGTAGACTTTACTGTGTATTGTGATGTTTCAGGAGTTGGATTGGGTGGTGTGTTGATGCAGAAGGGGAAAGTGATTGCTTATGCTTCTAGGCAATTGAAGTCCCATGAGAAGAACTACCCTACTCATGATCTAGAGTTAGCGGCTATGGTATTTTTACTTAAGTTATGGCGTCATTATTTGTATGGAGTTCATTGTGAGATCTTCACTGATCATCGGAGTCTTCAGTATATCTTTAGCCAGAGGGATTTGAACTTGAGGCAACGGAGATGGCTTGAGTTGCTGAAGGACTATGATGTGACCATTCTGTATCATCCAGGAAAGGCCAATGTTGTGGCCGATGCTCTGAGTAGGAAGACTCCTAGCATGGGGAGTCTTGCAGCGCTTAGTATTGAGGAGAGACCATTTGGCTAGAGATGTGCAGATATTAGCTAACAGTCTTGTCCGCTTACAGATTTCAGAAGAGAGTTATGGGATGATTGCTTTTATTGAGGCTCGGTCTTCTTTAGTCGAGCAAATTCGTGCACACCAATTTGATGATGAAAAATTATGTCTCATTCGAGACATAGTATTGAGAGGGGAAGCTAAGGAGGCTGTCCTTGATTCTGATGGTGTCTTGCGGATCGGAGGCAGAATTTCTGTGCCCAGGACAGATGATTTGATTAGATTGATTCTTGAGGAGGCCCATTGTACTCGGTATTCCATCCATCCGGGAGCGGAGAAGATGTATCATGATCTGAGTCAGCATTACTGGTGGTGTGGGATGAAGATAGATATTTCAGACTTTGTTTCGAGGTGTTTGACTTGCCAGCAGGTCAAGTGTGAGCACCAGCAGCCTGGGGGTGTATCTCAGAGGATGCCTATTCCTACTTGGAAGTGGGAGCGGATTACTATGGACTTTGTTGTGGGTTTGCCTACAACAGTGGGTGGTTATGACTCTATTTGGGTTGTTGTTGATAGGCTGACCAAGTCTGCCCACTTCATCCCGGTTCGGGAAAAGTATACAGCAGAAAAGTTAGCCGAACAATATATCAGTCAGATTGTGCGACTACATGGAGTTCCTGTTTATATCATATCAGATCGAGGTTCACTATTTACTTCTCACTTCTGGAGGGCATTACAACATGGTCTTGGTACTCAGTTAGATATGAGTACGGCATTTCACCCTCAGACAGATGGTCAATCTGAGCGGACCATTCAGGTATTGGAAGATATGCTTCGAGCATGTGTGATCGATTTTGGTGCAAGATGGGATCGACATTTACCCTTAGCGTAGTTTGCCTATAATAACAGTTATCACTCTAGTATCCAAATGGTCCCATTTGAGGCATTGTATGGTAGACGGTGTAGATCTCTGATTGGTTGGTTTGATTCGGAGGAGATGGACTATTTGGATACAGACTTTCTTAGAGATGCTATGGAGCAAGTCCGTATGATTCAGTATAGATTATTGACAGCTCAGAGTCCACATAACAGTTATGCAGACCGGAGAGTTAGAGCCTTGGTGTTTATGGAGGGTGATCATGTTTGGCTCCGAGTATCACCCGTGAAGGGTGTGATGAGGTTTGGAAAGAAGGGCAAGCTTAGTCCTAGATTCATTGGCCCTTTTGAGATTTTAAGCCGAGTGGGAGAGGTGGACTATAAGTTGGCCTTGCCACCTAGTTTGTCAGCAGTACATCCTGTTTTTCATGTCTCTATGCTTCGGAAGTATATTCCGGACGAATCTCATGTGCTTTCACTTGACTCTGTGGAGTTGGGTCCAGACTTGGCATTTGAGGAGGAGCCTATAGCTATTTTGGATAGGCAAATTCGAAAGCTTAGGACCAAAGAGATTGCTTCAGTGAAGGTGCAATGGAAGCACCGATCAGTGGGAGAGGCAACTTGGGAGACTGAGTCTTACATGCGTGCCAGATATCCTCAACTTTTTGAAGCTTCAGGTATTTACTTTTACTCTATGTTCGAGGACGAACATGTTTCTTAGTGGTGGATAATGTAATGACCCGGAAGGTCCTTTTTGGAAATTCTTGAATATTTGCTTAACTTGAGTTAATTAATCGATAGTTTATGGGCTAAAGTGATAATTTATTTAAGACTCTATACTCTTTAGCCTATATTTAATAAAATATGTGGGTAAAACCTATCACTTTTAATACTTAAATAATTCAAAAATAAATAAGGAAAAGAAAAAAAAAAAGGAGGCGAAGGGTTTCTCTGCACTTGCGGCTGCGAACTGCTTAAGGTAAGTTTCGTTTCCTTTAGTTTCTTATTTTCTGCACATACATGTGCATACATATCAATATTATATATTAAATTATATATATGTGTGTGTATAATAATGAAAGCAGATTGCATGTTAAAAAAATAACAGAAAAGTCACGTGAACAGTAAAGAAAAAAACCATTTGAATCATTTGGATCAATGATTGGTTCATGATGAGCCAATCATTAGTGGGTTAGTGGGTTGAAAGGGGAAAAAAAATAAAGTGCAGAATACGTTAATGGCATCATTATGCATAAATTTCAGAATATTAGTTATTATATTATGGTTCAAGTTTTGATATATTGGTATGTAATTTAAATATTAGATGAATAAGATTTTGTGAGTACCATTTAAATTATGACGTTGGAAAAATTTGGGATGCAATCCTATATTTAAAACTTGAAAACTATGATAGTGAAAATTTTAATTAACATCAAGAATTATAAACTTGATTATAAATTTGGGGTGTATTTTTAGTTCAAGGTTAAACACATAAAAGTGTGAGTGTTATTAGTTCTGAAACCTTATTGTGAATATATACTTGAATAGATTTCATTGGTTCAGAAGCTCAACGGAAAGGGAAGGCTCAAGTCCAAGAGTAATTATTCGATTGGCTAAGGCAAGTGGATTTCTAAACCCTTGTTAAGCGTATGAAGTTCGTGTATTTCCTTGTGTAGTGTTGAGAATGACTTGGAGACTTGTTGCTTATTTGTGGATGTTGTATTCCTTGTTGTAAATTGTGCTTTGTTATCAAAATGGTTATCTCCTCATTTTTATTTGAGCATGTCATTTGCATTGTATCTGAGACATGGTTGTGGTAAGAGGATGTACCATTTCGAGGGTCGTATCGCGCGCCGCGATGGATATTATATTTTGAGGGACGTATCGCGCGCCGCGAATGTTACTATTATCGAGGGTCGTGTCGTGCGCCGCGACAGATGCATGGACAGATATGTCCCCCATAGGTCCCGGACTGAGAGACAGCGGGTGTGTATCGTTAAGAAAGAAATGCATCACGATATTTGACATTGCATCTCATGGCATTGCACATTTTATTATTGATGAACATGTACATGTGTTTTGCTGATCTTGTTATTGTTTCTCTGTGAAGCTTGTGACTGTTGAATATACAGTTGTATTAAGAATGTGTAAACTGATAGAGTGTGGTTATTGAGTGGTGTGTTTGGTAAACTGTTAGGCTGTAGCGTGGAGGTTTAGATAGGGCGTAAGGAGTACCCGTATTTTGTTCACTTAACTTGTGTTTAGAGGTTCGCTTGTTGGGTACCGCGTGGTTTGGTACTCACCCCTTGCTTCTACAAATTTTTGTAGGTTACGAGCTTGGATCTTTGTGATACCTTCTATTCTCTTCGTTTCCGAGGCATCTTGTGGAGGATTGTGAGGTAGCTGCTTGTCATCTCAGCGAACTTTCATACTCCAGTTTATGATTTTGTTTTTACTTGAAAGACAACTTCATTTTAGAATTCTATTTTGTTTCAATTCTAATGTTTACATTAGAGGCTTGTGCACGTGACAACCTGGTTTTGGGGATTGAATTAATATGACTTGGTTTCATACTAGAAATTGTTGTTGGATTGTCATTTACTTCCGTAATTTGTTAGATTTTGGGTTTTAGGCTGACTTGTCTTGGTGGGATAAGACAAGTGCCATCACACCTATTTTTGGGTCGTGACATGAATAGCAAAATCATATTTACCACCTTAGATAATATCAATATTTTCCATATGCGAGTCTAATAAGAACTTTCTATTCTAAGAACATAAGTAGTTCTAGAATCCTTGATATATATAAATCATTGTTTTCTTCAACTTGGGTGTAATGCGCAAATATACTCGATACCATCCAAATCTAACATCCCATCTTTTACATATTAGTCACAACTCCACAAGATTAACTTTAAAAATAACCACACAAATATATCATCTGCTGCTTAGTCAAGTTTTTCCTTAGCAGAATTATCATTTCTCCAAATTGGAGAAATATATTCGCTCAATTTTCCATACACAAATATATTAAAAACTTTAAATATATAGTATTGTCACATACCTTCTTCATTAACACAGGAAGTCCAATTATTCTCCAGTTGAAAACATACATGGAGTACTGTCATTTGGCTTCCTTGTACATGTCAAATTACCCATTGATTTTACAACAAGAAGGCCATAGTTATTATTAATCTTATTGATTTTACTGATTTAGTAGTATTTTTCGCAAGAAAATAAAGTATATGAAATATTCTTAAAATTTTTGGAAATCTTACTGAAAAATACTGTTACGATCATTTTAGAAAATTCTCATAGCTTGAAGTGTGTCTTTCAATTTTCTACTGCCAAACACAAGCAAAAAAAACATATATAGGATGTAAATATTGGTTAGAAAAATCTATTTTCAATGTAATAAATCAATGGATATAAAGTAACATTTACAATTTAATTTAGTATTGTTGTAAAGAAATGACTCATAATTAATGTATTTTGTTATAAATAGCCAGGAGTTAGGGAAAAGGTCAAACAAGACTATTTAGGACATTTAATTATCATCAGAACTATGTTCCAATAATTAACGTATTAAATATTCATCAAAAAGTATAATTAAATGAACCTAGATAAAAGTAAGTATGAATATTTTCTTTTGAGATCTAAAATCACCTTTTTCAATAATTTTTACATAAAAAAAATATCTTTAGACAACAAATTGACAATCAGTTAGAATTTCACAAATTAAAAATATTGGGAATACCCACAAGTTTTTTTAGATTTTTCAATCAGCACCACGAAATTAGTAAACATTATAAGTCCAAAAGAGCAATTTTAATAAGTTTTAAGTAGATATTTTTTTAACTTACAAAGTTTCCACTTTGTTTTATCTAAACCTACCTTGATTTCCAAATACTAGCACTTGAATGGGATTCTTCGTACTAGCACTCCCTCCTAAGACCACACATGTAAATTTGCACTTATACAACTCAAATCACGAGGTTTTCCGCTCACGCTTTATTATATTTAAATTAGAAAAAAGCATAGATTTTCATTGAATTTGTCTAGAAAATTCGGTTACTCCCTTGAATTATCATGTCGATATATTACATATCTAAACTACTTAAAAATTAATCTATTCACCCTTAAAATTAAAATGACGAAAAATAACAAAAAAAAAATATATCACGCGACTTAGGAAAATTGAAATGTTAAAAAGCAATAAAATATGAAAACCATCCTTAGCCTTCACAACCTCAAAGCATCACAACTGACGACAGTCCGATGGTGTTGATCGTTGTGGTTATTTGTTAGTTGTTCAAATCTGGAAGTGCGGAACTCATTGGAACGTCATCAGAATCGTGACAAAATCTATAAGCTCGCCAGAATACCTGCAAAATAAATCAAAAAATAAAATAAAAAAGGGATAAGGAAAAGGGGTCTTATTCGGTGTTTGTTGATGATTGATTTGAAGTTTTGGGTGTGTTTTTTTGTGGTTGCTTGGTGGCTACTAGTTTGTCATAAAAGAAGAGGGAACAACGTTGTGGAGGTAGAGTTATGGTGGTGATGAGTTGAGTGTTTTTTGGCGGAGAAGGCGAAGAAAATTGTGGTATGAGTTGAAATGAATAATTTTTCTGGCAAAATTAGAGTTAAAGTGAGTGATTTATTGAAAAAAATATATAATTATTAAAGAAATGATTAAATACTTCTTTAAAAATTTCAAGTTTTTCAGCCTACGCTTTTCCCGAAAACACTTATTTTTTTCCAAAACAATTGATTAAATACTTCTTTAAAAATTTCAAAAGCAATTTTCTTTTTAAAAAATAAATATATTTTTGACCATCCGAATTTGACCACACAATCTATTATTTGGATTAATATAATCACACTTGATGAGACATGTTTTTGAATTGTATATTTATATTTAGAAAATTAGTAAAACTATTGTTGATATGTTTTGCGGACAACAGATACTTTCTAGTCAAAGAAAAAAATAAGCTTTTTTTAGTGATTCATCGTATCTCAAAAAAAAATCCAAAAAATAAGTTGTATAAGGTTATTGAACATAAAACGAAAACTTTTTTTAAAAATATTTTGCGTGTAATTCACGCGCATTGACTTAAAAAAATGACAAATAAAATTATGACACTTGGCACATGGACCCAATCTAGCAATAAAATATAATTATTTAATTTAAAAAAATGAAAAATAGTTTCCCTTTATTTATTAATCACAAAAAATATTTAAAAAGAAAATCTCCCCACCCCCACCTAACCCTTTGGCCTTTCTTCTTCCTCAACCCATTCCTCTACCCAGTAACCCCCGCAGCCACCATAACAAAAATAAAAATCTCCCCTTCAAATTTAATCTCCTATCATCTGTTATTCTTCATTTGTTTTGAGATTTTTGTGAAAATAAATAAAGGTCAATAAATTGTTTTTAAGATTCATGACAAAGAAAAATTGAAAGTATGTTGAATTTTTTAATATCATATTTAATAAATTAATGAGTGGCGATGTTTGTTCAATCGGAGTGATCGAAATAGAGATAGACGAATATCGATCAATTTTTAACTCCAATGTTCGAATTTTTCTTCTTCTCACATATTAATTAGCAGATTTTTTTTTTACAAAAAAATGAAGAAAAAAAAAGAATGAAACAAAATGCTAAGAATTTTGAAACCATTAGAATGGTGGGGGGAGAATTTTGAAATCAGAATGATGGGGGAAGAAGATAATCACTGGTGTATGGGAATGGAGGTTGGGGTTGGGGTTGATAGAAGTAGGGAAGAAGAAGAAGACAACTGTTCTTCTTATTTTTTGTTAATTTTTTTTAAAAAAATTAACTTAGGGGTATAAATTAAGAGAAAAAAAAAGAAATATATTATTTTTAATAAATTAACGCGCTCAAGGAAAGTGAATTACACGTTTTTTGCCATGTCAGCATTTTGTGTCTAATAGGAATGACTTTTGAACAAATAAAGTGTTCAATTGGCACAGGAATTAGTTGAGGTGTCTAAATGAATTATGCGGACAAGTTTGAGTGGCTGGAGATGACTTAGGCCATATATATATATGTATGTATATATATATATGTATATATACATATATATATATATATATATATATGTATGTATTATATACATACATACATATATATATATACATATATATATATATATATATATATATATATATATATATATATATATATATATATATATATATATATATATATATTCACATTGTACTTTTTTTGTTCTTTTCTCATTATTCAAATATCAAAATAAAAGAGTACTAATGAAACAAATGATTTGAATAATTGATATTTAGGTTTTTATATATATGTTTTGAATTTTTCTTTTTTGTTTATCAGAAATAACTTTGTATCATTTAGGGATAAAAATAAGTTTATGTGTAATATATCCTTTTTGAAATACTTATGTAAACACTAAATACGTTGTTATTACGTCTAAACATATTAATTCCAAAATTTACATCAGAAAGATAGATTGAATCTCTTGGTGATTCGCGAACCTCTAATTAATAGTGATTCATTGTGTTGGATTACATCATGCAACACCAACACTTCACTTAATATCCTCAATAAGATTATAACATTGAATTGATCATTAGCAAAGCTTATAATGACCTTATTTCAGCGTCTTCTACTTCATACTAATATTTTTTAAAAAGAGATAAGCACGATGATCAATTGTTTAATATCTACATATACATTTATTTTAGGGAAAAGGAACAAATTTATCTTCGAATTTTAATAAATGGTACGTCTATGCCCTCCATTATACCATATGGAATTAATTGAAATGCGGCTAATGAGAGAGGTAATTGTGGGAAAAAAGTTAATTAATTGACTATTAAGAGCTTGAATTTAATTTCGGATATGTCTGCTTAAATTTGGGTTTTGGCGTGTAGTATATTTGGGTGAATGTTAATTTGGGTGTTTTAATTAATATTCCTTTTAGTGTGTATTGGGTGGGTTATGGGACGGATAGTTGGGTTATGAGTTAAAAAAAGGGGTCAATTCTTAGAGCATGTTTGGCTCAGCTTAAAAGCTGGTCAAACTGACTTAAAAGTTGGTTTTTGACTTATTTAGCTGTTTGGCAATCCTCAAAATAACTTATTTTAAGTTTAAAAAAACTTATTTTAAGCCAAAAGTTAAAAGCTGGGGTAAGGGTGCTTTTTTTTCCAGCTTATAAGTTGTTTTAAGTTGACCACATTTTTACCTTTCTACCCTTAATATATTTATACAATCTCCAAATTACCCACATAACCCTAACATCTCTTTCTTCTATTTTTCCCTTTTCACGTGTGGATGATAGGCAATTATTATTACTAATGAATGAAAATAAAATAAATCTTAAATCTTTCAAGTGATCTAATCAAATTATATATTATTAAAATATAAAATAAGTTGTACATATAACTTAAATAAAAATTTATATTCCTCTTATAAATAATTTGTGATAATAAAGAAATATGTGAATGATAGACTATTATTATTACCTATTGATAAAACTAAAATAAAATCTTAAATCATTTTTTGATCTATTCAAATTATATATCTTTAAAATCTATAATAAGTTTATATTCCTCTTATAAATAATTTGTGATGAGAAAGAAATATGTGAATAACAGCAAAATATAATTATTTATGGCTGTAAAATATAAATTAATTAACTTTTATTATGTTAACAGCTTTTAAGGGTATTTCAGACATTTTGATTTAAAAAGCTGTTTATCAGCACTTATTTGTCAAACACATCAACAACTTTTTTTTAACTTCAGAACTTTTATCCAAACGCATAACTTCTTATTTTAAAAATAAGTTTCAGCACTTTCAAAAGTACTTTTTTAAAGCTGCTTTTATTAAGCCCATCCAAACGGGCCCTTAGTTTAATAGGATTAAGATACGTGTAAAAAAAATAGAGATCCGTTGGTGAGAGGGGTATATTTGTACCTCTAATTGAACGCAGGGACTTATGTGTACGCAAAGTATAACGGAGGGCATAGACGTACTATTTATTAAAGTTCGGATAATTCGTCCCTGTTTCCAATATTTTAAGATATTATTATACGCGTTGATACAATATCATAACATAAGTGATCTCCAAAACAAAAGAAAGAATAACTAATAAAAATGTAGATAACAAATAAATCTGAAAAGAAGCTTTAATTAAGCCTAATACGTTTGGTAATTTTATGAAAAGAAGAACGAAAAATTAAAAATGACAGAAACTTGTACAAATAAAATCATTATTTTGATTTTCAAGAATCAATCAAAACACAACATTTTTTTAAAAAAAAAAAAAATTTGGGTACATATAGTAGATGTTACCCCCTTTCGCTACTTCGTGTGTATATTCTTTTAGATTTTGAACCTCCCTATTAAAATTTCTGGCTCAGACTTCGTGGAGTCTATATGAAGAAAAAACATCAACAATTATCTTAAATTTTAAATAATTTATTTATTTTAAACTATGAAAATTCAATAAATTCATTAATATAGGGAGTCAAAATAATATGATAATATGACACTTAATAAAATTTGCCAAATAAACTTTGAAATCAATATCAAAATGCATAAATAATATTTTTCGTATCCGTAGTGTTAAAGTGAAAACTTTTTACAAATTTTCATGCAGTGATTTTTCAGACACGTGTGTAGTCACTTAAAATTTATCAAATATAAATTCATAAAGTTGTTCGAATTATATTAAATTAATGAATATATTAGTCCAAATGAATATTATGGATTAATATAATTGATTGAATTATTTAAATTCAGATAAATATGAATTTAATTAATGCTCGCTCCATAAAGCCCATATGAAATGTCACTTAAATATGATTGGCCGAAGGGAATCCTATTTCAATCACAACTCTTTTATCCTAAAACTATAAATAGGGTCTCATAATTCAGAAAAAGAGGACCAAGAATTCTAAACAAGAAGCTAGAGAAAGCTCGTGGATCAAAAACCATAAATTTCTCTACAAATTTAAGAATTCAAAAATCCACGTGTTCAAGTTCAAGATTTGAAGAAGTCAAGATCAAGTCCAAGTCCAAGTCCAAGATCAATATCAAGATAGAGATCAAGTTCAAGTCCAAGATTAAGATCAAGATAAATCCCAAGTTCAAAATCAAGCTTTAAGCCCTTGAATTTATATTTGAAAAGGTGAATTTAAAGGAATTATAGAGATTGTAACACACGCACTTTGAAATAATAAATTGATTGTTGCTATAATCTTCCGTTCTTGATTATTGTTCTCTCGATGCGAATTTTATTTTCTACAAATTCCATTTTGTTTCTTAGTAGATAACTACAACGGACAAGTATCATTTTCAGTCGGTTACTTCTTATTTAGATTCTAGCTTGTATTTTTGGATCAATTTCTCAAGTCCCTTCTTAAACCACGTGACAAAGAGCTATTTCATCATTTTCACTTACACCTACAGAAATGAAATAACTCTTCACGCATTTCCAACTTTCACGCCTGAAGGTTTCTCCAAGTATTCATCAATAAAAGAGAATTTCATACTTCTATATATATAAATATAAAAATCATATTGTATTTTTTTTTATTTTTTTCTCATTATTCAAATATCAAAACGAAAGAGTACTATTTAATGAAACACATGTTTTGAATAATTGATATTTAAGTTTTTTACATATGTTTTAGATTTTTCTTTTTTTGGTTTACCAGAAATAATGTTTTATCACGTAAAAATAAAAATAAATTTTGTGTATATTATATTCTTCTCGAAATACTTATGAAAACACTAAATATGTTGTTAGTTAGGTCTTAACATGTCATGACCCAAAACGAGCCGCGAGTGGCACCCACACTTATCCTATTATGTGAGCGAACCAACCAATCTAAACCCCAACATTTCAACCATAATAAACAGAAGAGAAAAGACATAAAAACACCATCAAAGTTGTCCCGTATTTGTATAAGGACACCTTAACTTTTAAAGTGTCCTATCACCCCACAGAACTAGTTAATTTCTTTGTAAATGGACCATTTTAATCCATTCTCAAGTCTGGGTTGTTAACACGAATATGAGGCGCGTCATGCAGTATTTTTACTGCCATGTACCATTTTAAAGGTGTCATGTGTCATTATTTTTCTTTATTATTAATTATTTAATCAATTTATGTCATCTTCCCCAAATTTAAATAAAAAATAATCATTATTTGTCCTCATTTTTTGATTTCATAGTTTTGTTTTGAGCTTGCACAAATGTGTGGAATATTCGAAATGAACTTCAACCCGAATCCTGATAAACTCGATTTCATGATGCCAGGACAAAGCTGCAGCCGCTATCGAAGAAACTTGATCTCCTGGTTGTTATCTTGCTAGACAATAATGACTCTCTTTATGGTGACCTGAAACGAGTTTATCATTGAAAATTAATGTGAAGTTGGGAGGAAGAAACTATGTGTTAGTTGATGCAATATCTAGGCAGATGGGTGTTACTTAGATCTGGGAATAATTAGTGCAGATATGAGTTTTGCTACCAAAAGGGTTGCAACTAAAAGCAATTTCACATTCAAAATTTTCTTGTCACCTAACTCCATAGTTGAATAAAAAAAATCCGAATGAAGAAAAATTAATGAAAGTTTTTTTGAAGGTGCATGCCAAACTGAGAAGAAAAGGAAAGGAGAAGATGATTTTTCTTCAAAGAATAGGGTCGGGTCGGGTTGAATTATATCATAGGAAGTTGAGCAACACGCACCATTACATAGACTAGGGAATGAGTCAAAATGGTCCATTTACAAAGAAATTAAATAGTTCTGTGGGGTGATAGGACACTTTAAAAGTTAAAGTGTCTTTATGCAAATACGGAACAACTTTGATGGTGTGTTTATGTCTTTTCTCTAAACAGAATATAATGCGGAAGACTTAAAACTCATTAATATAACCAATAAATAACTTCTAAAATTTAATATTTATTATTCTCAAAATCTGGAAGACATCACCACAAGAACATCTATCCTCAAATTACTAAATCTAAGAGTATTTAAGAACTAAATTAAGTAAAAGGAATGGTCCATGTCCGAACTTCAAGACATCAAGACGTGAAGGAGAGAATCCAGTCTGAGCTAGGAACAATAGCTCACCCTGAAATCTGGCGTGATGAAGACTGGCTAGAGTTGAGGACGAGTTGAAGGCGATGGTACGTTTGCTGCATTTCACAAATAATCAAAGAAAAACAAATACAAGTAGGGGTCAGTACAAGGCACAAGTACTGAGTAGGTATCATCGGCCAACTCAAAATAGAAAACAGTACATATCAAATAATAATATAAAATCAGCTACATACTCAACAGGTGATAACAGCAAATATCATAACCATCGGCCACAACACCCAGCATATCTATGAGGACTCAAGCCTCCCCGTCATACTCATTTGGGAATTAGTTCTTTAAATTGAGTATATTAACATAATTCAAGTTTTCATTCTCTTTATTCCTCTTGTGTCGGTACGTGACACTCTGCTCCACTACTACTATCCTGGTGTCGGAATGTGACACTCCGATCCCCTACTATCCTGGTGTCAGAACGTGACACTCCGATCCTCTACTATCCTAGTGTGGAACGTGACACCCGATCCTCTAACACTATCAAGGTGTCAGAACGTGACACCCGATCATCTAATACTATCCTGGTGTCGGAACGTGACACCCGATCCTCTAATACTATCCTAGTGTCGGAACGTGACACCCGATCCTCTAATCTCATTACTTTAGTTCATCAAGCCTCCTTTTATACCAAGGCATCGTCATTAACAAAGTGAATTTAAGATTTAAGATTCACATCCTCATCTTCCCAACCCATTACAATTACATAATCACATCATACAAGCAAACAATTAAGCATATAGAAGACTTTACAATACTACCCAATACATATCATTCGCTATTAAGAGTTTACTACGAAGTAGCATAAACCATAACCTACCTGAACCGAAGAATCGCGATCAAACAAACTATCTTCCAAAACCTTTGCTTTCCTCTGCGTTATTCTCTTCCTCTCGCTCGTTCCTCCCTTCTCTCTCTATTCTTTCTGTTTTTCTTATTCCAAACCCTTTTTCTTTTACCCTAATTGTCATATAATTAAGTATGAAAGATGATAAAAAATAACCCACTAATTATTTCAAGGTTATTTCCTTTAACCCCCAAGTAATTGAATTATTAACATTAATCCACTAACTTTATAATTATCAGCATGAATAATCCAAAACACCCCTTAAAAACTTTTAACAGAAATCCGACCCAGTGTAACGACCTGTTTAGTCGTTTTGAGCAACAGAGTGCATTTCTGGAAAAACTAGCAGAGACGACGTGTGTCCCGACGGACTGTCGTGGTCACGACGGCCCGTCGAGGGAGTGTCGTCCCATGGAACTTAGAATTTTGAAATTGGGTACTGAAAATCGACTCTCTGTAAATTGTGACGGACCTGCAGGACGTGTCGTCACATCCACGACGAACCGTCGTGAGTCCCGTTGCAAAACACTTCAACTTTTGAGAATTTGGTGCAAGAAAACGAGTTTCTGACCGTCATGACGGAGGAACAGGACGGACCGTCACGGCTGTGACGGGCCGTCACAGCCACCTGGAACCTGGGAAGGTGCGACGACCACCGTGACGGACCGTCGCAGGCACGACGGCCCGTCACAGGTCACGCAATCCCAGGCAGTTTAGGATTTCTCCACACGTTTTAAGGGTCGTTTTTTACTATTCTTTCCTTAATTATAAAGATTGAGGGGTAACATTAATAAGTCTAATTACTTAGGGGTTAAAAGGGGTAACCTTAAGTTAATTAGAGGGGTTTATTGTCCTTTTTCACACTTAATTATATGATTAATTAGGGTAAAAGAAAGAGGGTTTGAACATAAGAAAACAAAAGAGAAAGAACAGAAAGAGGGATAGAGAGATCGAACGAGAAAGAGAGAAAACAAAGAGGATAGCAAAGCTTTGGGGAAAATTCTTGCTTGATCAATTCTTCGGTGGAGGTAGGTTATGGTTTATATTACGATATTCGTAGTGAACTCTTGATAGTGAATAATATGTGTTGATGATATTGTAAACCTGTCTATATGCTTATTGTATGCTTGTATGAATATGATTATGTGATGTTGATAAAACAAGCATGATGAAAACCATTGAATCCCAAATCTTGAAAGAAACTTTAATCTATGATATTAATGATAATGCCTTGGTATAAAAGAAGGCTTGATGAATTAAAGCGATTGGGATTGATGATGCCTTGGTTTAGAGAAGGCTTGATGAACGGATATAATGAGATTAGTGGATCGGAGTGTCACGTTCCGACACATAGAATTAGTGGATCGGAGTGTCACGTTCCGACACATAGTATTAGTGGGACGGGTGTCACGAACCGACACGTAGATGTAGGGGATCGGAGTGTCACGTACCGACACATATAGGGGATCGGAGTGTCACGTTCCGACACATATAGGGGATCGGAGTGTCACGTTCCGACACATATAGGGGATCGGAGTGTCACGTTCCGACACATAGTGGTAGGGGATCGGAGTGTCACGTACCGACACAAGAGGAAGAAAGATAATGAATCTTGAAAGATGATAATATACTCAACATAATGAACTTATTTCCCAAATGAGTGTGGTATTGAGGCTTGAGCCCTCATGGATGAACTTGATGGTATTTATTGACGATTATAATACTTGTTGTTGCTACATGTTGAGTTTATAGTTGATTTATAATATTACTTGATATGTATTATCGCCTATTTTGAGTTAACCGATGATATCTACTCAGTACGTGTGGTTGTACTGACCCCCTACTTTTATGTTTTCCTCTTGTTATTTGTGTTATGCAGCAAACGTTCCGTCAACTTCGACTCAGCAATAGATCAAGCCAGTCTTCACTCCATCGGAAATTCAGGGTGAGCTAACGCGTCTAGCTTGGACTGGGTCTCCTTCTTCAAGTCTTGATGCCTTGAACTTCCGGCATGGACTAGTTTTTCTTATGCATTTTTAGCTTCTTAGACATTCTTAGATAGTTTAGTTAGTAATTTGATCATAGATGTTCTTGTGATGATGACTTCCAGATTTTGGGAATATTAATAATAGTTGAGTTGTTTTATTTATGAGTTTAAGTCTTCCGCATTATTTTCTGTTGATATTATATTGAAAGGTTAAGGTTTAGATGGGTTGGTTCGCTCACATAGGAGGGTAAATGTGGGTGCCAGTCGCGTCCCCGAATTGGGTCGTGACAAACTTGGTATCAGAGAATTAGGTTCATTGGTCTCATCACACAAGAACAGGTCTAGTAGAGTCTTAAGGAACGGTAGGGGGACGCCTTTACTTTTCTTTGAGAGGCTATAAGACTTTAGGAAAATTCCATTCTTTCATTCTTTCTTTCGTGCTACTACTTGAGTCCAATTGGTATCTAGGTGATACAAATTGGTATCTGACCATCTTCATTCTATTTCGCAGATGGTTAGAACTAGAGCAACGACCGCACCAGCAGCGACAACGGAAAGACAAGAAACATCTGAGCCAGCCACTGGGGCTGTGGCTCGAGGAGGAACAGCGGCAAGAGGCCGTGGAAGAGGTCGTGGGAGGACGTCCTCTAGAGGAAGAGGACGAGCCCCTAGCCCATCTAATACTAGGGCGGTGACTCCTCCACCGACTGAGGATGTAGTAAGAGAGGGTGAGGAAGGGGAAACTGAACAAGGACAGAATGAGGAAATGCCACCCCAACCTACCCCAGAGATGATCAACCAAGTACTTGCTTATCTTAGCGGGTTGTCTGATCAGGGTCAAGCACCTCCAGTGGTTTCTGCATCAACACCTCCGGTTTCAGAAATACGACATGCGGCTACTATGGCTCCCCGCATGGATGCAACATTGGGAATAGGCACCTTTCCACGTCTGACTACAGGGCCTATTATGACAAATGATCAACATAAACTTTTTAGTAAGTTCTTGAAACTGAAACCTCTAGTCTTCAAGGGTGCAGAATCTGAAGATGCTTATGATTTTCTGGTTGATTGCCATGAGCTACTACACAAGATGGGGATAGTAGAGAGGTTTGGTGTCGAGTTCGTGAGCTATCAGTTCCAAGGGAACGCCAAAATGTGGTGGCGTTCACATGTTGAGTGTCAACCAACGGAGGCCCCACCTATGACTTGGGAATCATTCTCTAGTTTGTTCATGGAAAAGTATATCCCCCGCACTTTGAGGGATAGGAAGAGGGATGAGTTTTTGAGTCTTGAACAGGGTAGAATGACGGTTAATGCATACGAGGCTAAATTTCGCGCACTATCCAGATACGCCACCCAACTTTGTTTCAGTCCACAAGAACGGATCCGCCGTTTTGTGAAGGGGTTGAGGTCAGAATTGCGGATTTCAGCCTTACAGATAGCGGCAACGGCAACATCCTTCCAAGAGGTCGTAGACTTTGTGATTGAGGTGGAAGGAGTGAAACCAGATGACTTCACCATGACATCGACATCAAAGAGGTTTCGAAGGGGAGGTGAGTATAATGGTTCTTATTCTAGAGGACAGAACTCCGGAGGTCACTCAAATCGACCAATACAGTCTTCACTACAGACTGTAGTTGGGGGTCCACCTCAGAACGGTCAACACTACTCCGAGAGACCTATGCCCGATTCCAGAGAGTGCTATGGATGTGGGGAGATTGGACATATTAGGAGGAATTGTCCAAAACAGAGTTACAGAGCCCCACTAGCTAGAGGTAGGGGTGGTCATGGTAGAGGCCGTTTTTCTGGAGGACGTGGTGGTCGAGGTAATGGTGGTCACCAAAATGGCAGAGGTGATGGGCAAAACGGAGCCACTACTACACAACATGGTAGGGGCAACGGACAGACGAATGATAGGGCCCATTGTTATGCTTTCCCTGGGAGGTCTGAAGCGGAGGCGTCTGATGCTGTTATCACAGGTAATCTCTTGGTTTGTGATTGCATGGCATCTGTATTATTTGACCCTGGCTCCACGTTTTCATATGTATCTTCCTCATTTGCTAATGGTCTAAATTTACATTGTGAATTACTTGACATGCCTATTCGTGTTTCTACTCCGGTGGGTGAGTCTGTGATAGTCGAAAAAGTGTATAGGTCTTGTTTGGTGAATTTTGTGGGGAGCAACACTTATGTAGACTTGGTTATTTTAGAAATGGGTGACTTTGACGTAATTCTGGGTATGACTTGGCTTTCTCCAAACTTTGCGATTTTGGATTGTAATGCTAAAACGGTAACGTTAGCCAAGCCTGGGGCAGATCCGTTAGTGTGGGAGGGTGACTACACTTCCAATCCGGTGCGTATAATCTCCCTTATTCGTGCTCAGAAGATGGTTAGTAAGGGTTGTCTAGCTTTCTTGGCACATCTTAAGGATGACACTACTCAAGTACCATCGATTGAGTCAGTTTCGGTAGTCTGTGAGTTTTTGGATGTGTTCCCTGCAGATCTTCCCGGTATGCCACCAGATAGGGATATAGACTTCTGCATTGATTTGGAACCCGGTACTCGCCCCATTTCTATACCCCCGTATAGAATGGCTCCCGCCGAATTAAGAGAGCTAAAGGCACAACTTCAAGAGTTGTTGAGCAAAGGCTTCATTAGACCGAGTGCCTCTCCTTGGGGTGCTCCGGTGCTATTTGTGAAGAAGAAGGATGGGAGTTTCCGAATGTGCATAGATTACCGACAGTTGAACAAAGTAACTATTAAGAACAAGTACCCCATTCCTCGCATTGATGACTTGTTCGATCAGTTACAAGGTGCTTGTGTCTTCTCAAAAATTGACTTGAGGTCCGGTTATCACCAATTGAAAATACGAGCAACGGACGTGCCAAAGACTGCTTTTCGAACTAGGTATGGGCATTATGAATTTGTGGTAATGTCTTTTGGTCTTACGAATGCCCCTGCTGCCTTCATGAGCTTGATGAACGGGATTTTCAAGCCATACTTGGACCTCTTTGTGATTGTGTTTATTGATGATATACTGATATACTCCAAGAGTAAGAAGGAACATGAAGAGCATTTGAGAATGGTGTTAGAGTTGTTGAGAAAGAAGAAGCTCTATGCGAAATTCTCCAAGTGTGAGTTTTGGTTAGATTCAGTGTCCTTCTTAGGGCACGTGGTTTCTAAGGATGGGGTGATGGTGGATCCATCCAAGATTGAGACAGTGAAGAATTGGGTAAGACCTACAAACGTGTCAGAAATAAGGAGTTTTGTGGGTTTAGCTAGCTACTACCGCCGATTCGTCAAGGGATTCTCTTCTATTGCTTCCCAACTGATGAACTTGACTAAGCAGAATGTTCCATTTGTATGGTCGGATGAGTGTGAGGAGAGCTTTCAGAAGCTTAAGACTTTGTTGACTACCGCACCTATCCTTACCTTGCCAACAGAGGGTAAGAACTTTATTGTTTATTATGATGCATCCTATTCTGGGTTGGGTGCAGTGCTAATGCAAGAGAAGAATGTGATTGCTTATGCTTCGAGGCAATTAAAGGTGCATGAGCGTAACTATCCGACCCACGATTTGGAGTTGGCCGCGGTAGTATTTGCACTAAAGCAATGGAGACACTACTTGTATGGGGTTAAATGTGAAGTCTACACGGACCATCGTAGCCTACAGTATGTATTCACTCAGAAAGACTTGAACTTGAGACAGAGGAGATGGATGGAACTACTGAAGGACTACGACATCACTATCTTGTATCATCCGGGAAAAGCAAATGTTGTGGCAGATGCTTTGAGTAGGAAGGCCGGAAGCATGGGAAGTCTAGCTCATTTGCAAGCTTCTAGACGCCCATTGGCTAGAGAAGTGCAGATTTTGGCTAATGACCTTATGAGGTTAGAAATAAACGAGAAGGGAGGATTGTTAGCTTGTGTAGAGGCAAAATTCTCTTTTCTTGATCAGATTAAGGGGAAACAGTTTGATGATGAGAAACTAAGGCGAATCCGAGACAAAGTGTTGCAAGGAGAGGCTAAAGAGGCAATAATTGATGAAGAAGGTGTTTTGAGAATTAAGGGAAGGGTATGTGTACCCCGCATCGATGATTTGATCACCACTATTCTTACCGAGGCTCATAGTTCCGGATATTCTATACATCCTGGTGCAACCAAGATGTATCGCGACCTAAAGCAACACTTCTGGTGGAGTATAATGAAGCGGGATATTGTTGATTTTGTTGCCAAATGTCCAAATTGTCAACAAGTAAAATATGAACACCAGAGGCCCGGAGGAACACTTCAGAGAATGCCCATTCCTGAATGGAAATGGGAGAGAATCGCGATGGACTTCGTGGTTGGTCTTCCCAAGACCTTGGGTAAGTATGACTCTATTTGGGTGATTGTTGATAGGTTAACTAAGTCTGCTCACTTCATTCCTGTCAAGGTGACTTACAATGCAGAGAAATTAGCAAAAATCTACATCTCAGAAATCGTTTGATTGCATGGGGTTCCACTCTCAATCATATCTGATAGAGGCACGCAGTTTACTTCTAAGTTTTGGAGGACATTACATGCTGAATTAGGTACTAGGTTGGACCTTAGTACTGCGTTTCACCCTCAGACTGATGGTCAGTCTGAGCGAACCATTCAAGTGTTGGAGGATATGCTTCGTGCGTGTGTGATAGAGTTTGGTGGCCATTGGGATAGCTTCTTACCGTTGGCAGAGTTTTCATACAATAATAGCTATCACTCCAGTATCGACATGGCCCCATTTGAAGCATTGTATGGGAGGAGGTGTAGATCTCCCATTGGTTGGTTTGACGCCTTTGAAGTTAGACCTTGGGGGACTGATCTGTTAAGAGATTCTATGGAGAAGGTGAAAGCTATTCAAGAAAAGCTTTTAGCGGATCAAAGTAGACAAAAGGAGTATGCAGACCGAAAGGTTAGAGACTTGGAGTTCATGGAAGGTGAACAAGTCTTGTTGAAGGTTTCGCCCATGAAAGGGGTGATGCGGTTTGGAAAAAGAGGTAAGTTAAGTCCAAGGTACATTGGACCATTTGAGGTACTAAAGCGAATAAGGGAGGTGGCTTATGAATTAGCCTTACCCCCAGGGCTGTCCGGAGTGCATCCGGTGTTTCATGTATCTATGTTGAAGAGATACCACGGAGATGGAAACTACATTATCCGTTGGGATTCAGTTTTATTGGATGAGAACTTGACTTATGAAGAGGAACCGGTTGCTATATTAGATAGAGAAGTTCGCAAGTTGAGGTCGAGAGAGATTGCATCCATCAAAGTGCAATGGAAGAATCGACCGGTTGAAGAGGCTACTTGGGAGAAGGAGGCAGATATGCAAGAAAAATACCCACATCTGTTTACAGATTCAGGTACTCCTTTTCGCCATTGTTTTCCTTCTTTTGATCGTTCGGGGACGAACGATGGGTAAATTGGTATCTATTGTAACGACCTGTTTAGTCGTTTTGAGCAACAGAGTGCATTTCTGGAAAAACTGGCAGAGACGACGTGTGTCCCGACGGACCGTCGTGGTCACGACGGCCCGTCGAGGGAGTGTCGTCCCATGGCACTTAGAATTTTGAAATTGGGTACTGAAAATCGACTCTCTGTAAATTGTGACGGACCTGCAGGACGTGCCGTCACATCCACGACGAACCGTCGTGAGTCCCGTTGCAAAACACTTCAACTTTTGAGAATTTGGTGCAAGAAAACGAGTTTCTGACCGTCATGACGGAGGAACAGGACGGACCGTCACGGCTGTGACGGGCCGTCACAGCCACCTGGAACCTGGGAAGGTGCGACGACCACCGTGACGGACCGTCGCAGGCACGACGGCCCGTCACAGGTCACGCAATCCCAGGCAGTTTAGGATTTCTCCACACGTTTTAAGGGTCGTTTTTGACTATTCTTTCCTTAATTATAAAGATTGAGGGGTAACATTAATAAGTCTAATTACTTAGGGGTTAAAAAGGGTAACCTTAAGTTAATTAGAGGGGTTTATTGTCCTTTTTCACACTTAATTATATGATTAATTAGGGTAAAAGAAAGAGGGTTTGAACATAAGAAAACAAAAGAGAAAGAACAGAAAGAGGGATAGAGAGATCGAACGAGAAAGAGAGAAAACAAAGAGGATAGCAAAGCTTTGGGGAAAATTCTTGCTTGATCAATTCTTCGGTGGAGGTAGGTTATGGTTTATATTACGATATTCGTAGTGAACTCTTGATAGTGAATAATATGTGTTGATGATATTGTAAACCTGTCTATATGCTTATTGTATGCTTGTATGAATATGATTATGTGATGTTGATAAAACAAGCATGATGAAAACCATTGAATCCAAATCTTGAAAGAAACTTTAATCTATGATATTAATGATAATGCCTTGGTATAAAAGAAGGCTTGATGAATTAAAGCGATTGGGATTGATGATGCCTTGGTTTAGAGAAGGCTTGATGAACGGATATAATGAGATTAGTGGATCGGAGTGTCACGTTCCGACACATAGAATTAGTGGATCGGAGTGTCACGTTCCGACACATAGTATTAGTGGGACGGGTGTCACGAACCGACACGTAGATGTAGGGGATCGGAGTGTCACGTACCGACACATATAGGGGATCAGAGTGTCACGTTCCGACACATATAGGGGATCGGAGTGTCACGTTCCGACACATATAGGGGATCGGAGTGTCACGTTCCGACACATAGTGGTAGGGGATCGGAGTGTCACGTACCGACACAAGAGGAAGAAAGATAATGAATCTTGAAAGATGATAATATACTCAACATAATGAACTTATTTCCCAAATGAGTGTGGTATTGAGGCTTGAGCCCTCATGGATGAACTTGATGGTATTTATTGACGATTATAATACTTGTTGTTGCTACATGTTGAGTTTATAGTTGATTTATAATATTACTTGATATGTATTATCGCCTATTTTGAGTTAACCGATGATATCTACTCAGTACGTGTGGTTGTACTGACCCCCTACTTTTATGTTTTCCTCTTGTTATTTGTGTTATGCAGCAAACGTTCCGTCAACTTCGACTCAGCAGTAGATCAAGCCAGTCTTCACTCCATTGGAAATTCAGGGTGAGCTAACGCGTCTAGCTTGGACTGGGTCTCCTTCTTCAAGTCTTGATGCCTTGAACTTCCGGCATGGACTAGTTTTTCTTATGCATTTTTAGCTTCTTAGACATTCTTAGATAGTTTAGTTAGTAATTTGATCATAGATGTTCTTGTGATGATGACTTCCAGATTTTGGGAATATTAATAATAGTTGAGTTGTTTTATTTATGAGTTTAAGTCTTCCGCATTATTTTCTGTTGATATTATATTGAAAGGTTAAGGTTTAGATGGGTTGGTTCGCTCACATAGGAGGGTAAATGTGGGTGCCAGTCGCGTCCCCGAATTGGGTCGTGACACCCAGTCAGGGTTACGCAGCCTGTGACGGTCCGTCATGACTGTGACGGTCCGTCCTGCAGGTCCGTCACCAAGTTCAGAGAGTTAATTCTGTGGAAGGATTTGTGACGGTCCATCGTGCTTGCGACGGTCCGTCCTGCCATTCCGTCACGAAGTTCAGAGAGTCGATCTCAGTGCCCAAATTTCAGAATTCTAAGTGTTTTGGAACGAGACCCCCTCGACGGTCCGTCGTTCCCATGACGGTCCGTCGTGGTATCCGTCGACCAAGACAGTTTTTACCAGAATAACTCTACTGCTCAAAACGACTAAACAGGTCGTTACAATAGATACCATTTTACCCATCGTTCGTTCTCGAACGATCACAAGAAGAAAAACAAGGTCGAAAAGGAGTACCTGAATCTGTAAACAGGTGTGGGTATCTTTCTTGCATATCAACCTCCTTCTCCCAAGTGGACTCTTCAACTGGTCGATTCTTCCATTGAACTTTGATGGATGCAATCTCCCTTGATCTCAACTTGCGGATTTCTCTATCTAGAAAGGCTACAGGCTCCTCCTCATACGACAAATTCTCATCAAGAAGAACTGAATCCCAACTAATAATGTAGCTTCCATCCCCATGGTATATTTTCAGCATAGACATATGAAATACCGGGTGCACTCCTGAGAGCCCTGGAGGCAAGGCTAATTCATAAGCCACCTCCCCTACTCGCTTAAGTACTTCAAATGGTCCAATATACCTTGGGCTTAGCTTACCTCTTTTACCAAACCGCATCACCCCTTTCATGGGTGAAACCTTCAGCAAGACTTGTTCACCCTCCATGAACTCCAAGTCTCTAACCTTTCGATCTGCATATTCCTTTTGCCTACTGTGCGCCGCTAAAAGCTTTTCTTGAATGAATTTCACTTTCTCTAATGAATCCCTCAAAAGATCAGTACCCCAAGGTCTAACCTCAAATGCATCAAGCCAACCAATGGGGGACCTACATCTCCTCCCATACAGTGCCTCAAATGGAGCCATATCAATACTTGAGTGATAGCTATTATTGTATGAAAACTCCGCTAAGGGTAAGAAGTTATCCCAATGACCACCAAATTCTATCACACATGCACGAAGCATATCCTCCAATACCTGAATTGTTCGCTCAGACTGACCATCGGTCTGAGGGTGAAATGCAGTACTAAGATCCAACTTAGTACCTAATTCAGCATGAAATGTTCTCCAAAACTTAGAAGTAAACTGCGTACCTCTATCTTATATGATGGAAAGTGGAACTCCATGCAATCGAACAATTTCTGAGATATATAGTTTGGCTAACTTCTCTGCATTGTAGGTCACCTTGACCGGAATGAAGTGAGCAGACATAGTTAATCTGTCCACAATTACCCAAATAGATACAAACTTTCCCAATGTCTTTGGAAGACCAACCCCGAAGTCCATTGCAATTCTCTCTCACTTCCATTCAGGAATGGGCATTCTCTGAAGTGTTCCTCTGGGCCTCTGGTGTTCATACTTTACTTGCTGACAATTTGGACACTTGGCAAAAAAATCAACAATGTCGCGCTTCATTCTACTCCACCAAAAGTGTTGCTTTAGGTTACGGTACATCTTGGTTGCACCTGGATGCATAGAATATCCGGAACTATGAGCCTCTGTAAGAATAGTGTGGATTAAATCATCAACACGGGGCACACATAACCTTCCCTTAATTCTCAAATCACCTTCCTCATCAATTATTGCTTCTTTAGCCTCTCCTCGCAACACCATATCCCGAATTTGGCTTAGTTTCTCATCATCAAACTGTTTTTCCTTGATCTTGTCAAGAAAAGAAGATCTTGCCTCCACACAGGCCAAAAATCCTCCTTCCTATAGTATTTCCAGTCTCATAAAGTCGTTAGCCAAGTTTTGGACTTCTCTAGCCACTGGGCGTCTAGAAACTTGTAAGTGGGCTAAACTACCCATGCTCCCTGCTTTGTACTTAAAGCATCAGCCACTACATTTGCTTTTCCTGGGTGATACAGAATATTAATATCATAGTCCTTCAACAGTTCCATCCACCTCCTCTGTCTCAAATTCAAGTCTTTCTGGGTAAAGACATACTATTGATTTCGATGTGATTCTGGGTATGACTTGGCTTTCTCCAAATTTTGCAATCTTAGATTGTAATGCTAAAACTGTAACGTTGGCCAAGCCTGGGAAAGATCCGTTAGTGTGGGAGGGTGACTACACTTTCATTCCAGTTCGTATCATCTCCTTTCTTCGTGCTAAGAGAATGGTTAGTAAAGGGTGTTTAGCGTTTTTGGCACACCTCAGGGATGATACTAGCCAAGTACCTTCAATTGAGTCGGTTTCGATAGTCCGTGAGTTTCTGGATGTGTTCCCTGCAGACCTTCCTGGTATGCCACCGGATAGGGATATCGACTTTTGCATTGATCTGGAGCCGGGTACTCGCCCCATTTCCATACCCCCTTATAGAATGGCTCCAGCAGAGTTAAAGGAGTTAAAGGCCCAACTTCAAGAGTTGTTAAGTAAAGGCTTCATTAGACCAAGTGCATCCCCTTGGGGTGCTCCGATGTTATTTGTGAAGAAGAAGGATGGGAGTTTTCGGATGTGCATAGACTACCGGCAGTTGAACAAGGTAACTATTAAGAACAAGTACCCCATTCCTCGCATTGATGACTTGTTCGATCAGTTACAAGGTGCTTGTGTGTTCTCTAAGATTGACTTGAGATCCGGTTATCATCAATTGAAAATACGGGCAACAGATGTGCCAAAGACTGCTTTTCGAACCAGGTATGGGCATTACGAATTCGTAGTAATGTATTTTGGTCTTACGAATGCCCCTGCTGCTTTCATGAGCTTGATGAACGGGATTTTTAAGCCATATATGGATCTCTTTGTTATCATATTTATTGATGATATAATGATATACTCAAAGAGTAAGAAGGAACATGAGGAGCATTTGAGAATTGTGTTGGAAGTATTGAGGGAGAAAAGGCTTTATGCCAAATTCTCCAAGTGTGAGTTTTGGCTAGATTCACTGTCCTTCTTGGGGCACGTGGTTTCTAAGGATGGAGTGATGGTGGATCCTTCTAAGATTGAAACAGTGAGGACGGTCCGTCCTGCAGGTCCGTCACCAAGTTCAGAGAGTGAATTCTGTGGAAGGATTTGTGACGGTCCGTCGTGCCTGCGACGGTCCGTCCTGCCATTCTGTCACGAAGTTCAGAGAGTCGATCTCAGTACCCAAGTTTCAGAATTCTAAGTGTTTTGGAACGAGACCTCCTCGACGGTCCATCGTGCCCATGACGGTCCGTCGTGGGATCCGTCGACCAAGACATTTTTTACCAGAATAACTCTATTGCTCAAAACGACTAAACAAGTCGTTACAATAGATACCAATTTACCCATCGTTCGTCCTCAAACGATCACAAGAAGAAAAACAAGGGAGAAAAAGAGTACCTGAATCTGTAAACAGGTGTGGGTATCTTTCTTGCATATCAGCCTCCTTCTCCCAAGTGGACTCTTCAACTGGTCGATTCTTCCATTGAACTTTGATGGATGCAATCTCCCTTGATCTCAACTTACGGATTTCTCTATCTAGAATGGCAACAGGCTCCTCCTCATACGACAAATTCTCATCAAGAAGAACTGAATCCCAACGAATAATGTAGTTTCCATCCCCATGGTATCTTTTCAGCATAGACACATGAAATACCGGGTGCACTCCTGAGAGCCCTGGAGGCAAGGCTAATTCATATGCCACCTCCCCTACTCGCTTAAGTACTTCAAATTGTCCAATATACCTTGGGCTAAGATTACCTCTTTTACCAAACCGCATCACCCCTTTCATGGGTGAAACCTTCAGTAAGACTTGTTCACCCTCCATGAACTCCAAGTCTCTAACCTTTCGATCTGCATATTCCTTTTGCCTACTTTGCGCCGCTAAAAGCTTTTCTTGAATGAATTTCACTTTCTCTAATGAATCCCTCAAAAGATCAGTACCCCAAGGTCTAACCTCAAATGCATCAAACCAACCAATGGGGGACCTACATCTCCTCCCATATAGTGCCTCAAATGGAGCCATATCAATACTTGAGTGATAGCTATTATTATATGAACACTCCGCTAAGGGTAAGAAGTTATCCCAATGACCACCAAATTCTGTCACACATGCACGAAGCATATCCTCCAATACCTGAATCGTTCGCTCAGACTGACCATCGGTCTGAGGGTGAAATGCAGTACTAAGATCCAACTTAGTACCAAATTCAGCATGCAATGTTCTCCAAAACATAGAAGTAAACTGTGTACCTCTATCTGATATGATGGAAAGTGGAACTCCATGCAATCGAAGAATTTCTGAGATATAGAGTTTGGCTAACTTCTCTGCATTGTAGGTCACCTTGACCGGAATGAAGCGAGCAGACTTAGTTAATCTGTCCACAATTACCCAAATAGAATCAAACTTTCCTAATGTCTTTGGAAGACCAACCACGAAGTCCATTGCAATTCTCTCTCACTTCCATTCAGGAATGGGCATTCTCTGAAGTGTTCCTCCGGGCCTCTAGTGTTCATACTTTACTTGTTGACAATTTGGACACTTGGCAACAAAATCAACAATGTCGCGCATCATTCTACTCCACCAAAAGTGTTGCTTTAGGTCACGGTACATCTTGGTTGCACCAGGATGTATAGAATATCCGGAACTATGAGCCTCTGTAAGAATAGTGTAGATCAAATCATCAACACGGGGCACACATACCCTTCCCTTAATTCTCAAAATACCTTCCTCATCAATTATTGCTTCTTTAGCCTCTCCTCGCAACACCATATCCCGAATTCGGCTTAGTTTCTCATCATCAAACTGTTTTTCCTTGATCTTGTCAAGAAAAGAAGATCTTGCCTCTACACAGGCCCAAAATTCTCCTTCCTCTAGTATTTCTAGTCTCATAAAGTTGTTAGACAAGTTTTGGACTTCTCTAGCCACTGGGCGTCTAGAAACTTGTAAGTGGGCTAAACTACCCATGCTCCCTGCTTTTCTACTTAAAGCATCAGCCACCACATTTGCTTTTCCAGGGTGATACAGAATAGTAATATCATAGTCCTTCAACAGTTCCATCCACCTCCTCTGTCTCAAATTCATGTCTTTCTGGGTAAAGACATACTGTAGACTACGATGATCTGTGTAGACTTCACACTTGACCCCATATAGATAATGTCTCCATTGCTTTAATGCAAACACAACTGGAACCAATTCCAAATCATGGGTCGGATAGTTACGTTCGTGCACCTTTAGTTGCCTTGAAGCATAAGCGATTACATTCCTCTCTTGCATTAACACTGCACCCAAACCCGAATAGGATGCATCACAATAAACAATAAAATTTTTACCCTCTACTGGCAAGGTAAGGATAGGTGCCGTAGTCAGCAAGGTCTTGAGTTTCTGAAAGTTTTCCTCACATTCATCCGACCATACAAATGGAACATTCTGCTTAGTCAAGTTTGTCAATTGGGAAGCAATAGAAGAGAATCCCTTGACAAATCAACGGTAGTAACTGGCTAAACCAACAAAGCTCCTCACTTCTGACACATTAGTATGTCTTACCCAATTCCTCACTGTTTCAATCTTAGAAGGATCCACCATCACTCCATCCTTTTAAACCATGTGCCCTAAGAAGGACACTGAATCTAGCCAAAACTCACACTTGGAGAATTTGGCATAAAGCCTTTTGTCCCTCAATAATTCCAACACAGTTCTCAAATGCTCCTCATGTTCCTTCTTACTCTTGGAGTATATCAGAATATCATCAATAAATACAATAACAAAGAGATCCAGGTATGGCTTAAAAATCCCGTTCATCAAGCTTATGAAAGCAGCAGGGGCATTCGTAAGACCAAAAGACATTACTACGAATTCGTAATGCCCATACCTGGTTCGAAAAGCAGTCTTTGGCACATCTGTTGCCCGTATTTTCAATTGATGATAACCGGATCTCAAGTCAATCTTAGAGAACACACAAGCACCTTGTAACTGATCGAACAAGTCATCAATGCGAGGAATGGGGTACTTGTTCTTAATAGTTACCTTGTACAACTTCCGGTAGTCTATGCACATCCGAAAACTCCCATCCTTCTTCTTCACAAATAACATCGGAGCACCCTAAGGGGATGCACTTGGTCTAATGAAGCCTTTACTTAACAACTCTTGAAGTTGGGCCTTTAACTCCCTTAACTCTGCTGGAGCCATTCTATTAGGGGGTATGGAAATGGGGCGAGTACCCGGCTCCAGATCAATGCAAAAGTCGATATCCCTATCTGGTGGCATACCAGGAAGGTCCGCAGGGAACACATCAAAAAACTCACGGACTATCGAAACCGACTCAATTGAAGGTACTTGGGTAGTATCATCCCTAAGGTGTGCCAAGAAACCTAAACACCCTTTACTAACCATTCTCTTAGCACGAAGAAAGGAGATGATACGAACTGGATTGGAAGTGTAGTCACCCTCCCACACAAACGGATCTGTCCCAGGCTTGGCCAACGTTACAATTTTAGCATTACAATCTAAGATTGCAAAATTTGGAGAAAGCCAAGTCATACCCAGAATTACATCGAAATCAACCATTTCTAAAATAACCAAGTCTACATGAGTATTGCTCGCCACAAAAGTCACCAAACAAGACCTATATACCTTTTCAACTATCACAGACTCACCCACCGGAGTAGAAACACGAATAGGCATGTCAAGCAATTCACGATGTAAATTAAGACAAGTAGCAAATGAGGAAGATACATATGAAAATGTGGAGCCAGGATCAAATAATACAGAAGCCATGCAATCACAAACCAAAAGATTACCTGTGATAACAACATCAGATGTCTCCGCTTCAGACCGCCCGGGGAAAGCGTTACAATGGGCCCTATCACCTGTCTGCCCGTTGCCCCTACCATGTTGTGCTGTAGTGGCTCCAGTTTGACCGTCACCCCGGCCGTTTTATTGGCCACCATTATCTCGGCCACCACGTCCTCCAGAATGACGGCCTCTTCCATGACCACATCTACCTCTGACTATTGGAGGTCTGTAACTCTGTTTTGGAGTGTCCAGTCTCCCCACATCCATAACACTCTCTGGATTCAAGCATAGGTCTCTGTGAGAATGACGAAGTCTCGGGATAACCTCCAAACTCAGAGAAATGTTGACTGGTCTGCGGTGGACCCCCAACTACAGGCTGCAGTGAAGACTGAATAGGTCGGGCTGGATAACCTCTTGCACCCTGCCCTCTAGAGTAAGAACCATTAAACTCACCTCCCTTACGAAACTTTTTAGATGTCAATGCCATGGTGAAGTCATCTGGCTTCACTCCCTCCACCTCTATCACGAAGTCTACATCTTCCTGAAAGGATTTTGCTGTAGCCGCTACCTGTAAGGCTGAAATCCGCAAATCTGACCTCAACCCCTTCACAAAACGGCGAATCCGCTCTTGTGGACTGAAACAAAGCTGGGTGGCATACCTGGATAATGCACGAAACTTAGCCTGATACGCAGTACCGACATCCTGCCTTGCTCTAGGCTCAAGAACTCATCTCTCCTCCTATCCCTCAAGGTCCGGGGGATATACTTCTCCATAAATAAGCTACAGAATGACGCCCAAGTCATAGGTGGTGCCTGTACGGGTTGACACTCAACATATGACCACCACCACATTTTGGCATTTCCCTGAAACTGATAGGTTACAAACTCAACGCCAAATCGTTCCACTATGCCCATTTTATGTAGTAACTCATGACAATCAACCAGAAAATCGTAGGCATCCTCAAATTCAGCACCCTTGAAGACTGGAGGTTTCAATTTTAAGAACTTACTGAAAAGTTCATGCTGATCACTTGTCATTATAGGCCCTGTAATAAAACGAGGAAACGTGCCTATTTCCAATGAGGCAACCATGCGGGGAGCCTCGGCAGCGGCATGTTGTACTCTCGAAACCTGAGGCGCCGGTGCAGAAAACACTGGAGGTGTCTGGCCTTGATCAGATAACCCGCTAAGATAAGCAAGAACCTGGTTAATCATCTCTGGGGTAGGTTGTGGTGGTAATTCCCCATTCTGCACTTGCTCATTTTCCCCTTCCTCACCCTCTCTTTCTACCTCATCAGTCGGTGGAGGAGTCACCGCCCTAGTACTAGATGGGCCAGGTGCTGGTCCTCTTCCTCTAGAGGACGTCCTCCCGCGACCTCTACCACGGCCTCTTGCCACTGCTCCTCTTCGAGCTACAGCCCCAGTGGCTGGCTCAGATACATCTTGTCTTGCCGGTGTTGGTGTTGGCGCAGTTGTTGCTCTAGTTCTAACCATCTGCGAAATAGAGTGACCATGGTCAGATACCAATTTGTATCACCTAGATACCAATTGGATCCAAGTAATAGCACGAAAGAAAGAAAGAATGGAATTTTTCTAAAGTCCTATAGCCTTTTAAAGAAAAGTAATGGCGTCCCCTTACCGTTCCTTAAGACTCTACTAGACTCGTTCTTGTGTGATGAGACCAACGAACCTAATGCTCTGATACCAAGTTTGTCACGACCCAAAACGAGCCGCGAGTGGCACCCACACTTATCCTACTATGTGAGTGAACCAACCAATCTAAACCCCAACATTTCAACCATAATAAATAGAATATAATGCGGAAGACTTAAAACTCATTAATATAACCAATAAATAACTTCTAAAATTTAATACTTATTATTCCCAAAATCTGGAAGTCATCACCACAAGAACATCTATCCTAAAATTACTAAATCTAAGAGTATTTAAGAACTAAATTAAGTAAAAGGAATGGTCCATGTCCGAACTTCAAGACATCAAGACGTGAAGGAGAGAATCCAGTCTGAGCTAGGAACAATAGCTCACCCTGAAATCTGGCGTGATGAAGACTGGCTAGAGTTGAGGACGAGTTGAAGGCGATGGTACGTTTGCTGCATTTCACAAATAATCAAAGAAAAACAAATACAAGTAGGGATCAGTACAAGGCACAAGTACTGAGTAGGTATCATCGGCCAACTCAAAATAGAAAACAGTATATATCAAATAATAATATAAAATCAGCTACATACTTAACAAGTGATAACAACAAATACCATAACCATCGGCCACAACACCCAGCATATCTATGAGGACTCAAGCCTCCCCATCATACTCATTTGGGAATTAGTTCTTTAAATTGAGTATATTAACATAATTCAAGTTTTCATTCTCTTTATTTCTCTTGTGTCGGTACGTGACACTCCGCTCCACTACTACTATCCTGGTGTCGGAACGTGACACTCTGATCCCCTACTATCCTGGTGTCGGAACGTGACACTCCTATCCTCTACTATCCTGGTATCGGAATGTGACACCCGATCCTCTAATACTATCCTGCTGTCGGAACGTGACACCCGATCCTCTATACTATCCTGGTGTCGGAACGTGACACCAGATCCTCTAATACTATCCTGGTGTCGGAACGTGACACCCGATCCTCTAATACTATCCTGGTGTCAGAACGTGACACCCGATCCTCTAATCTCATTACTTTAGTTCATCAAGCCTCCTTTTATACCAAGGCATCATCATTAACAAAGTGAATTTAAGATTTAAGATTCACAACCTCATCTTCCCAACCCACTACAATTACATAATCACATCATACAAGCACATAATTAAGCATATAGAAGACTTTACAATACTACCCAATACATATCATTCGCTATTAAGAGTTTACTATGAAGAAGCATAAACCATAAACTACCTCCACCGAAGAATCGCGATCAAACAAGCTATCTTCCAAAACCTTTGCTTTCCTCTGCGTTATTCTCTTCCTCTCGCTCGTTCCTCCCTTCTCTCTCTGTTCTTTCTGTTTTTCTTATTCAAAACCCTTTTTCTTTTACCCTAATTGTCATATAATTAAGTATAAAAGATGATAAAAATAACCCACTAATTATTTCAAGGTTATCTCCTTTAACCCCCAAGTAATTGAATTATTAACATTAATCCACTAACTTTATAATTATAAGCATGAATAGTCCAAAACGCCCCTTAAAAACTTTTAACAGAAATTCGACCCAGTCAGGGTTACGCAGCCTGTGACGGTCCGTCATGACTGTGACGGTCCGTCCTGCAGGTCCGTCACCAAGTTCAGAGAGTTAATTCTGTGGAAGGATTTGTGACGGTCCGTCGTGCCTGCGACGGTCCGTCCTGTCATTCTTTCACGAAGTTCGGAGAGTCGATCTCAGTACCCAAATTTCAGAATTCTAAGTGTTTTGGAACGAGACCCCCTCGACGGTCCGTCGTGCCCATGACGGTCCGTCGTGGGATCCGTCGACCAAGACAGTTTTTACCAGAATAACTCTACTGCTCAAAACGACTAAACAAGTCTTTACATAACATATGAATTTAGAAATTCACATTACGAAGATAGATTGAACCGCTTGGTGATTCACCTACCTCTAATTAAAAGTGACTTATCGTGTAATTGGATTATATTATAAACACAAAGACTTAACTTAATATTCTCAATAAATTTATAACATTGAACTGATCATTAACAAAACTTATAATATTTTTCAAAAGAAATAAGCACAATAATAAGTTGTTCAATATCTACACATTCCTATATTTTAAGTTATTATTATATGTGTTGATAATATTTATAAAAAATAACAGACCAGAATAATAATCTTTTCATTTAAATTTTAGCTTTTCTAGAATTTAGAAACTTTGGTTCCCATATTCAATCAACATGACTATAGTGAAAAATGAAGTTAAGCTTAACCATTCTATATAAATCTTCAAAAATAAGAAAATCAACATACAAAAAAGCGTGATTAAAATAAATTAACTACTAATCCAAGAAAATAATTATATAGTGATGTATACAATTCAGAAGCACATAATATGTCAAAATATAAGAAAATTTTAAAAACCAATAAATGAAGCCTCATAACGTTAGTGATCTCCAAAACAGAAGAAAGAATAACTTAAAAAATATAGATAACACACAAATAAGAGAAAAAAAAACTATAATTAAGCCTAATACAATTATTGATTTTCAGAAAAGAAGAATGAATAAATTAAAAATGACAGAGTAGGAATAAAATCATTATTTTGATATTCAAAAATAAATCAAAACAGTGATACTTTTTTTGTTTAAATAGAAAATATAACTCAGATAATCGTCTACTTGTTTACTCCAAACCACTGTGGTTAATAGATATATTTTTTTGTTTATCACCCGGTGTTCCGAGTCCACTTTGGAGCTCCAACTAAATTCAGAGTATATATTATTTTTGATGATTTTTTAATAAATCTATAAAGTATTTAAAAACCTCTTTAAAAAGAATGTTAACTATAAAGAAAAAAAATTAACAATTATCTTAAATTTAAACAATTCATTTATTATAAACTATGAAATTTGTAAAAATAATCGGTAATTCTGTGAGTTAAAATAATTGGAGGATATAATATCTAATAAAATTTGCGCAGGAAAACTTTCAAATCAAAATAGAAATGCATAAATATATTTTCACATTCGTAGTGTGAAAGTGAAAACTTTTCACAAATTTTCATGCAGTGATTTTCCAGACACGTGTCAAGTTCCATTCTGTTTCTCCCTAGATGTGTCATTTTCAGTAGGTTACTTCTTATTTAGACTAGCTAAATTGTATTTTTGAATCAATTTCCCAAGTCTCTTCTTAAAACACATGACAAGGAGCTATTTAATTTTGTCATATTCACTTATACCCACGGAAATGTAATACCTCTTCACATTTTTTTTTCACTTTCACACCTGAACTTTTTTCTCATTATAATCTCTCAAATGCCTGAAAGTTTCTCCAAGCATTCATCAATAAAAGTGAATTTCATACTTTCGTAGAGTTTTTTTCCTATTAAGTTTATTTAGTTTGTAATTTAATATCTTTCTTATTTTTTCAGTTTTTGCTAACATGGAGAGAGCTAATTATCAAGACAAAGGAAAAAAAATTGTAGAGAATGTAAGTGTAGAGCTAACTTTAGGGCTGAGTGGTTTTGGGGCTTCTTCGCATATGTATATATGTCATATATTTGCTATGTATTTGCTGACTATGTGTTAGCGACCTTAAATACTTAAGAGTTGTTATACACATAATTACTCTTAAAGTACTAATTTTTTTTTCTTATTTCTAGAATTTTCCCAAATGCCTGATTTTTACATCAAACTATCATTATAATTTTTTTAAAAAAAATCTTGACTCGGACCCGATAAACTAATTACCCCATCAAATTCTTTTTCAGTTTCTCACTTAATAATATTCAATGAGAAAGTTATGAGGAAGTAAATATCACTAAATTTAATATTACGCATTTCGCCTTATTTAAATGTCTAAATGTGTCATTTTTTAATCATCTCTTTTGATTATGTAATTTTATTATTTTTGGTAAGATTTGTAATATTTTTGTGTCAATTAAGCTTTGGCGTTAATTCTTATTAAGGATTTGTAAGTTTTCTTTTTAACTTAGGATTTTCATTTCGAAATAAAATTTTAAATTGCATGTTGAAACTCCATAAATTAATTATGTTGTTTATCTGTTAGGATTTATTATTAAGTGTTTTAGAATATTTTAAGTTTATTTTTCAAATTATGACTTTTATTTGATATTGCCAAATTCGCAATTATGTGGTAGTTAATACATATATTATTAGTTGTATTGTTTTGCTATTTTTTAGATTTGAATATATGGTTGATTTTGCTAGGTTTTGAGTCTCAATAAATTCATAATTTAGGATTTAAGGGTGGAATATTCTTAGTTTAGCGATAAAATTTTTGATTTAATTATGACATTTGTTTTTCTGATTATTAATATAAATAATTGATGACAAATATTTTATTGTCTCTAATCAACCTGTGATTTAGTAGTAACAAAAAAATTGTCACAGATTATGTAAAGTGTTAAATAGCGAGACTTAAAATTTGTAGTTAATAATTTAACTATTTGGTACGAAAAAAATTCATAGCTAAATATAATTTTTTTGCTATGATTGTTCATTATTACAAGTCACAACTTACAAAAAGAGTATACAAGTGCTTCATAAGAAATTAAATTGACATAGTCCACTCGTTAATTGACAAGGGAAAATATTAAAACCATTTCATTTGATCGATTCTGTAAAAATAAAAAAGTTCAATTCATCAATTTTCTTAAATTATGCAATTATAAAAGGCATGATTTGAAAAATATACAATCCAGGTTATAAGTATCGTGAGTGGGTTACAATTCTACCTCTATGTTGTTAATTAATATTTGTTGGTTTAACACTTTTATTTTTTATTTGATGCGTACTTTCATCGATAAAGACGATAGAAAAAAATTATTGTTCAAGTCTTAATGCTAATCTGTGAACGTGTCTGTTGATTTGTTATTGATAACTGCATAGATTAAGTCATCTATTTGCTTCTACCTAAAAATATATATATTTGATAGTAATTTCACATTCGTACGTAAAGTAACTATAACAAAGATAACATTGACTTATAAACTTAGACTTTTCAAAGGTGCGATGTATTTCATTAATTTCTATTAACTTTTACCATCAGTGTTAAAATGGAATAAACTAAAAAATTAAAGCACAAATGAAAGAAATGAACCAACTAGGATTACAAATATATTATGATAGGGTATCAATGTTTCTTTTCAAAACAACTGATATATTGAGCAAATTGAACCTATTATACAATTTTTAAAATAAAATTGAAAGTTTAATTTTATATAAATATATAACTGTACTGAATAATTTATAAAATTTTATATAAATAAATAAATAAAATGACAAAATCATACTACATATATTTAAAGATATTTTAAATAGGGAAAATTTCATATATGGCAAACGGATGTTATGAAATTACATTTCATGGTATAGTTTACATAATTACATTCCATTGGTATAGTTTAGTTTGTTAGGTGACTTTAAATTTGTATAAAACATTTTTTTTACTTAAATTTATACAAAAAAAAATCAATAACTAGTAACAATAGCACAAAAGATGCTAACAATAAATTTACATAATCCCATGATTTAAGCAAAACATTCAAAATCATATATTTTCCCAAAAAAAGAATTCTAAAGCTATAGAACGACAATACCAGTTCAAAATCAAATATTTTTCTAATTTTTTTTAGATAAATCTATGAAACACACACAGAGAGATATTTATATATAAATTGATTATATTGTATATATTTGCGAAATTGTATATAATTTTTATATAATATTTGTGTGTAATTGATTTTGTGTTTTAAACTGTATATGACCATCATATATTCTTTTAATTTTTTGGGGTAATCTTTTTGTATACAATATTTTATTATGTTCCTATTTTTTCTTTTTGTATAATTCTAGAAATTTGTATAATGTACAATAATTTTGGTATATATATTATAGTTATATATGTGCATCTGTGATTTCATGTGTTTTTTAAAAAAAACAAATATTAATGTTTAAACTGATTGTATATAATATTCATTTGTTAATTGTATATATAGTAAGCTTGAAATATTTTTCTATATTTGAGGGTGTAACGTTTATATATACAATATTTTATTATGTTCATAATTTTTTTGTATATATCGACGAATTTATATAATGTATTATAATATTAAAGAGTGATTTACAAATTTCTTTATACAAAATTAAATAATTGTATACAAATAGCTATTGCCTCATAAGACTTTGTATATGTTACCCTAATATACACCTATTATATATCTAACTTTAGTAATTTGTATACAACTAATAAAATATACAATTAAGAATTGTTTCATAATACTTTGTATATATTAACTTAATATACAAACCACTATATACATAACTTTGTAATTTGTATATAAATTACACTACCTGATATTCCCGATATTCTTCAGATTTGTCCAGTTCTGATGAGGCATATTCAATTGAATGACTTTATGAATTTCCATTGGGTCATTTTTTTTCATGGATCTCAATTCTTCAATAGATTGTTCAACTTAAACTTGTTTATGTTTTGCCATAGACCCTACATTAACCCAGAATCATGAGTTAACCCAAGTGAAACGAAGGTGGATTATCAACAACATTGACATGCAATGACATACCTCTCGTAATCCTCATACATGGACAGAAATCATCTATTCTGATTTTGAAAAACTTATAAATTAATAAGTAATAAAGATTTTTTTAAAAAAAAATATGAAAAAACTAACAACCATACTACATATACAATTGTTGTATAAGGAATTAAGAAAAAAATATTGAAAGCCATGAATTTGGCAGTTACCTACGAAAAGTGGAAGAACATCGGATGGAGAAGGTCAAAATTTTCCCAATGGAAATTCAAATCAGAAGCGAAGAGTAATTTTAGGAAAAGATATGGAATGAGAATAGGAGAGATAAATTTGATTTTGAATAAAATTATATAAAGATCTTTGAATGACTATTTTTATTCTGTATACAAATAGATAGTGGGTCCCATTAATTATGGCAAAAAAATGAAACTGTATTTACTAACCGTAAATAAGTTAAACTATACCCTTTTTAACTAATTACATATAGATGTTTGCCATCCCATGTAATTTTCCCTTTTAAATAATATAAAATTTATTCAAATATAATTTACATTTGAATGAATTGTGGTGGTAAATTTCATGCATTTGTGTAGGTATATAAATCATATAATATATTATTTCTACAGAAGTTAAATTTGAAAGAAGTGAATGAAGTTAAAAATAAAATAAAAATGAGAGACAAGAGATAATTGATTGGACGGTAAGCTCACTCCTAGTCCACAAGAAAGCATAATGTTGGAGAAGATAATGCGGGAGCTTCTTGTTAAAGTAACAATCTTTTATAACTGAAAAATAATTGGATATACTACACTGAGGGGGTGATGTTTAATGTCAATAATAAATGATGTATTATGTAAAATTTGATTGATGCAACAAAAGAAGGTGACATTAAACTGCAAAAATCTTGTGTTATTAGTAGTTGATGATGATGATAAAAAATATATCATTTTATCACTTTTCTTTTAATTTATAATATAAATATTGATAAGTTTGTATATGTTTCAAATATTAGATTTTGCTCACTTTTGTGCACGTGTCTTTTTCATCAATTTCATGATTTTCTTGTCTTTAATATATTTTAATTACTTCGTTTAGATTTCAAATCCTCCTCTCTTTTACTTGACGAGCCTATACATTTTCATATCTCTTCCTCTATTTAAATTCTAAATCCTAAATTCTAAACACGCATTTTTTAATGCCAGTCCTAAATCCTTTCGATCGGTTACTTCTTATTTACGCTCTAGCTAAATTGTATTTTTTGATTAATTTTCAAAGTCCCTTCTTAAACCACGTGGGAAGGAGTTATTTCGTCATTATCACTCACCCACGAAAATGAAATACCTCTTCACGTTTTTCTCAATTTCACACCTGAAATATTTTTCTTTATAATCTCCAAATCATCCTCTACGTTAAAGAATATATAAGCCCAATTTACCACATACAAATATATTTAAACTTTAAATATATATAGTATTGTCACATACCTTCTTTATTAACACAAAATGTCCAATTATTCTCCCAATTATATACTTAAAAGTAAATCAATAGTTCTAAAAAAAAATTTGATATCCATAGCTATAATACTTCATCATAATATATTTGAAATCCTAATTAGCTCATTTCTATTATTTTTTTACTTCAATTTTCACAATGATGAAAAAAGTTAATACAAATTCATGGAATATTTCGCAACTTTGAAAAGTCAATGTTATCTTTGTATAGTTAATCTATATGTAAGGATGTATAATTACTATTATATATGTATATATTTATGGAAAAAGGGTCTGATATACCCCTCAACTTTGTCATTTGGAGTTGATATATCCCTCGTTATAAAAGTGGCTAATATATGCCCTTACCGTTATACAAACGACTCACATATACCCCTGCCGTTACAAAATGGCTCACATATACCTTTCATTTAACGGATGTTAAAAAATTATTTTTAAATTTATATTTATTACTTCTAATTTTTTTAAAAAAATTATTTAGGGGTATATATGATTCTTCTATCAAAGTTCAAGGTATATTTTAATTTTTTTCATCCATAAATTATTTTTTGACTTCTTTTATTATAATTATTTGAATTTCTTATTCTTATTTTGTTTTTTTCTTTCATTCCTTAGATTAAAGAATAAAAAATTAAACAATTTTTTTGTGTGTATTGTAATTTAATTTCGTATTCGAAGAAAAAATTTTGTCATCTACAATAAGTTTTACAAGAATATTACTGAAACATAAATAAATTTGATTATCAAAATAATAATTATAAATTGGTCATTGAAACAAAAAAAAGTCAAAAAAAATATGTTTGACGAGGATTAAATTTACTCATATGGGATTATATTTTTTAAAAAAAATAATAAAAATTTAGATTAAAATTATTTTTTTTTCATTTCCATTAGAGGAAAAGGGTATATGTGGACCATTTGTTTACAAGTAGGGGTATATATGAGCCACATTCATAACAAGGGGTATATCAGCTCTAAATGACAAAGTTGAGGGGTATATCAGACCCTTTTCCCTATATTTATAGACAAAAGCAAGTAGATTGACTTAGTCTATGCAGTTTATCAATCACAAATCAATTGACACACACAAAAAAGTACAAAGACTTGAAAAAATCTTTTTTTTATCGTCTTTATCAATAAAAGTATATCAAATAAAAAATAAAAGTGTAAAACCAACAAAGATTAGCGATCGAACTATACCCCATTCACAATACTTATAACCTGGATTAAACTTTTCAAAAGATGAATTTTATAATTGTGTAATTTAAAAAAATTGATGTATTGAACTTTTTCCATTTTAAAAAAATTGTCCGAATTCATTGATTTTAATATTTTTCCTTCGACAATTAATGAATGGACTCTGTCTATCTCATATGAAGCTCTTTTATTATTTATTCCTTTTGTAAGTTGTCACTTGTAATTATATATAAATAATTGTAGCCAAAAAAATTATTAAGTTATGAATTTTTTCGTGGAAAATAGTTGAATTATCCACTACAAATTTTAAGTCGTCGCTATTTAATACCTTAAATATTTTGTGACAAATTTTTATTGTCACTAAATCGCAGATTGATTAGAGACAATAAAATCTTTGTTACCAATTATTAATATTATTAATGACGAAAATAAATGTCATAGTTAAATCTAATTTTTTTTAGCTAAAACTTATAATATTTAGCTACGAACTCTAATTTATCGATATTGTAGTAACATATTTTTTAGATGAATCTTTTTGTGTCCAAAGATTAATAAATTTTAAGACAAAAAATAATTTGTCATGAATTAGATACATTACTAATGACGATATAATGTGTCACCGATAATTTTAAATTCACAACTAACACTACATAACAAGTGGCTCCAATTAATTTTTTGGTGGGAAATATTAGTGGACAAAACACAACTACTAATTTTTATGTTTTGTCACTAGAAGTATGTGTCTCATATATATAAGCACGAAAAATAAATTTTATCACTAAAAACAAATAATTAGTGACGAATTTGATATCATAGCTAATAATTTTTTAACAATATATCATATTTGTTGTAGTGTTACATGGAGTATATATGCTTGAACTTGTCATTTGTCTCCCTTGTACACATCAAACCAGATTCCTATTGTCTCTTGACTATTACTTCATTCATTGATCACCACCTACCAATTTATTGATTGTAGTGTTTTTGTAAGAAAATAAAGTATATGAAATATTTTTAAAATTATTGAAAATTTTCTCGAAAAAAATACTTTATCATAAACATTATAGAAAATTCTGATTATTTTAGGCGTGTTTGGCAGTACAAGCAAAAGAACATAAATAGGGTGTAAATTGAATAAAAAATCTGCTTTCAATGTATAAATTAATGTACATAAACTGGTACTTAAATTTAATTTAGAATTTTAGTAAAGAAATGACTCATAGCTAATATATATAATAATAGCCAACAGTTGGGAAAAAAGGTCAAACAAAACTATTTACCACATTTAATAGTCATAAGAAATATGTTAGAATAATTAACATATTATATTCATCAAAAAAGTATAGTTAAAAATATGTATATGTAACATTTATTACTATGCAATATAAAAATTTAGATTCTATTTTCCTTTTCTTAAAATTATATATAGCGCAATCTTAATTAAATATCCTCACACTTTCAAGTATTTCATAACAAGGAATAAATTTTTCATAAAATTTTCAATTTTGTAACAAATAAATTTATAAATTAAAATGTCAAAAACTTCATCTCTTTATTCCTCAACAAAAACCTTTTGTATATGTAGAGAAAATATTCACAAATGTGACCATAATACTTTTCACATCTACTCATTACTACTATATTAGAAGAAGGCTATTTCAACATGCTTGTGTCATCACATCTAAGGGTATTTTTGTCTTTTTGATGCTTAATATAGCTACATGTCTTACTCATATAGCACCCCTCATTGTTTGCTGTCTCTTTTCTTCTTCATATGCATAGCTACATGTCTTACACATATGACACCCTCATTGTTTACTGTATTTATTCTTCTTCATATGCTTATAAAAATTTCTCCTTTGTATAGCATTCATTCGAATTTCTAGGTAAGCTTCTTCATAATGTTTCTTTGATTTTTGGTGCATTTTTGTTGTCCTTAAATTGATAGTTCATTAAAAAGTATTTCCTAATTGATCTTTCTTTGAACAATTTGATTTGGGTGTGTTGATATTTTTTTCTTTTCATTTGGATGTGTTGTTGATGTTCAATTTTGTTGTGCTTTTCAATGATTTCAATTTTTTTGCCTTTAATTTGGGTTTTCTGTTGGAATCAAATTCTCGGTTTCTTCATTTTAGTTGATCTTCTTTCATAACTTTTTTCTGTTCATGTACGAATTTTTTGTCAGAATCAACTTTTTGAATTTCTTCATTTTAGTCTTATATTATTGTGGGTTTATGTTGGAGTTTCTTCACCTCATAAATTTGTTTTTGGCTCAATATAAAAATCTTGAGAAAAAATAGATTCAAGCATGCTGTGAAGTTTTGATTTTTCATTTTTTTTTTATGTTAGTATCAATTTGATTTCTCTCATCTCACTCTAGCTGGTATGTTGTTATTTTCACATTGTTTTGTTCATGAGTTCAATCTGGGTGTCTTCATATTTGGAGTTTTTTTCAGTTTGAGTTAGTTTTTCATGTTCAATTTCGCTTTTGCTTAAAAGACCTCGATAATTTAAAGCTTCAATTTTTATTTTGTTGTTTCATTTTTCAATGTTTTTTTGTCATATGCAGTAATTAATTGACTTTCTTTCTGTTCATATGAATTTTTGATGCAATTAAACGAAAAAGAAAATTTCAGGACAACTTTGATTCCAAGCGAACCATTTTTTTGTGTTAGATTGGCATTACCTATGGCCACCAACATTTCATGGGAGCATTTTAGAAAAGATATAAAGAATGAAGAGATATTAAAACTAATCCATCTATATTTTGAATTTTTTTGTATATATGTAAATGATGTATCAAGTCATTGTCAACTGAGTTGGCCTTTGTACATGTGAGTCCCTCAAATTAGCAAATTGACTTTGTATGCTATTTTACTTTTATGAAAATGCCTTTGTAGTGTTGATGTAAGTCATAGCACCTTAAGTCGTATTGTTTTGTATAGAAAAGGAGAACACTAGATTCTGAGGAGAGTGTATGCACAAGCTAATCAACTTGAAAAGTCGGTTGTGAGGATAAAAGAGGAAGTTGAAATGAAGAAAAAGGAGAAAAGAGACTTCGTAGCGCATAAAGGTGAAATCGAGAATAAAATTATCTAAGTTAAATTAGAAGGTTGACAAGGTGAGCATTTGATATATTTTACTTCTTTTATAAGATAATAAGTAGCTTATTTGCATTCTTTTCTCTTTTCTTTGTAATCGTAGTTTTCTGAATCGTTTTCTTCTCCTCTTATCCAAAAACACTTCATGTCAATATTTTGAGATAACAGGGTGACTTCCAAAACATTTGTCTATGCATTAATATCCTAATATTCATTTATTTTTTCTTTTATGTAGGATTGGATTGTTGTTACTTCCCATCTAACTGAAGCAATAGAAGGAGATATGATGCAACACAAAAGAAACCCAATTTGCTTAGAGCATAGCACTAGCCTTACATCTCGTACACCAAAACGACTAAAGGTCCATGTGTCCATTTTCTCCAAGGTTTCTCCTACTTCATTTTTGCTGCAATGCTGTTATTCTTAGTGCAGATATTTTTAAATATTGTTATATTTTCATGAACTTCATATCTTATGTCGTTTGTAGCTTGTGGATAAGAAATTTTTTCTTGGATACTTTTAAAATATAGGCTAGCGATGATGTACATAATGAGGAACATCAGATTTTTCGCTAAAATTATACAGTGTTCTGGTGTGTTATACATTTTCATTGAGTTAAGAATTTAATATTTGCTTAACTTAAGTATATAAGTGAAGACTAAACTGATCGCAGAAAACTCTAAAGACGCTAAAGTAGGAGAGGAGTAGTTCCTTTCAGTTTTCCTACTAGAAGTGTCTGGATTATAGGAGGGAATTGAACACATTTTTCTGGCTGCTCCGAGTCATAAATTTGTTTATTTACAAATATTTATATTTTAATCAAGGAATCTATCAAAAAAATCAAATCGGTGCATCTTTCCCCCACCACTGCAATGTGCTGCAATCCATATTGTTTGAGTTCTTGATAGGATGAGAGGTTTGGTGAACAAATAGTAGCTCTCCAGCAGCTGGTGTTACACCATATGACAAGGTACATTCTACAGGAATTGTGCTATGAATTACAACTATTATTTCAAAGGTGTAGCAAAGTTTTTTAAAAAAAGTTTTAGGACATTGTTTTTGAGGTACCAAATGGTGGAATATCATTGAGATATTTTTCTTGCACTTGATGAAATTATGTCTGCCAACAGAAGCTAAATCAAATACTAGATGGTAAACTGCCAAAGGATTAAACGATTTCACGTTAGGAACTTACTTGTCGTTTGCTTAAATACACTATCCGTTATTCATGATGCGTATGTTCGTGAGAATCGCTGCAATAAGTTCAATTTTAATTTTTTAACAGTATTTGTTTCTCTAAGTACATATAAACAGGATAAAATGTTACCATTTCTAAGCAGTCAGTCTGATGATTAGTTCACTCGACTACACTCGACGTTTCTTGTGCTTATTGACTTCTTCCTACTATGCTTTCTCTGTTAACATTCACTTTGTTGGGTCTCTTTTAGTTCTTCTACATTGCTGAGTTGTTACACTTATTATCACTTGCAGTGATACAACTTATACCAGAATTTGAGCTATTGGAATGTCCATTGATGCTTGATTATTATTCTAGTTTTTACCGTACATTAGATTCCTTTGTGGTTTTGTAGAATTGTGATGCCCTGTTTTTTTTAAGGTGAACTAACTTAGTCTTATGTTTCGAGTTTTGTAAAGCCTAGCTATCCATATAGTTGGCCCAAATTAATTAGTCAACTTTGGTACATTTGTTTAGCTGATGACTTAATGGTTTGAAAAAAAACCCAGATTTTGGTGGTTTGTGTGAGGGGGTTTATTTGAAGTTGGTATCTTGGAGGGGTCGGGGTGAAGTTTGATGATTTTTGAGTTTGATTCTTAGTATGGATAAACTATGAGATTAAGTGGTGATGTGGTAAAGGGGTTGTCTTGGGATGTAAGAAGTCAAAGGGAAGGAAGAAAAAAGAAGGGGATGAGGAGGAGATTGGGTGCTGGATGAAGTTGAGGTTTATTATTACATGTTTTTTCCCAATATCTAAAGTTAATACCTCCATCAGTCACACTAGCATTCGCAGTGGTAATTTGAACTCACATTGAAGAAAATCCATTGTTTTGTTATGCTTGCAAATTTTAATTGCATTTTTCAGTTGGTTTTCCTTGAAGATTAATCCTATCTTATAAAGAATTATCACTTAATAGTCGCTCAGGGAATGAGGAAATGAGGTTAGACGGAGAGGGGGCTGCAACATTATGTAAATACTGTAGAATGACTCTATGTATGCACTTTTCTTACATTCGACTCACACAATTTAGCAACGTTGGGCCCGTGCTTGCACGGGCAACTCTTGCCTAGTTATTTATACAAGTCTTATGTAATTTGAAAAATTAAATCTAAAATTTAAATGCTCAGAAACACAAACAAGTAATTTCTTAGTGTGTTCAATTTCAACACGAATTTATGCATACAAATATATCATTTGCTTAGTCAAGTTTTCGTTAGCAGAATTATCATTTCTCCAAATCTTCTTCAATATTGAGAAATCTATTGGCTCAATTTTCACAAATAAATTAAAACTTAAAATATATAATATTGTCATATGCCTTCTTCATAAACACAAAAAGTCCAATTATTCGCCAAGTTAGAAGATTTACATGGAGTGTGCTTGAACTTGTCATTTGGCTTCATTGTACACATCAAATCAAATTTCTCATTGTCTCTTTACTATTACTTTGTTCGTTTTCCCGTGTTGATCACCATCCTATAGCTTTTATCGATTAGTAGTATTTTTGGCAAAAAAAAAAGTATATAAAATATTTTTTAAATCGTGAAAATTTTATACAAAATACTTCATCACGGATATTTTTTAAAAAACTCATAACTTGGTGTGTCCATCATCTACTGCCAAACACAAACAAAAGAACATATATACAGGGTGTAAATTGAATAAAAAAAATTCTGCCTTCAATGTATAAACTTAACCAAAATAAAGTGGTAATTGCAAATTAATTTAGAATTGTTTTGTAAGGAAATAACTCATAATTGATATATGTGTTATAAATAGCGGGGAGTATTAAAAAAGGTCAAACACGACTATTTAGGACATTTAATTATCATCAGAAATATGTTAGAATAATTAACATATTAAATATTCATTAAAAGGTATAATTAAATGAACCTAGACACAAGTATGAATATTTTCTTTTAAGATCTAAAATCATTTTTTTCAATGATTTTTAAATTAAAAATAATTATCTTTCGATCAACATCATAAGATTAGTAAACATTTTGTTGGTATGACCAAAGTATCCTTCTCAAGAGGAGGGAAAACAATAGAAGACTCCAGAACATGCAATTAAGCTCTACATATTAGTTTCAGTAACCACAGTTGAATTTTAGGGGCAAAAATGTCCAAGTTCTCAAATATCTGAATTACTACTATTACTGGAGACGATTTAGAGTTAGTGAATATAATGTATCTAGAATAAATTATACATATCCTTATATCATGAGATATATGTTTGTAGATATATCTGGATGCATCAAAATTTAATAAAATTTTTACTATTACAAATCAAAAAATATCTAAATATTTTAGTCCAAATTAACTAATTAAATTTCTGTAAGTATTCTAATAATGTTTGGTATACTGAACCTTCTTCAAAAAAAAAAAAATCACAAAATAAATTTCAAGTTCAAAAGAGTAATTTTAATAAGTTTTCAATTGAATATTATTTTTCTGACTTACAAAGTTTCCACTTCTGTTCTGTTTAAACCTAGCTCGATTTCTAAATAGGGGTATATATATATCTTATTTTAAAAGATTTCTTACTTTTTTTTTATAAAAAAAAATATACTTTAATGGGATTTTTCATACTAGCACTCTCTCCTAAGACCACACATGCAAGTTTGCCCTCATACAACTCAACTCACGAGGTTTTTCCCGCTCACGCTTTATTATAGTTAAATTAAGAAAAGACATAGATTCTCTTTTAAAATTTAGTTACTCACTTGAATTATCATATCAATTTATTATACATCTAAATTACTTAAAAGTAAATTTATTCACTCTTAAATTAAAATGAAAAAATTAACAAAAAAAGTAACACGCGAGCGAGTCAGGAAAATTAAAGTTTAAAAAAGCAATAAAAAATAAAAACCCTCCTTACCCTCCACAACCTCAAAGCATCACGACAAGATAGTGTGGTGGTGTTGATTGTTGCAGTTGTTTGTTATTTGTTCAAATCTGAAAGTGCGGAACTCATTGAAACGTCATCAAAATCATGACTGATCAATTTGATCTTGTCGCAATACCTACAAAATAAACTAAAAAATAAAATCAAAAAGGGATAAGGAGAAAGGTCTTCATTTGATGTTTGTTGATGATTGATTTGAGGTTTTGAATAGCAGTTTTCTCTAGTGGTTTAGGTGGTTGTTTGGTGGCTTCTAGTTTTTAAGAAAAGAAGAGAAAACGCCGTTGTAGAGGTTATGGTGGTGATGACTTTGGTGTTTTTTTGGCTGAGAAGACGAAGAAAATTATGGTATGAGATGAAATGAATAATTTTTCTTGCAAAATTAGAGATAAAGTGAGTAGGATTAATGGATAAAAAAAATATAATTATTAAAAAAATTTAATGATTAAATATAAATTTATTAGTATAAATATAAAATTAGTAAAAAATGTTAATCATAAAGAAAACAAACCAAAAAGAATATAATTTCTGATGTGGAGCTGACATACTAGTGTTGAGGTAGCAACTATTGTAATACATCACATATGGTAAGAATAGTGTTACACATTTTAAAATGGTATTAAATTTATTTTTAAATAATAAAAGTGTAATATATACTTCTAATAGTTTAAATAAGTTGTTGATTTTTCGAAACAAGCTTAGGAAAAATTGATGTATTTTCCCTTAAAAAAACAATAATTTCATTTTATCGAAGAAAAAGTGAACAACTCGATGTTATTATAAAACTAAGTTCCAATATCTTTAGTCCTAATCATATTATTTGTCTAATAGCTTTAGCAAATAGAACTCATTTTAAAATTTAAAAAGATAAATAAAGATTTATTAATTTTTTTCATGATCAATCATCATTAATTTTATCATAATAACAATAATATATTCAATATAATTATATAAAGTGAAGATTAATTTACTAGTGAAGTAGTATTAATTAAGTGGGTATTTAGGAAAGGTAAAAGGATAATTTAGACTGGTATGATTTCATTTTATTTATATTAGGTGCAGGAAAGAAAATTGCAAGATGAAGAATCGAATCTCTATTGATAAAGTAAAATTTTAAATAACCAGCCAACTGAATTGAGCTAATAAGATTCCTCCAAACTTATTATGATTAATGTTATTGCATATTTTTCATTAAATGCACAAGAAAAACCTTGATATACAAATAATATGATAAAGTAGAACCGAAGCTTGAAACTTGTTTGATCAAATTATTAAAATTTATTAATTTTTTTTTTTAAAATTTAGTATTGTTTTTCTAAAAAGAAAAATCTTGTGTGAGAAACAATTTGTCTTTGATCAATTAATTAAAAAATACTTTCAAGTGGCAACTGAAAAGTGTTTAGCCAAATTTTTGAGAAGTGCTTTACCAAAAATCTTCAGTAAGCAGCAATTAGTATGATGAGACATGTTTTTGAATTGTATATTTATATTTAGAAAATTAGTACAACAGTTGATATTAATCATCATCATCATTATTATCATCACAATTATAAAAATTCAGTCAACTGATTATATAAGAATTAAAATGGATGTGTTCAATGAAGATGACATGTAAGAAAGAATAAGTTGAGTACAATACCAATCATAAAACATTAAACGAATCCCAAGTATTATTATTATTATATTTGAATAAACTATATGTGTATGGGATTTTGTTATTACTTCTATATATATATATATATATATATATATATATATATATATATATATATATATATATATATATATATATATATATATATATATATATATATATATATATATCATACTGTCCTTTTTTTTTGTTCTTTCTCATTATTTAAATATCAAAATGAAACAGTACTAATGAAATAGATATTTTGAATAATTGATGTTTAGGTGAAATAGATATTTTGAATAATTGATGTTTAGGTTTTTACACATATGTTTTGAATTTTCTTTTTTGGTTTATCAGAAATAATTTTCTATAACGTAAATATAAAAATAAGATTTGTGTGTATTATACCCTTCTCGAAATACTTATGAAATCATTAAATATGTTGTTATTTAAGTCTAAATATATGAATTAAGAAATTCACATCACGAAGATAGATTGATTCACCTACCTCTAATTAAAAGTGACTCACTGTGTTGGATTATATTATGAACATTTGAACACCAACAATTAACTTAATATCCTCAATAGGTTTATAACATTGAAATGTTCATTAACAAAGCTTATAATAATGACCTTATTTCATCGTCTTCCATTTCTTAATATTTTTAAAAAGAAATAAGCACAATGATAAGTTGTTCAATATCTACCTATACATATATTTTAAGTTATTACTATACTCGTTGATAATATTATTATATGCGTTGATACAATACCATAATATTAGTGATCTCCAAAACAGAAGAAAGAATAACTTAAAAAATGTAGATAACAAACAAATCAGGAAAAAAAAAAGAGCTTAAAGTAAGCCTAATACAATTAGTGATTTTCAGAATAGAAGAACAAAAAATTAAAAATGACAGAAACTTGTAGTAATAAAATCATTATTTTGATATTCAAGAATAAATCAAAACACTGATACTTTTTTTTTCTTCTTAAAACTAAAAAATATAACTCAGATGACCGTCTTCTTGTTAACTCAAAACCACAATAGTTAATAGATATATATTTTTTCTCTCCCACCCAGTGTTTCGAGTCGATATTAAAACTCCAACTAAATTATGATTCCATATTGTTTTTGATAATTTTTTAATAAATCTGTGAAGTAGTTAAAAACCTCCTTAAAAGAATGTTAACTATAAAAGAAAAAAAAATCATCAATCCTCTTAATTTTAAACAATTCATTTATTCTAAACTATGAAAAAAATTAATAAATCAATAATTCCGTGAGTTAAAATAATTGGATGATATAACATTTAATAAAATTTTCCCTAAAAACAATCATATAATATAACATTTATAATAAAATTTGCCCCAAAAAAAAATTCAGAAATGCATAAATAATAATTTTCATATCCGTGGTGTGAAAGTGAAAACTTTTCACAAATTTTCATGCACTGATTTTCCAGACACGTGTAAAGTTTGATTTTGTTTCTCAATAGATAATTACAACGGACAATATTTTTGGATCCATTCCCAAAGTCCCTCTTTAAACCACTTAGCAAGGGGCTTTTTCGTTATTTTTCACTTAACCCACAGAAATAAGATTCCTTCACGTTTTTTCCACTTTCATACTTGATTTGTTTTCCTTTATAAACTCCTAGACATCTGAAGGTTTCTTCAATCATTCATCATTGAAAATCAATTTCATACTTTTATAGAGTTTTTTTTCCTATTAAGTTTGTTTAGTTTGAAATTCAATAGCTTTATCGATTCTTCCAGCTTACGCTAAAATGTAGAAAGCTAATCATCAAGACAAAGGAAAAAGGATTGTAGAGGATGTAAGTGTAGACTTAACATTAGGGATTTCGATGGAGACTCAAATGGAGTACTGAAGGCAAATTAATTTGTTGCCGCCTATGGAGACTGAAATGGAGTGGAGGCAACAAAATTATCCATTTTTTGTGACCAGGACGTCTTCTTTGCCGAGGGATACTGAAATCGAGTGGAGCCAAAGGTTGGAGGCTGAAATAACTTGGAGGCGACGAATGGATGCTGAAATTGAGGGGAGGAAAAGGTTAGAGGCGGAAATGGATTGGAGGCGAAGAATGGAGACTGAAATTGAGTGCAGGCGTAGAATGGAGACTGAGATGGAATGGAGGCAAATCCATGGTCCATTTTCTGTGATGAGGACAACTTCCATGCCACCAATGGAGACTCAAACAGAATGGGGGCAAATGAGTGATCCATTTTCTGTTAATAGGACGGCTTCGTTGCCACCAATGGAGACTGGAGAGGAGTGGATGCAAAAAGATGATCCATTTTTTACTATGAGGACGACTTCGTTGCCGCCAATGGAGACTGGGATGGACTTGAAGGAAAGGAGGGACCTCCAGACACTGACGCGCGGAGACGTACAGAAGAATTGATGGGATAAACTGAAGAATGTTATAGTTGTTGAGGAAAATGAAGGGAATGGAAAATCTTCTTTGCGTCACCTGGTTGATCTGGATCTGTAGGAAGTGTTGGTTCCCTTTAATTAATTTCTCCATTTTCATTATTTTTTGTCTAAAACTAAGAAATATTTTTTTCCTTCAGTTGATGGCACTTCCGTTGCAGGTGCAAGTGGTAGTTCTAATGCGATACCTCCAGTTAATGGCACATTGGAGCAAATGCAGCATCTGATAGTAGCATCTATTGAAGCTACTAATGAGCAATCACCCAACTTATCGGGGAAAGAGGGACTCAGAAACTTCTTGCTCAAAATGCCTGGTGTTTCCACCCAAGGTGATGGACCAAATGGAAAGAAGACCGAAGGATACTTGTACGCGTATAAGAGGGGATGAGAAGTGAAGATTGTTTGTATTTTTCATGGTCATTTTCTGACGCCAGCTCAATTGGTCAAACATGCTGGTGGAGGTGATGTTGAAAACCCTTTAAGGCTTATAACTGTCGGTCCTAATTAATTATGCTTTGTAGTGACAATGGCTATTGCCCGAAAAACTGTATTAGGTTTAATATCGTTGTTATGTTATTTTTTCTTTTTTTGTTGTACCGACTGACTTCAATGGATATTTTGCCTAAAAAGGCATTAGCTTTGATATTTTCATTGTTATTTCATTTTGGGAAAAGGGTCTGATATACCCCTCAACTTTGTCATTTGGAGCTGATATACCCCTCGTTATAGAAGTGACACATATATGCCCTTACCGTTATACAAACGGCTCACATATACCCCTGCCGTTACAAAATGGCTCACATATACCCTTCATTTAACGAAAGTTAAAAAATTAGTTTTAAATTTATATTTATTACTTCAATTGTTTTTTAAAAAAAATATTTAGGGGTATATATAATTCTTCTATCAAAGTTCAAGGTATATTTTAATTTTTTTCATACATAAATTATTTTTTGATTTTATTTATTATAATTATTTGAATTTCTTATTCTTATTTTGTTTTTTTCTTTCATTCCTTAGTTTAAAGAAAAAAATAAACAATTTTTTTTTTGTGTATTGTAATTTAATTTTGTATTCGAAGAAAAAATTTGGTCATCTACAATAAGTTTTACAAGAATATTAGTGAAACATAAATAAATTTGATTATCAAAATAGTAATTATAAATTAGTCATTGAAACAAAAAAAAGTCCAAAAAATATGTTTGACGAGGAATAAATTTACTCATATCGGATTATATTTTTTAGAAAAAAATAATAAAAATTTAGATTTAAATTATTTTTTTTCAGTTCCGTTAGAGGAAAAGGATATATGTGAGCCATTTGTTTACAAGTAGGGGTATATATGAGCCACTTTCATAACAAGGGGTATATCAGCTCTAAATGACAATGTTGAGGGGTATATCAGACCCTTTTCCCTTTCATTTTTCTTTTGTTATTGTATAGAACTAAGTTCCTCCTATCTAAGATAATAAAGTTTTTTTCGGGCATACCGCTTGTTTTGTTATGCTATGCATCACCATTTTTGGCTTAATTGGAAGCAACAAACAGTTTCTATTCAACAAAATATTTCTGACACCTGGCAAGCCTTAGCTTGTTGTCCATTTTTAGAGATGGAGATGAATTACTCTCTCGATTTGAAAAAGAGTGATCTAATTTGACTTGATATGAAATTTAAGAATTAAAATAGATTTTTTAATTTTGTGATCCTAATTTTCTTAGAAGATTTTGTCTTGCTCTGATCATAATGATCAGGGTTATCAATACATCTTCTTGGTAGAACTGAAACATGTAGCTATTTAATTTTGTTGTTGATGATGAAATAGATAATGAGTTAGCGCTCACTCGAATAGTGCTCACTCGAGCTTTTTAACATTTTATGTTAGAAAAGTGATAGCATGCATATAGAATAGTTATCATTGTTAACGGCTAAAACATTTCATTTTGGACATCCTAGACAACAATTGAGTGTGAAAGATAAATTGTTCAGTGACTTTAACCTTTTCCTATTTAGGGTTCAAATGGACTCAAACCCGTTTGTCTCGAGAAATAATTTAAGTGAATAAATTTAATGTTAGATTATTTGTTTTGTCTTTTAATTTTATTATTTGAAATAGGAAAAAGTGTCAAATATACTTTTTACTTTCATTTATTTGTATGTTTTATTAGTATTTGATATGCTATCCACGAAAAAAATCGTGATTAATGAACTTGACAAATATAAACTTTACTTAAGGTTTCCTTCAAACGGCTGATTTCACATTAAGTTATCATTATAATTGCTTTTCATTTTGTTTGATTGGTTAAGATTTTTAATATTTATATGTTAATTAAGGATTTAAGGTTTGTGCAGTTTAACTTTTTAAAGGGTTTTAAAGATACTTTTCAACTTAAAGAGTGATCAATTCTTGCTAATTGTTGAAACACCTATTGAAACACCTGATATTAGTTGTTTTCCTTATAAAACCCCCAAAACAACTTATCCAAATTCTAAGTTTATTTTTTGAGTTAAAATTTTATATTTTGTTTAGTCTGATAATATTATTTGTTGATATAGAATATATCTTTTTAGTTGTACATGCTAGGGGTATCACAAGCCAATGATTTTTGGTTTTTAAAAAGAGTGTATATTGGGTTGGTTGTTATATCTTATTAATTTATGGGGATGCGCCTTGTGCGTGTACCACATATGTTAATAAGTAAAATTTTTTATAAAGTTAAATAAATATTATTTTAAAATATAATACCAACTTAACCTTCGTGAATTCATCTTATTATTTTCTTCCTTTAAAAATAAGGGTGAAATTATAATATTATAATATTAGATCAATTTTGTGTATAATTTTAAAACAACGAATCAAACCCTTTCAAATATAAGTTATAAAAAATACAAAAATGTCGAATGAAATGAATTTGATTCATGTAAATATCAGGTAATCAAACTTAGTCAGTGTAGGACAATGTAGAAGTCATACTTGATAAGTTGATTGTAACGACCTGTTTAGTCATTTCGAGCAGCAGAATTACTTTTGATAAAAACTGACTAGGTCGACGGATCACGCGACGGACCGTCATGGTCACGACGGACCGTGACGGACTCCGTCGTCCCACACTTGTGCAATTCTCCTGCTGCTCCCCTCATTACCCTCAACAACAGATAGGAAGAACCGTCATAAGCACAACGGTTCGTTGAGGATCTCCGTTCCAAAACACTTTAACTATGAAAACTTGGTACGAGGATCAACTCTCTGAACTTCGCGACGGAATTGCAGCACGGACCGTCGTAGACACGACGGACCGTCACAAACCTCCTTACTGAATTTGAGTCTCTGAACTCTGTGACGACCCTGCAGGACGGACCATCGCAGGCACGACGGGCCGTCATGAGTGGCATAACCTTTACTGGGCCGGATTTCTGCTAAAAGTATTTAAGGGGTGTTTTGGACTATTCCTGATTATAATTAGGAAATTAGTGGGGTAAGTTTAATAATTTAATTACTTGGGGGTTAAAGGAGATAACTTTAAAATAAAGAATGGGTTACTTTCATCATAATGAATTATATGATAATTAGGGTAAAAGAAAAAGAATCTGGAAAAGGAAAAATAAAAAGAATAGAGAGAGGGAGAACGAGCGAGAAAGGGGAGAAGCGAAGAGGAAAGCAAAGGCATTGGGAAGTAGCTTGCTTGATCACGATTCTTCGGTGGAGGTAGGTTATGGTTTATGCTATTTCATAGTAAACTCTAAATAGCGATTGATATGTATTGGGTGATATTGTAAAGTCTTCTATATGCTTAATTGTGTTGTTGGATGTTGTGATTATGTAAATGGTGATGGATTATAATGATGAGGCTGTTTAATCTTAAACCTTAAAATCCTCTATTGATGATGATGTCTTGACATAAAGGAAGGCTTGATGAACTAAAGTAATGAGAATTAGGGGATCGGGTGTCACGAACCGACACGTAGAATTAGGGGATCGGGTGTCACGGACCGACACGTAGAATTGGGGGATCAGTGTCACGAACCGACACGTAGAATTAGGGGATCGGGTGTCACGAACCGACACGTAGAATTAGGGGATCCGGTGTCACGAACCGACACGTAGTGTTAGGGGATCGGAGTTTCACGTACCGACACGTAGTAGTAGGGGATCAGAGTGTCACGTACCGACACAAGGAGAATAAAGAGAATGAATCTTGAATTATGTTAATATACTCAAATTTAAAGAACCTATTTCCCAAATGAGTATGGTGTGGAGGCTTGAGTCCTTATAGATGTGCTTTGTGTTGTGGCCACTGGTTATTGTACTTGTTGTTGTCACCTGTTGAGTATGGTAGTTGAGTTTATATTATTATTTGATATATATTGCTTTCTATTTTGAGTTGGCCGATGATACCTACTCAGTACGTGTTCCTTGTACTGACCCCTACTTGTATTTTTCTCTTTGTTATTTGTGGAGTGCAGCAAACGTGCCATCGACTTCGACTCGCCCTCAAGTCTAGCCAGTCTTCATCACGTCAGATTTCAGGGTGAGCTATTGTTCCTAGCTCGGACTGGATTCTCTCCTTCACGTCTTGATGTCTTGAAATTCGGACATGGACCATTTCTTTTACTTATTTTAGCTTCTTAAATACTCTTAGATTAGAAATTTGAGGATAGATGTTCTTGATGTGATGACTTCCAGATTTTGGGGATAATAGTTGATAAACTTTAGAAGCTTGTTTATTGGTTATATTAATAAGATTTTAAGTCTTCCGCATTGTATTTTGTTCATTACGGTTTAACTATTGGTAAATGTTGGGGTTTAGATTGGTTGGTTCGCTCACATGGGAGGATAAGTGTGGGTGCCACTCGCGGCTCGTTTTGGGTCGTGACATTGATATTTTTAACCTTATGAATTTTCATCTCTCAAAATTCTTTTCGGTGTTCCTAAATAAAGGGAAGATGTCAAACTTGCGATATACTTTATTGTTACTCTCAGGTGATAGACTAATTTGAAAAAATATATAAATGAACAAAATCTTACAAAAAAACAGTAGAAGATGGAAAATGAGGGGAAAAGAAGGAACTTTACCATAGGAGAACGTAGAACTCCAAGTGGAAGAACCCAAGATGACAAATTCATATTTGGTAATGGTATATATTATTTAGCTGCAACTCTTCATGTTCTTTAGTTTAAGATTAGAAGGGGGAAAACCTTAATTTATGTATTTACTTAAGAAAAAATATTCGTTCAAGCCTAGTTTTTCGGGTATGAGTTAGGCTTAAGACTTAATTTAACAGATTTAATTGTGTATTCTTTAAAGCTCAAATATTTGAATTAACAAAAACGTTATTAGTAGTTGATGATGATGATAAAAAAATATATCATTTAATCACTTTTTGTTTTTGTATATAATATAAATATTGATAAGTTGGTATATGTTTCTAATCTTAGATTTAACTCCCTTTTATGCATGTGTATCTTTTCTATCAATTCATGATTTTCTTGTTTTTATTATACCTCTCGGATCCTCCTGTGTTTTACTTGACGAGCCTATACTCTTTCTTATTATCTCTTATGCTATCTAAACCCTACATCCTAAATTCTAAACATACGTCTTCCATTTCAATATTGTTAACTTACATGAATCCAAGCTCGCCGGTTGGAAAACAAAATTTCTTAACATGGGGAGAAGAACCACGCTAGCTAAATTGTCCCTTAATAACAATCCGACTTACATGATGCCGCTAGCTAAGCTATCTTCCAACATAACCAAAAGGGGGTGGGTGGGGGAACCAAATTCAACGAAATTTTATATGGGGCTCCAGAAATGTTAAAAAGAAGGTGGTGTAGGTGTTCAGAGGTGCAACATCAATCCTAGCCGGCTAGCGTGGAGACTCTTTAAGAACCCTAAGACTCTATGGGCAAATACTATTCGTGTTGTTTACATTAAATCCAAGGGACTTAGAAGTGATTCTATACATATAGGAAACGAATGATTCTAATATGAAAAAATATAATAAAAGGCTGGCAGGAGTTCAAAGAATTTTTTCACTAGATAGTAGGGGACGAAAATCAATTAACTTCTGGACAGATCCATGGGTTTCAAATTCTCCAACTCTAAGGAACCTTAAAGGAATCAGAGATGATAGTCAATAGCATTATTGTAGATGGGTTGACAATAATACATTATCCTTGTTCACTAAGTGTGCGTCAAGAAATCAAACATATAATTATTTCTAACATCTCGAACCCAATAGACAAATCTGCTAAGGCTAAAACAACGAATGAAATATTCCGTACATCATTAGTGTACCACAATATAAAGGGTAAAAATAACATTATAGTTCTTATATTTCTCCTCCATCTCCTAAGCTCTCAGAGTAGTCAAGTCATTCCACTTAATCCTTGATATGATAGATATGTTAATCTTCTTCCTCCGCCTCCTAATCTCTAAATCAAATAACAGGAATTTAAGTTGGATTTAAATACGTAACTTGAAAACTTTAAGTAAGAATATTTTAAATTACTTAATCCCAAATCCTAAGATATAAATAAAATAACTTTAACACTATTTTTCAAATTTAACAAGCAATCCTAATTCTGAAACCCTTAAACTCGTTAACTCCTACACCATTAACACAAAATCATCGTGGCCAATTTATGAGAATTTGTTAAACACGATATATTTATTATTTTTTCTAGTTGAATTGTTGATAATTTTTCATAGTTTGAAATAAGTGAATTGTTCCAAGTTTAAGAGAATTGTTGGGACATGTTTCATATTTATCCTTCATTTAATGAGGTTTTTTAACTACTTTACATTTTATAGGAGAATAGTTTGAAATAGTCTAAATAACAATAGTGGAAAGTAGCATTTTAATTAGTTATGTACTAAACTATTGTTCTTAAAAATGTGTCCTATTTCAACAATTCACTTAATTAACTGTACTAGAGAAAGTATTAAGTTGAAAAAACTACATAATTGCACAAACATTCATACCTTATTAATCTTCTTCTTATAGTTTGAAATAACTATTATTGTCTCATAAATTAATAATTTATAAATAAGGAGTTGTTTATTTCTGCACAGGCTCACCTACTTTCGATAGTCATAGGACTTACAAACTTGATCTCATACAAATAGAGTCCCTAAGACAATTATTTTGTATAGTACTCATCTTGTATATTTGTGCAAAACTTGAATAGTTTTGTTAGAACCTTACTTTTAGCGAAGCAGCTACTGAAACAATAGGTTGAACTTAAGCTCTTCTTACCTTTGTAATTTTATTCATCAGTATAAAAATCTCACCACCATATGGTGATAATATATACACCTATATACATGTATTTTTCTCTCGGATATATTATGAAATACAAATAGGGAAAGAGGCCGGCGAGAGAGTCAGATCAGCCTTGCATATACACTTGAATATAGTATATCTAGAATAAATTAAAAATAATTATGAACCGCATTTATCCGAAATGCATGTATATAAGGACCAAAATTTTGCACGAACGATACTTTCAAAAATACACACGAAAAGCACATAATTAAATTCTTAACTAGTGAGATTTGTGTTGTTTACCTTATTTAGGTTAGTAATGCCGAAAGTAAAAATAATCAGATATTATAACATTTAATAAAATTTTCCAATAAAATAAGATACAAAAATACATTTAATTAACCTTTTCCTCTTTTTAAAGTGATAAAAAAGTTATAAAAATGAATTTACAATTAACACGTGTGTCACTTTTGATCAATTACCTTTTGGGAGCAACTTCCTAAGTTGTAAAAATGAATTTACAATTAACAGGTGTCACTTTTGATCACTTATCCATAGATTCACATATTTTCTACCTTTACACCCTGGAAGTTTCTCCTTTAATTTTATAATCTCCTAAGTTTCCTAATGGTTTCTCCTCCCTGAAACTTTCATTGAGTTTTCTATGTCCATTTAATAATTTTTTAGTTTGAATTTCAATCTCTCTCAATTTTTTTTTGATTTTGCTAATATGGAGAAAATTGAAGAAAATAGAGAAAACATGAGGAATGTGGATCTGAATGTAGCGTGTTTATTGAACGGTAATTTGAGAGTTTAGATCTAAGAAATTTATGATATTGAATCATTCATAGTTAATAACTAATGAAAATTATTCTTTGTTGTTTTCAGGTGAATCAAATGGATCACAAAGAAGTGTTGCTTCAAGTTTGACTGATCTTGAAACCTAACAACCACCTAATCAATGTATAAAATATTTCTTCCTTTTTACTTTTCATTTACTTGAATTAAAAAATAAGTGTAAGTTCACGAAAAATGGTGACGATTAGATTCTCAACATTACTAATGAGAAATCACGGGTGTTGTCAGGGGAAAGTGCTCAAGAAGTAAGAGAGAAGCTGAGGTACTTCTTGCACAGCATGCCTTGTGTTGTTTATGACTCACCAGATGGAAAGAAGACTAAAGGATACTTATTATACTCGTCTGTGAGGAGAGAAGATCTGAAGATAGTTTGTAGTTGTCATGCTAATTTTCTATCCCCCGCTAAATTTGTGAAACATGGTGGTGGAGGTGACATTGAAAACCCTTTAAAATATATAGATATAGTTATTGCCTGAAAAATCGACTAGTTGCTTTATTATGATTGTTATTTGATCTTTTCTTTTGTTGTTGTACTAAATAAGTTCAATGGATATTTCCCAAAAAGGCCTTAGCTTTGATGTCGTTGTTATTTGACCCTTTATTTTGTTGTAGAAGAGTAAGTCTCTTCTATCAAAACTATATTAAGGTTATTTTTCGGTCATTCTCCTTGTTCTTTTTTTCTATGCTATGTTAATTTGAGCTTTATTTAGAAGCAACTAACATGTTTGAAGTGTTTCTCAGATATTTTTCAAGGATGACAAGCTTATGCAAGTACGAACCTTATGGAAAATGAGTTAGAAAAATAATTATTATAATTGGATTGATTTAAATAATTGATCTGATTAGAGTTTCTTATAGTTCTACAATTTCGAATTTAGACAAATGGATTGATGAGTACTCTATGTTTCATAGATAATATGAAGAATTGTAGTTTCATTTGTAGAATTCTCTTATTTTCTACGTGTTTTTGAATGTAATGAAAGATTTTTTGAAAAAAATATGAACTTATAATGCTAACCGAAACTATCTTTAAAATATCCCTTATTTTTTGTATATATTGTTAGGAAATTCTTCTATCACAAATTCAAAGCAAGTATTTCACTATGTAACTAATAGGGCTATGTATAATAAGTTTTAAAAATTAATTTGCACGATTTCGGGCCAGTAAACTAAGCAATTCATTTGTCTCGCCTACCTTGTCTAGATATTAAAAAAAATGTCAATTTCTAATTATCCCTATAAAAATGTTTTTTTCCCTCTCTTGTAAGATTTTCAATAGTTATGTGTTAATTAAGCTTTGGAGTTTTAACTTTTTAAAGGGGGTTTAAAATTATTTTTCTGAAAGAAACTATCGTTCGAAATTAATAAGAATGATGTTAATGTCACTCACTATCTTAGAGAAGTCAACAAAGTAGCGGATTATTTAACAAAATGGGCCATAATGATTAACATATCAACCATCTACAATAATTTTAATGAATTGCTATGTAGTATATTGTAAAAATTACATAAATTTTATAGTGTTGAGAGCTAATTATAACACATCCCTATTGATTCTCAAATTACAAAAAATTCTTTAAATTATTATAGGATATCAGATACATCGGAAACCAGTGGATAATTCACTGATTGTGAATGGTGCATTACTTAATGGGAGGGATGTATTTGAGAGGGGAGGGATATACCCGAGAGAAGATAAAGATATATTTGAAAGATTATTGTAACTTTTTAAAAATGGTAATTTTTTTTAGAAATAATAATAAAATAAAATGTGTATTTTAGTCCTTTTTTTCACATATTTATGGCTCAATCTTCCTGGACAAAGCCCAAATGCCCAGTTTTAGGATTAAATGTCGTAGAGATGTCATTTTCTAATCATCCTTTTTGATTATGTAATATATTATTATTTCTCGTAAGAGTTGTAGTATTTATGTGTTAATTATAGGGTTTGGGGTTAACTTTTTTAAGGGTTTGTAAGTTTTCTCTTTAACTTTGGGTTTTCATTTCGTAATAAATTTTGAAAGGTACGTGCTGAAATTCCTTAAATTAATTATGTTCTTTGGAAAAGGGTCTGATATACCCCTCAACTTTGTCATTTAGAGCTGATATACCCCTTGTTATGAAAGTGACTCATATATACCCCTACTTGTAAACAAATGGCTCACATATACCCTTTTCCTCTAACGGAAATGAAAAAATAATAATTTTTAATATAAATTATTATTATTTTTTTCCAAAAAATATAATCCCATATGAGTAAATTTAATGCTCGTCAAACATATTTTTTTTACTTTTTTTTGTTTCAATGACTAATTTATAATTATTATTTTGATGATCAAATTTATTTATGTTTCACTAATATTCTTGTAAAACTTATTGTAGATGACCAAATTTTTTTGGAATACGAAATTAAATTACAATACACACGAAAAAATAGTATATTTTTTTTAAAACTAAGGAATGAAAGAAAAAACAAAAGAAGAATAAGAAACTCAAATAATTATAATAAAAGAAGTCAAAAAATAATTTATGTATGAAAAAAATTAAAAATATACCTTGAACTTTTATAGAAGAATCATATATATCACTAAATAATTTTTTTTTAAAAATTATAAGTAATAAATATAAATTTAAAACTAATTATTTAACTTTCGTTAAATGAAGGGTATATGCGAGCCATTTTGTAAAGGTAGGGGTATATGTGAGCCGTTTGTATAACGGTAAGGGCACATATGAGCCACTTTTATAACAAGGGGTGTATCAGTTCCAAATGATAAAGTTGAGGAGTATATCAGACCCTTTTCCCTATGTTCTTTATGTGTTCGGGTTAATTTTTAAGTGTTTTAACATATTTTAAGTTTATTTTTTAAAGGGAAAAGGGTCTGATATACCCTTCAGCTTTGTTATTTGGAGCTGATATACCCCTCATTATAAAAGTGGCTCATTTATGCCCTTACCGTTATATAAACGGCTCACATATACCCCTGCCGTTACAAAATGACTCACATAAACCCTTCATTTAATGGAAGTTAAAAAATTAGTTTTAAATATATATTTATTACTTCTAATTGTTTTAAGAAAAATTATTTAGGGGTATATATGATTCTTCTATCAAAGTTCAAGGTATATTTTAATTTTTTTCATACATAAATTATTTTTTGACTTCTTTTATTATAATTATTTGAATTTCTTATTCTTATTTTATTTTTTTCTTTCATTCCTTAGTTTAAAGAATAAAAAATTAAACTATTTTTTTGTGTGTATTGTAATTAAATTTCGTATTCGAAGAAAAAATTTGGTCATCTATAATAAGTTTTACAAGAATATTAGTGAAACATAAATAAATTTGATTATCAAAATAATAATTATAAACTAGTCATTGAAATAAAAAAAATGTCAAAAAAAATATGTTTGACGAGGATTAAATTTACATATATGGGATTATATTTTTTAGAAAAAAAAATAAAAATTTAGATTAAATTTTTTTTTTCATTTCCGTTAGAGGAAAGGGTATATATGAGCCATTTGTTTACAAGTAGGGGTTTCATAACAAGGGGTATATCAGCTCTAAATGACAATGTTGAGGGGTATATCAGACCCTTTTTCCCTTTTTTAAATTACGACTTTTATTTGATATTGTGTTGTGTTATGTTGTTATTTTTTTTATATTGGAATATATGGATGATTTTTTATGTTTTCGAGTCTCAATAAATTTTGAATTTAGAGTTTGAGGGTGGAATTTTATATAAGTGATCTAGAGTTTAGGAACGAACTAATTGATGATATTTTTTTTTTCATTTATTGTGTTTCATTTCTTGATTCCTTATTCGAAAATTAATTAAGTATGAATGTACATGACAATTCCAAATAAAAATTCAATAGCCTGGTCATGAATCACTCTCAAATAATTTTATTTTTGAGTATGCATTAAATTGTAGTTTAAATGCATTAGTATAGTTGTTTTGTTTTGTTAAAATTTCTAGATCAAAATCTTAATAGGATAGAATATTTCTTGTCCTAAGATCTAAAAGGAGGTTAGGATTTATGTCTCTTTCCATTTGGTTGTTAATATCATTATGTTATGAAAAATAATAATAAAAAAAAGACCTACCTTTAGGTCAAGAGGTAAGTCAGAGTTGAATATCAAATTTCAATAGAAAATAAAAAACAATCATTTCTAAATGGATTAAGAAAAAGAAACTTTTTTATGATTCTAGAGATTAAATTAAATCAACAAGTGATTTTAATGTATAAAAAAATCTCGTGAAAGAATTAATATTTTGTAACTGAAAGAAAAAAGGCAAGGCACAACATTGAGAGGGGTGATTGTCACGACCCAAAACGGGGCCGCGAGTGGCACCCACATTTACCCTCCTATGTGAGCGAACCAACCAATCTAACCTTTAACATTTTAATACAATATCAACAAAAAAATGCGGAAGACTTACCTCATTAATAAAACAACTCAAAACTATTATTAATATCCCCAAAATCTGGAAGTCATCATCACAAGAACATCTATCTCAAATTGCTAAACTAAAACTGTCTAAGAAGCTAAAACAACTACTAGCTAGTCCATGCCGGAAGTTCAAGGCATCAAGACTTGAAGAAGAAGACCCAGTCCAAGCTAGACGCATTAGCTCACCCTGAATTTCCGATGAAGTGAAGACTGGCTAGATCTACTGTTGAGTTGAAGTTGACGGAACGTTTGCTGCATAACTTAAATAACAAAGAAGAAAACATAAAAGTAGGGGGTCAGTACAACCACAAGTACTGAGTAGATATCATCGGCTAACTCAAAATACGGAACAGTATATATCAATAATAATGTAAATCAACTACAATACTCAACATGTAGCAATAACAATATTAATTCATCAATGAATACCACCGAGTTCACACATGAGGACTCAAGCCTCAATACCATACTCATTTGGGAATTACGTTCATTAGATTGAGTATATTCATTATCTTTCAAGATTCATTATCTTTCTTCCTCTTGTGTCGGTACGTGACACTCCGCTCCATATATTCATTCTATCCTGGTGTCGGAACATGACACTCCGATCCTCATATTCATTCTATCCTGGTACCGAAACGTGGCACCCGATCCATATTCTACCCTGGTGTCGGAACGTGACACTCCGATCCTCATATTCATTCTATCCTGGTATCGGAACGTGGCACCCGATCCATATTCTATCGTGGTGTCGGAACGTGACACTCCGATCCTCATATTCATTCTATCCTGGTACCGGAACGTGGCACCCGATCCTCATATTCATTCTATCCTGGTACCGGAACGTGGCACCCGATCCCCTAATTCATCAAGCCTTCTTTTACACTAAGGCATCCTCATTCTCATTATATAATTTATCAAGCCTTCTTTCATACTAAGGCATCATCAATCTTATTATATAATATATCAAGCGAATTAGGGTTGTTTCAAGATTTGGGATTCAATAGCTTCATCATGCTTTGTTAATTCATCACAATTTCATAATCATAATCATGCAAGCATACAATTTAAGCACATAGCAGGGTTTTACAATACTATCAACACATAATATTCATTATTGAGAGTTCACTACGATTATCGTAATATAAACCATAACCTACCTCCACCGAAGACTAGTGATCAAGCAATATTCCAAAGCTTTGATATCCTCTTCCCTTGTTCGACTCTCTCTCTCAATCTGTTCTTTCTCTTTTGTTTTCTTTATTCAAACCCTCCTTCTTTTTACCCTAATTAAAATATAATTAAGACTAAAAGAGGACAATAAAACCCACTAATTAACTTAAGGTTATCTCTCTTAACCCCCAAGTAATTAGACTTATTAATATTAACCCTCAATCTTTATAATTAAGGAAAGAATAGTCCATAACGACCCTTAAAACGTGTAGAGGGATCCTATTCTGACTGGGATCTGCGTGACCTGTGACGGGCCGTCGTGCCTGCGACGGTCCGTCACGGTGGTCGTCGCAACCTCCCCAAATTCCAGGTGGGCTGTGACGGCCCGTCAGCCCTGTGACGGTCCGTCCTGCACCTCCGTCATGACGGTCAGAAACTCGTTTCTTGTACCAAATTCTCAAAAGTTGAAGTGTTTTGCAACGGAAACTCACGACGGTTCGTCGTGGATGTGACGGCACGTCCTGCAGGTCCGTCACAATTTACAGAGAGTCGATTTTAATATCCATCTTGAAGAATTCTAAGTGTCACGGAACGAAACTTCCTCGACGGGCCGTCGTGACCACGACGGTCCGTCGTGACACCCGTCGTCCCCGCCAGTTTTTCCAGAATTAAAATCTGCTGCTCAAAACGACTAAACAGGTTGTTACAATAGATACCAATTTACCCATCGTTCGTCCCCGAACGATCAAAGGAAGAAAAACAATGGCGAAAAGGAGTACCTGAATCTGTAAACAGATGTGGATATTTTTCTTGCATATCTGCCTCCTTCTCCCAAGTAGCTTCTTCAACCGGTCGATTCTTCCATTGAACTTTGATGGATGCAATCTCTCTCGACCTCAACTTGCGAACCTCTCTATCTAATATAGCAACCGGTTCCTCTTCATAAGTCAAGTTCTCATCCAACAAAACTGAATCCCAACGGATGATGTAGTTTCCATCTCCATGGTATCTCTTCAACATGGACACATGAAACACCGGATGCACTCCGGATAGCCCTGGGGGCAAGGCTAATTCATAAGCCACCTCCCCTATTCGCTTAAGCACTTCAAATGGTCCAATATACCTTGGGCTTAACTTACCCCTTTTTCCGAACCGCATCACCCCTTTCATGGGTGAAACCTTCAACAAGACTTGTTCACCTTCCATGAACTCCAAGTCTCTAACCTTCCGGTCTGCATACTCCTTTTGTCTACTTTGCGCCGCCAGAAGCTTTTCTTGAATAGCTTTCACCTTCTCCAGAGAATCTCTCAACAGATCAGTCCCCCAAGGTCTAACTTCAAAGACATCAAACCAACCAATGGGAGATCTACACCTCCTCCCATACAATGCTTCAAATGGAGCCATGTCAATACTGGAGTGATAGCTATTATTGTATGAAAACTCCGCCAAGGGTAAAAAGCTATCCCAATGGCCACCAAACTCTGTCACACATGCACGAAGCATATCCTCCAACACTTGAATAGTTCGCTCAGACTGACCATCAGTCTGAGGGTGAAACGCAGTACTAAGGTCCAACCTAGTACCTAATTCAGCATGTAATGTCCTCCAAAACTTAGAAGTAAACTGCGTACCTCTATCTGATATGATGGAGAGTGGAACTCCATGCAACCGAACGATCTCTGAGATGTAGATCTTTACTAACTTCTCTGGATTGTAGGTCACCTTGACAGGGATGAAGTGAGCAGACTTAGTTAACCTATCAACAATCACCCAAATCGAGTCATACTTACCCAATGTCTTGGGAAGACCAACCACGAAGTCCATCGCGATTCTCTCCCACTTCCATTCAGGAATGGGCATTCTCTGAAGTGTTCCTCCGGGCCTCTGGTGTTCATACTTTACTTGTTGACAATTTGGACATTTGGCAACAAACTCAACAATATCTCGCTTCATTCTACTCCACCAGAAGTGTTGCTTTAGGTCGCGATACATCTTGGTTGCACCAGGATGTATAGAATATCCGGAACTATGAGCTTCTGTAAGAATAGTGGTGATCAAATCATCGATGCGGGGTACACATACCCTTCCCTTAATCCTCAAAACACCTTCCTCATCGATTATTGCTTCCTTAGCCTCTCCTTGCAACACTTTATCTCGAATTCGCCTTAGTTTCTCATCATCAAACTGTTTTCCCTTGATCTGGTCAAGGAAAGAAGATCTTGCCTCTACACAAGCTAACAATCCTCCATTCTCATTTATTTCTAACCTCATAAGGTCATTAGCCAGAATCTGCACTTCTCTAGCCAATGGGCGTCTAGAAGCTTGCAAATGAGCTAGACTTCCCATGCTTCCGGCCTTTCTACTCAAGGCATCTGCCACAACGTTCGCCTTCCCCGGATGATACAAGATAGTGATGTCGTAGTCCTTCAGTAGTTCCATCCATCTCCTCTGTCTCAAGTTCAAATCTTTCTGAGTAAAGACATACTATAGACTACGATGATCCGTATAGATTTCACACTTAACCCCATATAAATAATGTCTCCATTGCTTCAGTGCAAATACTACCGCGGCCAATTCCAAGTCATGAGTTGGATAGTTACGTTCATGCACTTTTAATTGTCTTGAAGCATACGCAATCACGTTCTTCTCTTGCATTAGCACTGCACCCAAACCCGTATAGGATGCATCACAATAGACAATGAAATTTTTACCCTCTACTGGCAAGGTAAGAATAGGTGCGGTAGTCAACAAAGTCTTGAGTTTCTGAAAGCTTTCCTCACACTCATCCGACCATACAAATGGAACATTCTACTTAGTCAAGTTCGTCAATTGGGAAGCAATAGAAGAGAATCCCTTGACAAAGCGGCGGTAGTAGCTAGCTAACCCAACAAAACTCCGTATTTCTGACACATTAGTGGGTCTTACCCAATTCTTCACTGTCTCAATCTTAGAAGGATCCACCATCACTCCCTCCTTAGAAACTACATGCCCCAAGAAGGACACTGCATCTAGCCAAAACTCACACTTAGAGAACTTGGCGTAAAGCTTTTTCTCCCTCAACATTTCCAACACAATTCTCAAATGCTCCTCATGTTCCTTCTTACTCTTGGAGTATATCAGTATATCATCAATAAACACGATCACAAAGAGGTCCAAATATGGCTTGAAAATCCCATTCATCAAGCTCATGAAAGCAGCAGGGGCATTCGTAAGACCAAAAGACATTACAACAAATTCATAATGCCCATACCTAGTTCGAAAAGCAGTCTTTGGCACATCCGTTGCCCGTATTTTCAATTGATGATAACCGGATCTCAAGTCAATTTTAGAGAAGACACAAGTGTCTTGTAACTGATCGAACAAGTCATCAATGCGAGGAATGGGGTACTTGTTCTTAATAGTTACTTTGTTCAACTGTCGGTAATCTATGCACATTCGAAAGCTCCCATCCTTCTTCTTTACAAACAAGACCGGAGCACCCCAAGGAGATGCACTTGGTCTAATGAAGCCTTTGCTCAACAACTCTTGAAGTTGTGCCTTTAACTCTCTTAACTCTGCGGGAGCCATTCTATAAGGGGGTATAGAAATGGGGCGAGTATCTGGTTCCAAATCAATGCAGAAGTCTATATCCCTATCTGGTGGCATACCAGGAAGATCTGCAGGGAACACATCCAAAAACTCACGGACTACCGAAACTGACTCAATCGAAGATACTTGAGCAGTGTCATCCTTGAGATGTGCCAAGAAAGCTAAACACCCTTTACTCACCATTTTCTTAGCGCGAAGAAAGGAGATGATACGCACCGGATTGGAAGTGTAGTCGCCCTCCCACACTAACGGATCTGTCCCAGGCTTGGCTAACGTCACCGTTTTAGCATTACAATCCAAAATCGCAAAGTTTGGAGAAAGCCAAGTCATACCCAGAATTACATCAAAGTCACCCATTTCTAACATGACCAAATCTACATAAGTGTTGCTCCCCACAAAATTCACCAAACAAGACTTATATACCTTTTCAACTATCACAGACTCGCCCACCGGAGTAGAAAACGAATAGGCATGTCAAGTAATTCAAAATGTAAATTTAGACCGTTAGCAAATGAGGAAGATACATATGAAAACGTGGAGCCAGGGTCAAATAATACAGATGCCATGCAATCACAAACCAGAAGATTACCTGTGATAACATCATCAGACGCCTCCGCTTCAGACCTCCCAGGGAAAGCGTAACAATGGGCCCCATTATTTGTCTGTCAGTTGCCCCTACCATGTTGCGTAGTAGTGGCTCCAGTTTGCCCTTCACCTCTGCCATTTTGGTGACCACCATTACCTCGGCCACCGCGCCCTCAAGAATAACGGCCTCTACCATGACCATCTCTACCTCTAGCTAGTGGGGTTCTGTAGCTCTGGTTTGGGAAATACCTCTTTATGTGTCCAATCTCCCCACATCCATAACATTCTCTGGGTTCACGCATCGGCCTCTCAGAGAAGTGTTGACCGGTCTGAGGTGGACCCCCAACTACAGTCTGTAGTGAAGACTGAATTGGTCGAACTGAGTGACCTCCGGAGCTCTGTCCTCTAGAGTAAGAACCATTAAACTCACCTCCCCTTCGAAACCTCTTTGATGTCGATGTCGTGGTGAAGTCATCTGGTTTCACTCCTTCCACCTCTATCACAAAGTCTACCACCTCTTGGAAGGATGTTGCCGTAGCCGCTACCTGTAAGGCTGAAATCCGCAACTCTGACCTCAACCCCTTCACGAAACGGCGGATCCGTTCTTGTGGACTGAAACAAAGTTGGGTGGCATATCTGGATAGTGCGCGAAATTTAGCCTCATACGCGTTAACTGTCATCCTCTCTTGCTCTAGACTCAAGAACTCGTCCCTTTTTCTATCTCTCAAAGTCCTTGGGATATACTTCTCCATAAACAGGGTAGAGAATGATTCCCAAGTCATTGGTGGTGCCTCTGTTGGTTGACACTCAACATGTGATCGCCACCACATTTTGGCGTTCCCTTGAAATTGATAGCTTACGAACTCAACGCCAAACCGTTCTACTATCCCCATCTTGTGTAGTAGCTCATGACAATCAACCAGAAAATCATAAGCATCTTCAGATTCTGCACCCTTGAAGACTGGAGGTTTCAATTTCAAGAACTTACTGAAAAGTTCATGCTGATCATTTGTCATAATAGGCCCAGTAGTCAGTCGTGGAAATGTGCCTATTCCCAATGATGCCTCCATGCGGGGAGCCATAGTAGCCGCATGTCGTATCTCTGGAACCGGGGGTGTTGGTGCAGAAACCACTGGAGGTGCCTGACCGTGATCAGATAACCCGCTCAGATAAGCAAGAACCTGATTGATCATCTCTGGGGTAGGTTGGGGTGGCATTTCCTCATTTTGCACTTGTTCATTCTCCCCTTCCTCACCCTCTCTTATAACCTCCTCGGTCGGTGGAGGAGTCACTGCCCTAGCATCAGATGGGCTAGGTGCTCGTCCTCTTCCTCTAGAGGATGTCCTCCCACGACCTCTACCACAGCCTCTTGCCGCTGTTCTTCCTCGAGCCACAGCCCCAGTGGCTGGCTCAGTCATTTCTTGTCTTTCTGTTGTTGCTGCTGGTGCGGTCGTTGCTCTAGTTCTAACCATCTACGAAATAGAGTGAAGATGGTCAGATACCAATTTGTATCACCTAGATACCAATTGGACTCAAGTAGTAGCACGAAAGAAAGAATGAAAGAATGGAATTTTCCTAAAGTCTTATAGCCTCTCAAAGAAAAGTAAAGGCGTCCCCCTACCGTTCCTTAAGACTCTACTAGACCTGTTCTTGTGTGATGAGACCAATGAACCTAATGCTCTGATACCAAGTTTGTCACGACCCAAAACGGGGCCGCGAGTGGCACCCACATTTACCCTCCTATGTGAGCGAACCAACCAATCTAACCTTTAACATTTTAATACAATATCAACAAAAGAAATGCGGAAGACTTACCTCATTAATAAAACAACTCAAAACTATTATTAATATCCCCAAAATCTGGAAGTCATCATCACAAGAACATCTATCTCAAATTGCTAAACTAAAACTGTCTAAGAAGCTAAAACAACTACTAGCTAGTCCATGCCGGAAGTTCAAGGCATCAAGACTTGAAGAAGAAGACCCAGTCCAAGCTAGACGCATTAGCTCACCCTGAATTTCCGATGAAGTGAAGACTGGCTAGATCTACTGTTGAGTTGAAGTTGACGGAACGTTTGCTGCATTACACAAATAACAAAGAAGAAAACATAAAAGTAGGGGGTCAGTACAACCACAAGTACTGAGTAGATATCATCGGCTAACTCAAAATAGGGAACAGTATATATCAATAATAATGTAAATCAACTACAATACTCAACATGTAGCAATAACAATATTAATTCATCAATGAATACCACCGAGTTCACACATGAGGACTCAAGCCTCAATACCATACTCATTTGGGAATTAAGTTCATTAGATTGAGTATATTCATTATCTTTCAAGATTCATTATCTTTCTTCCTCTTGTGTCGGTACGTGACACTCCGCTCCTCATATTCATTCTATCCTGGTGTCGGAACGTGACACTCCGATCCTCATATTCATTCTATCCTGGTACCGGAACGTGGCACCCGATCCATATTCTACCCTGGTGTCAGAACGTGACACTCCGATCCTCATATTCATTCTATCCTGGTACCAGAACGTGGCACCCGATCAATATTCTATCCTGGTGTCGGAACGTGACACTCCGATCCTCATATTCATTCTATCCTGGTACCGGAACGTGGCACCCGATCCTCATATTCATTCTATCCTGGTGTTGGAACGTGACACTCCGATCCTCATATTCATTCTATCCTGGTACCGGAACGTGGCACCCGATCCTCATATTCATTCTATCCTGGTACCGGAACGTGGCACCCGATCCTCATATTCATTCTATCCTGGTACCGGAACGTGGCACCCGATCCCCTAATTCATCAAGCCTTCTTTTACACTAAGGCATCCTCATTCTCATTATATAATTTATCAAGCCTTCTTTCATACTAAGGCATCATCAATCTTATTATATAATATATCAAGCGAATTAGGGTTGTTTCAAGATTTGGGATTCAATAGCTTCATCATGCTTTGTTAATTCATCACAATTTCATAATCATAATCATGCAAGCATACAATTTAAGCACATAGCAGGGTTTTACAATACTATCAACACATAATATTCACTATTGAGAGTTCACTACGATTATCGTAATATAAACCATAACCTACCTCCACCGAAGACTAGTGATCAAGCAAGAATTCCAAAGCTTTGATATCCTCTTCCCTTGTTCGACTCTCTCTCTCAATCTGTTCTTTCTCTTTTGTTTTCTTTATTCAAACCCTCCTTCTTTTTACCCTAATTAAAATATAATTAAGACTAAAAGAGGACAATAAAACCCACTAATTAACTTAAGGTTATCTCTCTTAACCCCCAAGTAATTAGACTTATTAATATTAACCCTCAATCTTTATAATTAAGGAAAGAATAGTCCAAAACGACCCTTAAAACATGTAGAGGGATCCTATTTTGACTGGGATCTGCGTGACCTGTGACGGGCCGTCGTGCCTGCGACGGTCCGTCACGGTGGTCGTCGCAACCTCCCCAAATTCCAGGTGGGCTGTGACGGCCCGTCAGCCCTGTGACGGTCCGTCCTGCACCTCCGTCATGACGGTCAGAAACTCATTTCTTGTACCAAATTCTCAAAAGTTGAAGTGTTTTGCAACGGAAACTCACGACGGTTCGTCGTGGATGTGACGGCACGTCCTACAGGTCCGTCACAATTTACAGAGAGTCGATTTTAATATCCAACTTGAAGAATTCTAAGTGTCATGGAACGAAACTTCCTCGACGGGCCGTCGTGACCACGACGGTCCGTCGTGACACCCGTCGTCCCCGCCAGTTTTTCCATATTTAAAATCTGCTGCTCAAAACGACTAAACAGGTCGTTACAGTGATGTTCAATGTCAATTATAAATGATGTATTTTGTAAAATTTTGATTGATATAACAAATGAAGGTGACATTAAACAAGCAAAAACTTATGTTATAAGTAGTTGATGATTATGATAAAAAAAAAATGTCCAGTTTATCACTTTTTTTGTTGCATTTATAATATAAATATTGATTAGTTTGGTTTATGATTCTAATCTTAGATTTGGCTTCCTTTTATGAGAATGTGTATTTCCCATCAATATCTTTATCTTCTTGGTTTAATATACTTCACTTAATTTAGATCTCAAAATCCTCCATTTTTTTACTTAATGAGCGTTTATACCCAACGAGATTCCAACACTTCTTTAAGTACTTCGCTCTAGTGCAACTAGTTTCACTACTATTAGAATCCTTATTACTATCCTCAATCCCCATAGTCCTTAATTTCTCCTCCATTTCCTGTGATTCATTCCACTTAACCCTTGATATGTTAGTACGTTCCTTTTCTTCCTCCACATCTTAATCTCTAAATTCAATATCAAGAATTTAAATATGTAACCTGAAAACTTAAAGAATATTCTAAATTAGTTAACCCTAAACCCTAAAATAGAAATAAAACAATTTAACACATTATTTTTGAAATTTAGCAAGCAAACCTAATTCAAAGATCCTTAAACTCGTTAATTCCTACACCATTAACACAAAATCGTTGTGGCCAGTTTATCAGAATTTGTTAAAAAGATATAATTTATAAATTTTGTCTTTATTGAGTAAATTTTTGAGAATTTTAAAATAAGTGAGTTGATAGAAACTTAAGAGAAATGTTGGGGAATTTCATATATATATCCTTCATTTAATGAGGTTCTTAACTACTTTACATTTTATAGGAGAATAATTTGAAAATGATCTAAAGAACAATTGTGGAAAGTAGCATTTCAATTAGTTATGAACAAAATTTTTTTTAGTAAGGAATATGTCACATTCGAAAATTTCACTTAACATGGATAAAGGAAGTATTAAATTGAAAATCTTCATAATTACGAAAAACATTCTTACATTATTAACTAACTACTATCCCTATAGTTTGAAATAATTACATACTGTCTCGCTAATTAATAGTTTCACATCAGATTTTAAAATAGATACACTAGATATATGTATTTTCTCTATCAGATACATTACAGATTGGAAAAGAAGCGGGCCAGAGAGTCAGAGACATGAAAATACACTTGGATGTTTACAACTAACTTTGAACCTCGTTTATCCGAAATACATGTATATTTGGACCAAAATTTTGCACGATTGACAACCTCTTTAAAAAAGCTCACGAAAAGGCTCATAATTATATTCTTAACTAGTGAGATTTATATTGTTTATGTTATTCAGGTTAGTAATGCCAAAAGTAAAAAATAATTAGATAATATAACATTTAATAATTTTTTCCAATAAAATAAAGTAAAAAATTAACATTTAATTAACCTTTTCCTCTTTTTTAAAAGTGGTAAAAAAAGGGTTATAAAAACAAATTTACAACTTAAAACAAAAAACAAAACAAAAAAAAGAAAAAAAAAGTAACAAAAAGAAAAAAAAGAAGAAAAAAAATTAAAAAATATGGGTCATGGTATTCATACAAGAGTCTTTCACATGTTTTCTCATCCTAGTGAGATACAAGAGTCTTTCACATTTTTTCTACCTTTGCACTCTGCATTCTTCTCCTTTATAATCTGCTAAATGGTCTAATGGTTTCTTCGTCCTGAAATTTTTCTATATCCATGTTATAATATTTTTAGTTTGAAATTCAGTAACTCTCATTTTTTTTTTTTGATTTTCCTAACATGGACATAACTGGAGGAATGTGAAGTTGAATTTAGGGCGTTCATTAATTGGTAATTTGGGCATTAACTAAAAAAAAATGAAGTTATTGAACCGTTCATTGTCAATAACTAATGGAAATTATTCTTTGTTGTTTTCACGTGGATTACAAGGAAGTGTTGCTTCATGTTTGACTGAGTATGAAATCCAACAACCACCTAATCTATGTAAAAAAAAAAATTCTTCCTTTTTATTCTTTTGTTAAAACACTCTTTATTTACTCAACTAAAAAAAATTGTATAAGTTCACACAAAATTGTATCGATTAGCCTTTTCAAGTTTCTCAAAGCTACTAATGAAAAATAATAAATGTTGTCAGGGAAAAGTGCTAAAGAAGTTGGAGAGAAGCTGAGAAAATTCTTGTACAAGATGCCTTCTGTTTTCTATGACGGACCAAATGGAAAGAAGACGAAAGGATACTTGTTATACTCCTTTACGAAGAGAGAAGATTTGAAGATAGTTTGTGCTTGTCATGCTAGTTTTTTTAGTCCAACTGAATTTGTCAAACATGGTGGTGGAGGTGACGTTGATGTTGAGAACCCTTTAAACTATATAAATATAATTCTTGACTACTGAAAAATGGACTAGTTGCTTTAATATGGTAATTATGTGATCTTTCCTTTAATTTTGTTGTACCAAAAAAGTTCCATGGCTATGATCCAAAAAGGCATTAGCTTTGATATCGTTGTTATTTGATCTTTCGTTTTATTGTAGAAGACTAAGTCCTTTCTATCAGAGATATATTAAGGTTATGTTTTGGTCATTCTGCTTGTTTTTTTTTTTTTTGGCTATGTGGTGCTTACTTAAGCTTTAATTAGAAGAATCTAACAACTTTTAAAGTGTTTCTAAGTTATTTTTCAACTTGACATTTTGAAAATAGATATTGAAACACTTGATATTAGTTGTTTTCTTTATGTGCTAGGATTTGGTGTATCTACTATCTTTAAGTTTTTCTAACTTTATTATTCGAGTTAGAACGTCTGTATGACTATATCTTAGTCATATCTTGTAACAAGAGGATGGCAAGCATGTGCAAGTCGGACCTTATGGAACATGGGTTATTAAAAAATAATTATAATTTAATGTATTTATACAACTGATTCAAATAAAATATGTTATAGTTATGTAATTTCGAGTTCATGCCAACGGATTGATGAGTGCTCTATCTTTCATAAAAATATGAGATTAAAATTTTATTTGTAGCTTTTTTGTTATTCTCTACGTGTTTTTGGATGTAGTAAAAGTGTTTTTGAAAAAAAAAAGAACTTATTATCATAATTTAATGGTCTAAACTATTTTCTGTATATATTGTTCAGGCCATTGGATTACCGTCGCCACTAAATCGATCTAATACCATCACTACCATTAGAGTATGTCAATAAAATCACCAATAATAAGACCAACTCAATTCAAGGATATTCTTCTGTCACAAATTCAAAGTAAGAATTTCAATCTGCAACTAATATGATAATGTATAATAAGTCTTTTAAAAAAAAATATTTTTCACAATTTTGGACCACTAAACTAAACATTAATAAATTCCAACTCATTTTACTTGTTCTTCGACGTGTGAGAGAGGAAATGAGTAACGTGTGAGTAAATATGACCAACTTTTATCATCTAAATATTATAAAAAAAAAGTCATTTATCTGGATATTATATAGTTTGTATATACTATGTATCACTTCATCACAATCTCATAAAGTTTGCTTTCTAACAAATATTTCAAACAAATTTGCAAACGACGGATCGCAACTCTTTGGATAAAGAAGAAATCAATCAACATTTCGACTTCAATTTCAAACTTATGCATTCTCCAAGTACACAATCTCATTACCAAGTCTGAAGTATAGCCTGAATCACTACTTATTACAAAAATTAACTTGCATCACTAAAAAAATTCAAAAGGAAAAAGTTAAATTTTAAATTTTTTTTATGTGTTATGGTTTATTGTTAACTGCTTTAGAATTTTCGATGTTTATTTTGTAAGTCACGACTTCTATTTCTTGTTAATCAGACAATTATATAGTATTACATATATTATTAGTTATGTTATATTGTGTTGCTATTTTTGATGTATGAATATATGGATGACTTTTCTAGGTTTTTGAGTCCCAATGTAATTTAGGGATTACGGGTAAAATTTACATGTGCGGTTTAGGCTTTACGTGTGAATTCATTTACATATTTGATCCTCTTTTTTTTTAATTATGATTCATAATTTCTTAATCCCTTATGCAAAAATTAAATGTAATTATGAATGTGTACGACAATTTCAAAGTGCAAACCCAACAATCCCATCATGAATCACTCTCTAATAATTTTGTTTTTGAGTATCCTAAATTTGTTTATGATGAATACCTACCCTTAAGGTCAAGAGGTATATCAAAATATAATAATTCAAATTCAGGGTTGTTCAAAATCAAATCAAATTAAACCAAAATTGATACCCGAACCAATAATTTGGTTATTGAGTCAATGATTCGGATTTCAATTTACTATCAACTTCTTATTGGCCTATCGGTTCGGGTCTCGGTTTGACCATATTTCTGATCGGGTCCCAATAACCCGATAAGAAGTTTAATTAACTACATTTATATCACTTAAGGTCTTAGGCACTTTTGGCTTTTAGGGTTTACACTCCAGTTTTCAGACTCTTTATAGTGACTTCATATATAGTTGGCACTTAAATTTCACAATAATATTCCAAAGTTGTGATATCACTTATTTTCACTATCACTGCTCCTACGTCGGCAAGTTAACTTTAAGTCTCTGTTTTTATCTTCTGATTATAGTGAGTGAGTCAATGAGATATGCCTGCAATATTGCAATACTATAATCTGCAATTAAACATTTATTATGAGTAACCGCCTCATGATCATTAATGGTTTTCGTTAGTAGTACTGTTGTAATGTTTTCTCTTTATTTCATATAAAAAAATTAGCGTAGTTGTTATGAGGAATCATTTTGAGTTTTGCCAGTTTGGGCAATATTGACATCTCTGTCCATGCTAATATGGAATTTTATTAAGTGTTTTATGTAGTAATGGACTAACGGGAAAAAATTCATCAGGGACTCTTAGCTACTGTGTATTGTTAAATAGTACTTAGTCCATAAGTAATTATCAATGAGAATTGTGTGAACTATTAACGGTTAACGGTTAACAATAATCGAATCGATAACAATCACTAATCGATAAGCCAATAATTAATAAATTGATATCTTAATGGTTCCATAGGGATTTAGCATGATTTGTAATCGATAACTGATAAATAAAACTAATAAAATCCAAAATCAAACCAAACTGACTGATACGCAGCCTAAAATTCAATAGAAACAAAAAATAACTCTTATCCACTGAAATAAGATTTTCTTTTAATAATGATATAGATTTAAGTAAATTAACATGTGATTGGAATGCGTCAAAAAAATCTCATGAAAGGGGCTATCAAGTTGGAAAACCTTTTACTAGACTAACAAAGACTCTGCATGTCAGATGTAATAGCATTTTTGTATCCCCTTCCTCAAGTACTTTGAATGATCACGATTGTTCGGTACACATGAACGCGTTTATTTTGACGACTGACAAAGCTGCATAATGGAGAAAACTTGATTCGAAGATGCCAAAGCTTACTCGAAGAGGAATTAGGAGGCTGACTTAAAGTAGGAAAGCTACAAGATAATTGGATAAGGAAAGAAGCATAAGTTTATAGTTATTTATGTCAAATACTACTTCCTACTTGTTTAAGAAAAACATGTTTGAGGTGGCAAGAAACATAAGGTTTTTTGCGGAAAAGACAAATAAGAATAAAAATCCAAAGTTGAGTTCAACAAGGATTTGATGCGGCAAATTTGAAGTTGAAGAAGGAGTTGAAGATGCGGCGAAGACGACTTCCGCACAAGGTAGGAATCCTAAGCGTAAGTGTCTAAGTTTCATGAGAAAATGAAAGCAGAGCACAAGAGGATTTCTAGTTGAAATAGGTTTTGGATTCAAGTCCAAATCTATAAATAGGGTGATAGATTCGCTTGAAGAAAATGCACACTTACATAGAGAGAAATCAAAACACTATCAAGAGGTTTGAAAGAGTTTTGATATTAACTTGGAGAGTGTTGCGAGTTAAGTGAGAAGCTGTAAGATTGTGTTCAAGAGTCTTGTTTAAAATCTGAGTTTTGTGAGTAGGAGTTGTTCGATAAGTTATAAAACTTGAAGAATATTAGAAGATATAAAATCGGGGGTTTTGTCTCTTTGAGTAGCTATTAGAGTTTATAATTTCTTAGCTAGGAATTATAGTTTATAATTCCTCTAGGAGTTCGAGTTTATAATTTCTTAGGTTACAGATCTTTGTAATCGTTGTATTGTTTGATGTTTATAAATAATACAAAGTGTTGTTCCAATTGATTATCATTAAGTTTCAAACAAACAGAAACACGTTGTACGTGTTTCTTTGAAGAATTCAGGAGGGTAGAATTTCAACAAGGGCACTCAACCCCTATCTTGTAATGACGCATATTAGCTATTATTAATATAATATCTTTGTTTATAAAAAAAAAATGAAAGAAAATTGGGCAACTAAATTATTGACTAACTCAAGGCTATTAAATGTAATGATAGAGTTATCGTATGTAACCTAAGTGTAGGACATTTTTTGTACAAGGCAAAAGGGACTGATATACCCCTCAACTTTGTCATTTAGAGCTGATATACCCCTTGTTATGAAAGTCACTCATATATACCCCTAGTTGTAAACAAATGGCTCACATATACCCTTTTCCTCTAACGGAAATGAAAAAAATAATAATTTTAATCTAAATTTTTATTATTATTTTTTCTAAAAAATATAATCCCATATGAGTAAATTTAATCCTCGTCAAACATATTTTTTTTACTTTTTTTTTTGTTTCAATGACTAATTTATAATTATTATTTTGATAATCAAATTTATTTATATTTCACTAATATTCTTGTAAAACTTATTGTAGATGATCAAATTTTTTTCTTCGAATACGAAATTAAATTATAATACACACCAAAAAATAGTTTAATTTTTTATTCTTTAAACTAAGGAATGAAAGAAAAAAACAAAAATAAGAATAAGAAATTCAAATAATTATAATAAAAGAAGTCAAAAAATAATTTATGTATGAAAAAATTAAAATATACCTTGAACTTTGATAGAAGAATCATATATACCCCTAAATAATTTTTTTAAAAAAATTAGAAGTAATAAATATAAATTTAAAACTAAATTTTTAACTTCCGTTAAATGAAGGGTATATGTGAGCCATTTTGTAAAGGCAGGGGTATATGTGAGCCGTTTGTATAACGGTAAGGGTTTATATGTGCCACATTTATAACGAGGGGTATATCAGCTCCACATAAAAGGAAAGGACCATATTCCTTCTCTTGTAATTTATTTTGCTCAAGATATGAATTGGTAGGCATCTACTCTGAAGAACTAAATGCAATAGGAAGCTCAATAATCAAACGACAAATAACAGGAAAGAAGAAAAAGAAGAGAAATATTTTTCAGAGAAGAAGTTGCAGGTTATTTTATTTAGTACATTCAGTGGCCTAATATAGACTTACAGAATTTATGGAATTATAATCCCACGAAACTACTTGCCCTAAACTCTAGGAAAAGAAATTTGCACTAACTACAACTAGGAAAATATCAAGAACTAATTTAAATAACAAAGTAACAGCTAATGCTAGAAAATAGCTACTGCAAAACTAAGTCAAACTAAATCAAATATGTTGATGTTGCACGACTTTAACATACTCAACAGCCCACCATTGAGGTTGCTTATTTTTTTTTAAAAAAAAAGTAATGACAAGGCACAACAATGAAGAGTAGTGTTTAATGTCAATATATGATGTATTATGTAAACTTTTAGTTGATCCAAGAAATGAGGGTGACATTAAACTAGTAAAAACTTAAGTTGTTATTTTAGTAGTTGATGGTGACAAAAGATGTCATTTATCACTTTTTATTGCATTTAAAACATGATATTGATGTGTTGGTATTCATTTTTAATCATAGATTTTTGTCTTCCTTTTATGAAGAAAATTGTGCATCGAATGTGTGTCTTTTCCACGTCCAACACCTTGTTTAACTTGTTTTTAATTAACTTCACTTTCATCCAGGTATCATACCCTCTTCTCTTTTGCTTGACGAGCTTATATAATCTCAGATCGTCACCTTATACAATTCTTTATATGACCATTATATTTCTCGTCACTGCTCACTAACAACTCCATTTAAGCATTTCTTTTTTCTCTCTTTTTCCCTTGAATCGCTTCACTCCACCATCAATTATATCACTTTATTCCACGAGCAATTCCCTCTGTTGTCTCTACTAACCTTACTCCATGAGACTCCAATAATTTTCTAGCTTCTTTCCTAATGCAACTAGTTTTCACTACTATTTATTAATGTCCGCACTATTTTCCCCAAACCCATCGTCTACAATTTCTTCTCTATTTCCTGAGTAATGACAATAGTCAAGTCATCCCACTTAATTTTGTATAAATCATACACGACCCTCTTCTTCTCGGCCTCTTAAACTCTAAATTCGAACAAAGAATTTAAGTTGGATTGTAAATATCTAGCTTGAAAATATAAGTCAGACAATTTTAATTTAGTTATTCCCAAGCCCTATAAAATATAAATATAACAACTTTAACACATTATTCTTCAAATATAATTAGCAAGAAATTTATACCCAAACTTAGAAACCCTTCAACTCGTCAACTTCTACTCTATTAACCCAAAACCGTTGTTGCCAATTTATAGGAAATTGTTAAACGAAACATATGTATTTTTTCCTCTAGTCTATATAAAGTGAATTATTGAGATTCTTTTATAGTTTAAAATAAATGAATTATTGTCACGACCCAAAATGAGCCGCGAGTGGCACCCACACTTATCCTATTATGTGAGCGAACCAACCAATCTAAACCCCAACATTTACCAATATTTCAAACATAACTAACAAAATATAATGCGGAAGACTTAAAACTCATTAATACAACCAATAAACAACTTATAAAATTCAATCTTATTATTCCCAAAAACTGGAACTCATCACCACAAGAACATCTATCCTCATACTACTAAATCTAAGAATGTCTAAGAAGCTAAAATAAATAAACAGCTAGTCCATGCCAGAATTTCAAGGCATCAAGACATGAAGAGGAAGATCCAGTCCAAGCTAGAAGCAATAGCTCACCCCGAAATCTGGCGTGATGAAGACTAGCTAGAGTTGAGGTTGAGTTGAAGACGATGGCACGTTTGCTGCACTCCACAATTAACAAAGAAAAACAAATACAAGTAGGGGTCAGTACAAGGCACAAGTACTGAGTAGGTATCATCGGCCAACTCAAAATAGAAAACAGTATATATCAAATAATAATATAAAATCAACCAATATTCTTAACAAGTGACAACAACAATTACCATAACCCTTGGTCACAACGCCAAGCACAGCTATGAGGACTCAAGCCTCCACACCATACTCATTTGGGAAAGAGGTTCATTAGATTGAGTATATTAACATATTTCAATATTCATTCTCTTTACTATCCTGGTGTCGAAACGTGACACTCCGATCCATCTACTATCCTGTTGTCGGAACGTGACACTCCGATCCATATACTATCCTGGTGTCGGAATGTGACACTCCGATCCATATACTATCCTGGTGTCGGAACGTGACACTCCGATCCATATACTATCCTGGTGTCGGAACGTGACACTCTGATCCATATACTATCCTGGTGTCGGAACGTGACACCCGATGATCTAATTCTATCCTGGTGTTGGAACGTGACACCCGATCCTCTAATCTCATTACTTTAGTTCATCAAGCCTTCTTTTATACAAAGGCATCATCATTAACAAAGTAAATTTAAGATTTATGATTCACAGCCTCATCTTCCCAACCCATTACAATTACATCATCACATCATGCAAGCACACAATTAAGCATATAGAAGACTGTACAATACTACCAATACATATCATTCGCTATTAAGAGTTTACTATGAAGTAGCATAAACCATAACCTACCTCCACCGAAGAATCGCGATCAAACAAGCTATCTTCCCAAAACCTTTGCTTTCCTTGCGTTCTTCTCTTCCTCTCGATCGTTTCTCTCTTTTCTCTCTGTTCTTTCTGTTTTTCTTATTCAAACCCTTTTTCTTTTACCCTAATTGTCAAATAATTAAGTATAAAAGATGATAAAAATAACCCACTATTTATTTCAAGGCTATTTCCGTTAACCCCCAAGTAATTGAATTATTAACATCCACCCACTAACTTTATAATTATAAGCATGAATAGTCCAAAACGCCCCTTAAAAACTTTTAACAGAAATCCGACCCAGTCAGGGTTACGCAACCTGTGACGGTCCGTCATGGTTGTGATGGTCCGTCCTGCAGGTCCGTCACAAAGTTCAGAGAGTTAATTCTGTGGAAAGATTTGTGACGGTCCGTCGTGCCAATGACGGTCCGTCCTGCCATTCCGTCACGAAGTTCAGAGAGTCGATCTCAGTACCTAAATTTCAGAATTCTAAGTGTTTTGGAACGAGACCCCCTCGACGGTCCATCGTGCCCATGACGGTCCGTCGTGGGATCCGTCGACCCAGACAGTGATTTCCAGAAATAAACTCTGCTGCTCAAAACGACTAAACAGGTCGTTACAATAAATACCAATTTACCCATCGTTCGTCCTCGAACGATCACAATAAGAAAAACAAGGGCGAAAAGGAGTACCTGAATCTGTAAACAGGTGTGGGTATCTTTCTTGCATATCAGCCTCCTTCTCCCAAGTGGACTCTTCAACTGGTCGATTCTTCCATTGAACTTTGATGGATGCAATCTCCCTTGTTCTCAACTTGCGAATTTCTCTATCTAGAATGGCAACAGGCTCCTCCTCATAAGACAAATTTTCATCAAGCAGAACCGAATCCCAACGAATGATGTAGTTTCCATCCCCATGGTATCTTTTCAACATAGACACATGAAATACCGGATGCACTCCTGACAGCCCTAGAGGCAAGGCTAATTTATAAGCCACCTCCCCTACTCTCTTAAGTACTTCAAATGGTCCAATATACCTTGGGCTTAGCTTACCTCTTTTACCAAACCGCATCACCCCTTTCATGGGTGAAACCTTCAGTAAAACTTGTTCACCCTCCATGAACTCCAAGTCTCTAATCTTTCGATCTGCATATTCCTTTTGCCTACTTTGCGCCGCTAAAAGCTTTTCTTGAATAGATTTCACTTTCTCTAATGAATCCCTCAAAAGGTCAGTACCCCAAGGTCTAACCTCAAATGCATCAAACCAACCAATGGGAGACCTACATCTCCTCCCATACAATGCTTCGAATGGGGCCATGTCAATACTGGAGTGATAGCTATTATTGTATGAGAACTCTGCTAAGGGTAAGAAGTTATCCCAATGGCCACCAAATTCTATCACACATGCACGAAGCATATCCTCCAATACTTGAATCGTTCGCTCAGACTGACCATCGGTCTGAGGGTGAAATGCAGTACTAAGATCCAACTTAGTACCTAATTCAGAATGCAATGTTCTCACAAACTTAGAAGTAAACTGCGTACCTCTATCTGATATGATGGAAAGTGGAACTCCATGCAATCGAACAATTTCTGAGATATAGAGTTTGGCTAACTTCTCTGCATTGTAGGTCACCTTGACCGGAATGAAGTGAGCAGACTTAGTTAATCTGTCCACAATCACCCAAATAGAATCAAACTTTACCAATGTCTTTGGAAGACCAACCACGAAGTCCATTGCAATTCTCTCCCACTTCCATTCAGGAATGGGCATTCTCTGAAGTGTTCCTCCGGGCCTCTGATGTTCATACTTTACTTGCTGACAATTTGGACATTTGGCAACAAAATCAACAATGTCACGCTTCATTCTACTCCACCAAAAGTGTTGCTTTAGGTCACGGTACATCTTGGTTGCACCAGGATGTATAGAATATCCGGAACTATGAGCCTCTGTGAGGATAGTGTGGATCAAATCATCAACACGGGGCACACATACCCTTCCCTTAATCCTCAAAACACCTTCCTCATCAATTATTGCCTCTTTAGCCTCTCCTCGCAACACCATATCCCGAATTCGGCTTAGTTTCTCATCATCAAACTGCTTTCCCTTGATCTTGTCAAGAAAAGAAGATCTTGCCTCCACACAGGCCAAAAATCCTCCTTTCTCTAGTAATTCCAGTCTCATAAAGTCGTTAGCCAAGTTTTGGACTTCTCTAGCCAATGGGCGTCTAGAAACTTCTAAGTGGGCTAAACGACCCATGCTCCCTGCTTTTTTACTCAAGGCATCAGCCACCACATTTGCTTTTCCTGGGTGATACAGAATAGTAATATCATAGTCCTTCAACAGTTCCATCCACCTCCTTTGTCTCAAATTCAAGTCTTTCTGGGTAAAGACATACTGTAGACGACGATGATCTGTGTAGACTTCACACTTGACCCCATATAGATAATGTCTCCATTGCTTTAATGCAAACACAACTGCAGCCAATTCCAAATCATGGGTCGGATAGTTACGTTCGTGCACCTTTAGTTGCCTTGAAGCATAAGCGATTACATTTCTCTCTTGCATTAGCACTGCACCCAACCCAGAATAAGATGCATCGCAATAAACAATGAAATTCTTGCCTTCTACTGGCAAGGTAAGGATACGTGCAGTAGTCAGCAAGGTCTTGAGTTTCTGAAAGCTTTCCTCACATTCATCCGACCATACAAATGGAACATTCTGCTTAGTCAAGTTTGTCAATTGGGAAGCAATAGAAGAGAATCCCAACAAAGCTCCTTACTTCTGACACATCAGTAGGTCTTACCCAATTCCTCACTGTTTCAATCTTAGAAGGATCCACCATCACTCCATCCTTAGAAACTACGTGCCCCAAGAAGGACACTGAATCTATACAAAACTCACACTTGGAGAAATTGGCATAAAGCCTTTTCTCCCTCAATACTTCCCACACAATTCTCAAATGCTCCTCATGTTCCTTCTTACTCTTGGAGTATATCAGTATATCATCAATAATACGATGACAAAGAGATCCAGATATGGCTTAAAAATCCCGTTCATCAAGCTCATGAAAGCAGCAGGGGCATTCGTAATACTAAAAGACATTACTACAAATTCGTAATGCCCATACCTGGTTCGAAAAGCAGTCTTTGGCACATCTGTTGCCCGTATTTTCAATTGATGATAACCGGATCTCAAGTCAATCTTAGAGAAGACACAAGCACCTTGTAACTGATCGAACAAGTCGTCAATGCGAGGAATGGGGTACTTGTTCTTAATAGTTACCTTGTTCAACTGCCGGTAGTCTATGCACATCCGAAAACTCCCATCCTTCTTCTTCACAAATAACACCGGAGCACCCCAAGGGGATGCGCTTGGTCTAATGAAGCCTTTACTTAACAACTATTAAAGTTGGGCCTTTAACTCCCTTAACTCTGCTGGAGCCATTCTATAAGGGGGTATGGAAATGGGGCGAGTATCCGGCTCCAGATCAATGCAAAAGTCAATATCCCTATCCGGTGGCATACCAGGAAGGTCTGCAGGGAACACATCCAGAAACTCACGGACTATCGAAACCGACTCAATTGAAGGTACTTGGGTAGTATCATCCCTGAGGTGTGCCAAGAACGCTAAACACCCTTTACTAACCATTCTCTTAGCACGAAGAAAGGAGATGATACGAACTGGAGTGGAAGTGTAGTCACCCTCCCACACTAACGGATCTGTTCCAGGCTTGGCCAACGTTACCGTTTTAGCATTAAAATCTTAGATTGCAAAATTCGGACAGTCATACCCAGAATTACATCGAAATCAACCATTTCTAAGATAACCAAGTCTACATGTGTATTGCTCCCCACAAAAGTCACCAGACAAGACCTATATACCTTTTCAACTATCACAGACTCACCCACCGGAGTAGAAACACGAATAGGCATGTCAAGCAATTCACAATGTAAATTAAGACCAGTAGCAAATGAGGAAGATACATATGAAAATGTGGATCCAGGATCAAATAATACAGAAGCCATGCAATCACAAACCAAAATATTACCTGTGATAACAGCATCAGATGTCTCCGCTTCAGACCGCCCGGGGAAAGCGTAACAATGGGCCCTATCACCTGTCTGCCCATTGCCCCTACCATGTTGTGCTGTAGTGGCTCCAGTTTGCCCGTCACCCCGGCCGTTTTGGTGACCACCATTTCCTCGGCCACCACGTCCTCCAGAATGACGGCCTCTTCTATGACTACCTCTACCTCTGACTATTGGAGGTCTGTAACTCTGTTTTGGACAATACCTCTTAATGTGTCCAGTCTCCCCACATCCATAACACTCTCTGGATTCAAGCGTTGGTCTCTGTGAGAATGAAGAAGTCTGGGGATAACCTCCAAACTCAGAGAAATGTTGACCGGTCTGCGATGGACCCCCAACTACAGCCTGTAGTGAAGACTGAATAGGTCGGGCTGGATAACCTCCTGCACCCTGCCCTCTAGAGTAAGAACCATTAAACTCACCTCACTTACGAAACCTTTTAGATGTCGATGCCATGGTGAAGTCATCAGGCTTCACTCCCTCCACCTCTATCACGAAGTCTACCACTTCCTGAAAGGATTTTGCTGTAGCCGCTACCTGTAAGGCTGAAATCCACAAATCTAACCTCAACCCCTTCACAAAACGGCGAATCCGTTCTTGTGGACTGAAACAAAGCTGGGTGGCATACTTGGATAATGCACGAAACTTAGCCTCATACGCGGTAACCGACATCCTGTCTTGCTCTAGGCTCAAGAACTCATCTCTCCTCCTATCCCTCAAGGTCTAGGGGATATACTTCTCCATAAATAAGCTAGAGAATGACGCCCAATTCATAGGTGATGTCTGTGCGGGTTGACACTCAACATATGACCTCCACCACATTTTGGCATTTCCCTGAAACTGATAGGTTACAAACTCAACGCCAAATCGTTCCACTATGCCCATTTTATGTAGTAACTCATGACAATCAACAAGAAAATCGTAGGCATCCTCAGATTCAGCACCCTTGAAGACTGGAGGTTTCAATTTCAAGAACTTACTGAAAAGTTCATGCTGATCACTTGTCATTATAGGCCCTGTAGTCAAACGAGGGAACGTGCCTATTTACAATGAGGCATCCATGCGGGGAGCCTCAGCAACGGCCTGTCGTACTTCCGGAACCTGAGGTGCTGGTGCAGAAAACACTGGAGGTGTCTGGCCTTGATCAGATAACCCGCTAAGATAAGAAAGAACCTGATTAATCATCTCTGGAATAGGATGGGGTGGTAATTCCTCATTCTGCACTTGCTCATTTTCCCCTTCCTCACCCTCTCTTTCTACTTCCTCAGTCGGTGGAGGAGTCACCGCCCTAGTACTAGATGGGCCACGTGCATGTCCTCTTCCTCTAGAGGACGTTCTCCCGCGACCTCTACCACAGCCTCTCGCCACTGCTCCTCTTCGAGCTACAGCCCAGTGGCTGGCTCAGACGCATCTTGTCTTGCCCTTGTTGGTGTTGGCGCAGTTGTTGCTCTAGTTCTAACCATCTGCGCAATAGAGTGAAGATGGTCAGATACCAATTTGTATCGCGTAGATACCAATTGGATACAAGTAATAGCACGAAAGAAAGAAAAAAAGAATGGAATTTTCCTAAAGTCTTATAGCCTCTCAAAGAAAAGTAAAGGCGTCCCCCTACCGTTCCTTAAGACTCTACTAGACTCGTTCTTGTGTGATGAGACCAACGAACCTAATGCTCTGATACCAAGTTTGTCACGACCCAAAACGAGCCGCGAGTGGCACCCACACTTATCCTACTATGTGAGCGAACCAACCAATCTAAACCACAACATTTACCAATATTTCAAACATAACGAACAAAATATGATGCGGAAGACTTAAAACTCATTAATATAACCAATAATTAACTTCTAAAATTCAATCTTATTATTCCCAAAAACTGGAAGTCATCACCACAAGAACATCTATCCTCATACTACTAAATCTAAGAATGTCTAAGAAGCTAAAATAAATAAACAGCTAGTCCATGCCGGAATTTCAGGGCATCAAGACATGAAGAGGAAGATCCTGTCCAAGCTAGAAGAAATAGCTCACCCTGAAATCTGGCGTGATGAAGACTGACTAGACTTGAGTTAAAGACGATGGCACGTTTGCTGCACTCCACAATTAACAAATAAAAACAAATACAAGTAGGGGTCAGTACAAGGCACAAGTACTGAGTAGGTATTATCGGCCAACTCAAAATAGAAAACAGTATATATCAAATAATAATATAAAATCAACCAATATTCTTAACAGGTGACAACAACAATTACCATAACCCTTGGTCACAACGCCAAGCACAGCTATGAGGACTCAAGCCTCCACACCATACTCATTTGGGAAACAGGTTCTTTAGATTGAGTATATTAACATATTTCAATATTCATTCTCTTTACTATCCTGGTGTCGGAACGTGACACTCCGATCCATATACTATTCTGGTGTCGGAACGTGACACTCCGATCCATATACTATCCTCGTTTCGGAACGTGACACTCCGATCCATATACTATCCTTGTGTCAGAACGTGACACTCCGATTCATATACTATCCTGGTGTCGGAATGTGACACTCCGATCCATATACTATCTTGGTGTCGGAACGTGACACCCGATCCTCTAATTCTATCCTGGTGTCGGAACGTGACACCCGATCGTCTTATCTCATTAATTTAGTTCATCAAGCCTTCTTTTATACCAAGGCATCATCATTAACAAAGTAAATTTAAGATTTAAGATTCACAGCCTCATCTTCCCAACCCATTACAATTACATCATCACATCATGCAAGCACACAATTAAGCATATAGAAGACTTTACAATACTACCAATACATATCATTCGCTATTAAGAGTTTACTATGAAGTAGCATAAACCATAACCATAACCTACCTCCACCGAAGAATTGCGATCAGACAAGCTATCTTCCCAAAACCTTTGCTTTCCTTGCGTTCTTCTCTTCCTCTCGATCGTTTCTCTCTTTTCTCTCTGTTCTTTCTGTTTTTCTTATTCAAACCCTTTTTCTTTTACCCTAATTGTCATATAATTAAGTATAAAAGATGATAAAAATAACCTACTATTTATTTCAAGGTTATTTCCTTTAACCCCCAAGTAATTTAATTATTAACATCCACCTACTAACTTCATAATTATAAGCATGAATAGTCCAAAACGCCCCTTAAAAACTTTTAACAGAAATCCGACCCAGTCAGGGTTACGCAACTTGTGACGGTCCGTCCTGCAGGTCCGTCACAAAGTTCAGAGAGTTAATTCTGTGGAAAGATTTGTGACGGTATGTCGTGCCAACGACGGTCCGTCCTGTCATTCCGTCACGAAGTTCAGAGAGTCGATCTCAGTATCCAAATTTCAGAATTCTAAGTGTTTTGGAACGAGACCCCCTCGACGGTCTGTCATGCCCATGACGGTCCGTCGTGGGATCAGTCGACCCAGACAGTGATTTCCAGAAATAAACTCTGCTGCTCAAAACGACTAAACAGGTCGTTACAATTATTCAAAGTTTGATAGGTGAAACTTTTTTCATATCTAATTTATCATTCTTTTAGTCATGATCTTAGCTACTTAAATTATTAATAATTTAGAGAATTATTCTTCATTACCGTATATAGTTGATTATATAATATTGTAATTAAACTAGCAATAATATTAAATACAACAACAACGGGTAACTACCATTTAAATAGTGTGTTATTGGCAAACTGTTGGTTGACCACCATAATTTTGAGGGATATGTTAATTACCATCAATTACAATATCTACCTACGATAATTCTCTTAAAATAACTGAAAAAATGGTACAATGCTACACAAAATAAAATATGAGAAAGAAATCACTAAAAATATGACATGATGCTATAAAAATCAAAGATAAGAAAGTATCACTAGAAAGATACATGGTGACCCAAATTTTGTTCAAATAATTGTTGGCCAGACGGCGACATGCATGAGTAATAGCCACCCTCGACAACGAAAGCTCTTTGATTACTTAGAAAGACTGAAGACACTATCATGATATCATATGAACAAGAGAAAAAACATGATTTTTATTCCTTTTAGAAAGGAGGGTCTCCTTTTAAGATTACAAGAAAACTATGCATGTTAAACCATTTAACATGGTAAAACTATACATGGTAAGTACAGTCAGAGAAAATTATATAGAAATATTGCGTAATCAACTATATATGGTAGGTAGAAATTCTAATTTATGATAATTAACAATAGATACAAAGGGAGAGAGGCGGGAAAAGTCAGCTATATATCAATACACTTGAATATAAATATCTAGAATAAATTAGACCTAATTTTGAACCTCGTATATATGAGATACATGTAATTGAATGTGTCAAATACATGCATCGAGAGACCAAAATTTGACACAATAATAATTTCAAACTCATGAAAAAGACATGTATTAGGCCTTAAACAAATTAAATTTGCTTTATTTACCCTATTAAATTCAATAACGTTACAACATTTAATAAATTTTACCAATAAAACATAGTAAAAGAATACATGTAACCTTTTTCTCTTTTTAAAATGGTAAGAAAAATTATAAAATGAATTTATAACTGACATGTGTCACTATTAAGTGGTTACCTCTTGGGATCAATTTCCAAAGTGCTTCATAAGCCATGTGATCATGCTATCCTCTTCACGCTTTTTCTACCCTCCCACCCATAAATTTTATCCTTTATAAGTTCCCAATGGCCTAACATTTTCTCCACACTGAAACTTTTGTGGAGTTTTTATTTTCCCAGTTTATAGTTTTTTAGTTCAAAATTCAATAGTTTTCTTAGATTAGATTTTGTTAACATGGAGAAAGCTAAAGAAAAAATAGGAACTTCAAGGAATGTAGAGAATAAAAATATGAAGCTAAATCTAGGGCTTCCATTGAATGGTAATTTTGATGTTCACTTGAAAAAAATAAATTATTTTATGTGAATAACTGATAAAATATTTTTTGATGTTTCTAGGTGAATCGCAAGGATGTGTTGCTTCAAGTGTAGCTGAGGTTGAAATCCAACAATCACCAACTCAAGGTATCAAGATTTTACGAAATAATTATATATATCTAGTCAATTTTAATTTGTACCAAAATTAAAGTGGGAAATAATTTATACTTTTACCTTTAGTTCACGATTTGAAATCATATTCAATTGAATAGAAATAACTTGTGTATTCAGAGGAAAATATTGCTCAAGAGAAGTTCGAAAACTTTGTGCTCAACAATATGGCTAATGTCTACACAAAAGGTGAAGGACCGAAAGGAAAGAAGATTGAAGGACTTTTATACTCGTGTAAGGAGATAGATGAAGTAAAGATAGTTTGTCTTTGTCATGGCAATTTTCTAAATGCAGATGAATTTTTCAAACATGCTGGTGGTGGTGACGTAGTAAACCCTTTAGAACATATATTTATTGAAGGAAAACAAATTAAGTAGACTTAATATCGGTGTTATTTGATCCTTTATTTTGTTGTTGTGCCGAATAATTCAATGGTTATTTCCCAAGAGGGCAGTAGTTTTTGTATCGATGTTATTTCATCTTTCATTTTGTTGTTGTACTGACTAAAGTTCCTCCCATCAAAGCTATTTTAAGGTTATTTTGCAGTCATTCGGCTTTTTTTGATGCATATTTTTTAAAGTTTAATTCATCTTTCCTTTTGTTGTTGTACTGACTAAATTAAAGTTCCTCCCATTAGTTATATTAAGGTTATTTTCCAATCATTCAGATTGTTTTTTTGCTACTCGTTGCGTTTTTTTTTTAATCTTAATTAGAAGCAACTAACAGTTTCTATTCTACACAAATTACAAATATTGATCCCTTATTCTATTCTTTTAAAATTCGATATCAAGCCACTAAACTAAATAATGCATTTAATTTCAACCTATTTGTAAAAAGCATTTCGCATGTTCCTCAACATGAGAAAGGAGAAGAGTTGTCTATGAGTGAATATCACGGGGTAATGTCATTTATTTTTAAATCGACTAATTAATATTGTAAAAATGTCACTTTCTAATTATCTCTATTCGATTATGTGTAGTTTTGTTCTTCTCTTGTAGGAATTTGAAATATTAATGTGCTAATTAGGATTTGGGGTTAAACTTTTTAAAGGATTCTTTTGTTATTTTTCGACTACAAGTTTTTCATTTCTTGCTAAACTTTGAAACACGTGATATAAGTTGATTTCTTAATGTGTTAGGATTCACTATCAACTGCTAGCTTTAAGGTTTTCTACGTCTATTTTCCATGTTTGTGTAATGATCCAGATGGTCATTTTCGAAAATTTCAAATATTTATTTAACTAGAGTAAATTAATTAAAAGTTAATTATTAAATAGTTAATTTTTGTTACAGATTAATGGATCAGGTTTTTAATTTATTTAATACCACTTGACTATATATAAGAAAATAAATTATTAGGGTTGAGGATTTTTGGGTCATGACTTAAGAAAAAAAGAAGAGAATGGAAATCGATTGTGGAAAGGGAGCCGTCGTAGAAATCAAAAGACGAGTTTCAGGTGATACAAATTTGCTATATGTTTTTCCTTTTAAATTATTATTATAATATGTAGGTAATTAAGGAATTTTGATTTTTCAATCCCTGCCAATTTTTGCTTTAACAATTAATGGGAAAATATCATTTATGGTCACTTGTTTGCAATTTTAGTGGATGAATTATGGAGTAAATATGACCAATGATAATCCAATCATTGGAAGATGGCATAGTATAGTGTAAATGCACAAATAACGTTCTACTATTAGTTCAAGTTTAAGTATGATTCTGTAGGTTTAAGTATCATTCCATAAGTGGTTTCGATTTCATACTTTTTTTTATAACAACCATATAATTCATGTTTTTCTATACTGAAATAGGTAATTAAATATTAGCGGTATAATCTTATATAAATACCATTAGTTTTATGATATTGGAAAAGAATTGGGACATAACTTAAGCTTGAAACTTAGGAACTTGATTATAGATTGGGTGATCTTTTGAGTCTAGGCTTAACCTATAGTAATGTGGGTGTTGTTAATTTCGAAACCTTATTATGAATATATACTTGAATAGATTGCATCGATTTGGAAGGTCAATAGAAAGGAAAGGCTCAAGTCCCAGAGTGATTATTCGATTGGTTAAGGCAAGTGAATTTCTAAACTCTTGTTAAGTGTATGGAATGCGTGTATTTCCTTGTGGTATATGTTATATATGTTTGGGAGTAATGGGACTTGGTGATGGGTTGACTTCCACATTGATTAATTCTAATGATGAAAACAAAGGGTAATAAAAGGCAATGTCAATAATGGGTTGTGTGTGATGTGTTGATAATAACGAATGATTTGAAAGGCTTGTTGAATCATTGTTGATGTTGTAAATTGTGCAATATTATGAAAATGGTGATATACTCTTTATTTCTGTGAACATGTCATTTGCATTATTTTGACACATGGTTGTGAAAAGTGTTATGTGCATTGAGAAAGAATGAGAGCTTAAAGAGAATGTACCATTTCGAGGGACGTATCGCGCGTCGCGATGGATACTATATTACGAGGGACGTATCGCGCGCCGCGATGGATACTATATTTCGAGGGACGTATCGCGCGCCGTGATGGTTACTATTATCGAGGGTCGTGTCGTACGCCGCGACAGATGCATGGACAGATATGTCCCCCATGGGTCCCGGACTGAGAGACAGCGGGTGTGTATCACTAGGTCAGACATGCATCATTATACTTGACATTGCATTTCATTGCATTGCACATACTTATCATTAGTGAATTTGATATCGTGTTTTGCTGATCTTCCAATTGCCTTTCTGCGGAACTTGTGATTGATCAATATTGAGCTTGTTATTGCGGATATGTAGTTTGTTGAAGTATTGTTATTGCGGATATGTAGTTTGTTGAAGTATTGTTATTGAGGATATGTAATTTGCTATAGTGTTGTTGTTGAATATATGTAATTTGTCTAACTGTTGTTATTGAGCTATGTGCTATGTAAACTATGAGCTGTTAGGTTGGGTTGATTTTAATGCAGGTTGTAGTTGTGGAGGTTCGGTTGGGGGTGGTAGGAGTACCCGTATTTCATCTGCTTAGCTTGTGTTTAGAGGTTTACTTGCTGAGTACCGTGTGGTTTCGTACTCACCCCTTGCTTCTACAAATTTTTGTAGGTTATGAGCCTGGATTTTTGTTTTACTTGTCATTCTCTTCTTTTCCGAGGCTTCTTGGAGATTTGTCAGGTAGCTGTTTCCATCGCAGCAGACTTTCTTCTCCTTAATTATGATCTTGTTCTATTTTAGAAACAAGTTCATTTGAGACTTGAGTTTTTCTTTTGAATCAATTGTAATACTTTAGAGTCTTGTACACGTGACTACCAGGTTTTGGGGGTTTTATTAAGTTACTTATATTTTATTTCCGCACTTTATTGTAATGATTAAGTTTTAGGCTGACTTGTCTTGGTGGGATAAGACGAGTGCCATCACACCCATTTTTGGGTCGTCACAAAATGGTATCAGAGCCCCAGGTTCATAGGTCTGACGTGTGTACAAGTCGAGTCTAAATAAAGTCTCGATGATCGGTACGGAGACGTCTATACCTATCTTCGAGAGGCTGTAGTGACTTTTAGGAAATATCTTCACTTCTTGGATCTCTATTGTGCGTACTTGGTCACATTTTGATTCTTATCGCTTCACTCCATTCGCTCTCATTTATGTGATGACTCGTGTGTAATTCCTTTTGTAAATCATTGGCATGTCGTGTATTGGTTTGATGTTAGATCTGGTATTAAGGTGGAAATGATATACTTATGAAACAAATGCGTGATCATATTTGAAAGAGTTGAGTAAGGTTAGTTATCATTGTAAAATAATAATGATAAATATAGTACTTATCTGGTATAATCAAAATATGGAGTGGTTCGAAAATCAAAAGTTAAATGTTCAAAGAGTTGGCTAGATAATGAATAGTGTAACCTTGAAAAATACCATTGATATATTTGTCATAACATTAATGGGTTGCTTAGCGAATGATGTTGCATCAATTGAGGTCAAAATCTCTTTTGTGGTTCCATAGACTGAGAGTGTACCAAAGAAAGTCATGTTACGACTATTACAATGGTACTGATGGGTACTTGGTTAGAATTATGGACTGTGTTACTTTTGATATTGACCTTGCTTACGAAAGAATACATATAGTTTGGGCTAGATATGAGAGCGAATTTGATAATATTTTAAAGTCATTCGATAGGTAGAAATGTGTGGGCTATTTGGGTACGGACTTTTCGGTAGATATGATGTATTCTAGTGGTAGATCTAACAGTTTTTCACGATTTGGTACTACAGTTGTATGAAAACAGATACATTGATTGTCAAGTGTTAATACTAACTATTAAGGAATTATCAATTTTATCACATGCTCATAGAGTAAGATTTGATGTTGCATTCAAATTTGAGAAACCAACTAGCTTGTTACTATGAATGAATGGGTTAAGCGTGTGTATAAGGAAGCTTTTAGTGGTGGATCTTTGGTATGATATTGATATGTTCAGGTTGTGAAATGTATTTTGTGGATTGTAAATGAGTGTTGATTTCATCGTAAACTCCATGGAAGTGGAAATATGGACGATAAGCTTACAAGTAAAGGAAGTCTCAAAAAGTATACTTGTGTGAATGTAATTGAGAATTTTAGTAAGAAAGTGCATATAAATTAAGTAAGTACCTTGGATGGTTGACATAGCTAGGTTTGGATTGTCATGTTAATGGCGAGGCTAAATTCGTTTTGAGGGAAATGACGAACTGAGCATAATGATAATAAGAGTTCCTGATGGATTATACAAATATGCAACTATATGATAAAGATTATTGGTTAAATGATTTTTTTTATGATAGTGACGACCTGCGAGTATTTATTGATATGATCTGCTACTGTTTGATGAGTAACGTGGTTGCATAGAAAGTTATAGGAGGTGTTGGGACTCTGCTTGAATAAAATTGAAAAGAGCTAGAGTCAGAAATGAAAAGAATTAGTGGGATCTAGTTTAGCCATTGGAAGGAGGTTATCGAGAATAAAGATATTTACTTTGAGTGCAATTACAAAAGATATATCTTCAAATGGTAGAAAATGGAGTTTAGAGACATGTGATTTCATCTATTTTTCTCTACTTATGATAATAGTGTCACAGGTTCATCATATTGGTTAAATACTATTTGATAAAATTCAAGAAAGAAGTCCAAAGACATTTGACTTGAGTGTTATGATAAGTTTTTTTTTATGATTTTGAGTTTTACAATGAGTATGGTTCGATTTTAGGCAAATGATATGATAAGGTCGAGGGAGAGGCGATCAATGACAAACTAAGATACATTAATTCCTGAAAATATTCTAGTTATAAGTTAATGTTGATAGATAAATGGATTGAGTTATGCAGTTGGAATCAGATTTCAAGTTTTTCATTACAAGTCGACATTCGTGGTAATATGTTTTGTCAAGGTATGAATTGGTAAGGGGTAAGAACTGATTGATCACATTGAGTATGAAGTATTTGAGGGACTTAAAAATAATTTGAGTAGTAAATTTGGTTACTTTTGATTGTTATACCTAAATGAGATTTCATGTAATGTTTTTATTTCAAGGATAAGATAAAAATACCATAGGTTGTTGGTCAAAGGATAAGATTGGTAAGCGAGTCAACCAAAGAAACAAAAGTTGATGTATTGAAGAGTTCATGATACTCAAAATTTTGTGCCATAAGAAGAATTTAAGCAAAACGGAAGAATAAGACCTTTTATATAAAATCTTGGTTTGAAGTTGAAGGACGTATGAATTTTCATGTATAATAACTAATATGATTATGGATGTGAATTTGTTTGGTATAGACGTACCAGGTTTTCGTCAGCAATTTTTATGAATGTAGAGTTTTGTTTTGAGTGAAAAAAAAACAGTGTGGTGTGTAAGATTTTGTGTTATTATGTCGGGCTAATTTATTCAGAGTATGGTAGATGACTATGGATACACAATAGTATGAACCTACAGTTTACAATGTTAATGAGGATTTGGAGGGGATTAAAACTAATTTACTGATGGGACAATATTAGATTGGTATGATGTGTTACATAGGCAATTGATAGTGAGTAGAGATGATGAGCTAGCTTATAGTATCTAAATTATTCGAGTGATCAAGAATATTTCTTTGATTTTTGGCATGAGGTGCATGATGGTTGAAAATGACATGTAAAAGTTTGTGTGACGTTAACATTGGTGTGATTAAGTTGTTGTACCTCGATGAAAAAGTACTTAGATTTGAAATTAGTGCTATCAATCTTAGTTGTGACTCATATCTTTCATGTAATGCTTATATGGAAGGAATAACTTGTTTTATTCGACCTTGCTTCTGTGTATTCTTATGTAATCACCTTCTTCATGTTGAGCACTATTAAAGTTTGATTCCCTACGTATATTACGCGTGTTTCCACATTTATTGGTGAATTCTTAGTGGTGGATCGGATGAACCGATCCTCTTATGTCCCTTGATATGATGAGATCCTTGGGCAGAATTGATCATTTCAGTTATGATAGGTTTGGTTTTGTATGGAAGTTAGAGTATATAAGTAGTTCTACATGCACAACCTTGTTTATGAGAAATTATATATGAAACATGAAGAGTTACAATTATCTAAGAATATTGCTAGAGGTTTTGCATTTTGAAGTATATCACTCACTAGGTGATTACTTGATCTTAGTCTTCTTTGGGTTAGATAAATTTGATTCTCTATGGATGAATACTCAGTGTCTAAAGATAATATTTTTTTTAAAAACTTAAGCTCGTGAAAAGATTGTGTTGGAAAATAAAATTGTTATAAGATATGTGATGGTATGTGCATTATAAGCGTCTGGTGGTTGGTTCAGGCTCACTTATGGTTGTAATCCGTATTGATTCAAAAGATTATCTTGGATATGTGAGAAAAGATTCGCCATGGTAACTGTGTGATTGTTCATAAGATGGTTCATAATGAATTCATGTGTTAGTCTGTGGCATGGTAATAACTCCTGATTTGTATGTCTGCCAAAGCTTGATTCGAAAGTTTAGTTCTTAGTAATTGATCTTGATGAAATAGTCTTAAAGAAGAATTCACTTAGAGAGATGAACATCCACCTAGAAGGTCATAACTTAAGCTTTTAGTATACATCAGCTATTCTTCCTTCTTCTTCCTTATGTTCGAGGACGAACATGATTTTTAGTGGTGGATAATGTAATGATCCAGATGGTCATTTTCGAAAATTTCAAATATTTATTTAACTAGAGTAAATTAATTAAAAGTTAATTATTAAATAGTTAATTTTTGTTACAGATTAATGGATCAGGTTTTTAATTTATTTAATACCACTTGACTATATATAAGAAAATAAATTATTAGGGTTGAGGATTTTTGGGTCATGACTTAAGAAAAAAAGAAGAGAATGGAAATCGATTGTGGAAAGGGAGCCGTCGTAGAAATCAAAAGACGAGTTTCAGGTGATACAAATTTGCTATATGTTTTTCCTTTTAAATTATTATTATAATATGTAGGTAATTAAGGAATTTTGATTTTTCAATCCCTGCCAATTTTTGCTTTAACAATTAATGGGAAAATATCATTTATGGTCACTTGTTTGCAATTTTAGTGGATGAATTATGGAGTAAATATGACCAATGATAATCCAATCATTGGAAGATGGCATAGTATAGTGTAAATGCACAAATAACGTTCTACTATTAGTTCAAGTTTAAGTATGATTCTGTAGGTTTAAGTATCATTCCATAAGTGGTTTCGATTTCATACTTTTTTTTTATAACAACCATATAATTCATGTTTTTCTATACTGAAATAGGTAATTAAATATTAGCGGTATAATCTTATATAAATACCATTAGTTTTATGATATTGGAAAACAATTGGGACATAACTTAAGCTTGAAACTTAGGAACTTGATTATAGATTGGGTGATCTTTTGAGTCTAGGCTTAACCTATAGTAATGTGGGTGTTGTTAATTTCGAAACCTTATTATGAATATATACTTGAATAGATTGCATCGATTTGGAAGGTCAATAGAAAGGAAAGGCTCAAGTCCCAGAGTGATTATTCGATTGGTTAAGGCAAGTGAATTTCTAAACTCTTGTTAAGTGTATGGAATGCGTGTATTTCCTTGTGGTATATGTTATATATGTTTGGGAGTAATGGGACTTGGTGATGGGTTAACTTCCACATTGATTAATTCTAATGATGAAAACAAAGGGTAATAAAAGGCAATGTCAATAATGGGTTGTGTGTGATGTGTTGATAATAACGAATGATTTGAAAGGCTTGTTGAATCATTGTTGATGTTGTAAATTGTGCAATATTATGAAAATGGTGATATACTCTTTATTTCTGTGAACATGTCATTTGCATTATTTTGACACATGGTTGTGAAAAGTGTTATGTGCATTGAGAAAGAATGAGAGCTTAAAGAGAATGTACCATTTCGAGGGACGTATCGCGCGTCGCGATGGATACTATATTACGAGGGACGTATCGCGCGCCGCGATGGATACTATATTTCGAGGGACGTATCGCGCGCCGTGATGGTTACTATTATCGAGGGTCGTGTCGTACGCCGCGACAGATGCATGGACAGATATGTCCCCCATGGGTCCCGGACTGAGAGACAGCGGGTGTATATCACTAGGTCAGACATGTATCATTATACTTGACATTGCATTCCATTGCATTGCACATACTTATCATTAGTGAATTTGATATCGTGTTTTGCTGATCTTCCAATTGCCTTTCTGCGGAACTTGTGATTGATCAATATTGAGCTTGTTATTGCGGATATGTAGTTTGTTGAAGTATTGTTATTGAGGATATGTAATTTGCTATAGTGTTGTTGTTGAATATATGTAATTTGTCTAACTGTTGTTATTGAGCTATGTGTTATGTAAACTGTGAGCTGTTAGGTTGGGTTGATTTTAATGCAGGTTGTAGTTGTGGAGGTTCGGTTGGGGGTGGTAGGAGTACCCGTATTTCATCCGCTTAGCTTGTGTTTAGAGGTTTACTTGCTGAGTACCGTGTGGTTTCGTACTGACCCCTTGCTTCTACAAATTTTTGTAGGTTATGAGCCTGGATTTTTGTTTTACTTGTCATTCTCTTCTTTTCCGAGGCTTCTTGGAGATTTGTCAGGTAGCTGTTTCCGTCGCAACAGACTTTCTTCTCCTTAATTATGATCTTGTTCTATTCTAGAAACAAGTTCATTTGAACTTGAGTTTTTCTTTTGAATCAATTGTAATACTTTAGAGGCTTGTACACGTGACTACCAGGTTTTGGGGGTTTTATTAAGTTACTTATATTTTATTTCCGCACTTTATTGTAATGATTAAGTTTTAGGCTGACTTGTCTTGGTGGGATAAGACGAGTGCCATCACGCCCATTTTTGGGTCGTGACAGTTAGAATATCTATTTCTTGCTAAAGCTGACAATTATATGTTAATATATATGTTATCCCTCTTTGATTATGTATATTTTGGTTCTTCCGGTAAGAATTGTAGTATTCATGTGTTAATTAAAATTTGGGGGTTAGCTTTTTAAGGATTACTAAGTTATATTTTTACTTAGAATTTTAATTTTTTGATAAATCTTGAAAACCTTAGAATTTTTAGTTTTTTTGTTTATGTTTTAGGTAGGTCTTAACTATTTTAGATATTTCTAAGTTTATTTGTAGAAGTTAGAATTTTTATTTCTTGCTAAATAAAATAATTATTTGTTAATACATATATTATTAATTGCATATTGTGTTGCGCTGCTATTTTTTATTTTATTTTTTGCATATGTGACTGATTTTTATATAAATATTCTTAAAATCGTCAAAATCTACACAAAATACTACATCACAAATATTTTTAAAAAGATTCATTACTTGGTGTATCCATCATCTACTACCAAACACATAAAAAAGAACATATATAGGGTGTAAATTGAATTTTTAAAAAAAGAAGTCGGCCTTCAATGTATAAAATTAACGTAAATAAAGTGGTATTTGCAAATTAATTTAGATTGTTTTGTAAGGAAATGACTCATAATTAATATATGTATTATAAATAGGGAGGAGTATAAAAAAAAGTCAAATACGACTATTTAGGACATTTAATTATCATAAGAAATACATTTAATTATCATAAGAAATATGTTAGAATAATTAACATATTAAATATTCATCAAAAGGTATATAAAATAAACTATACATATCCTTTTATCACGAGATATATGTATGTAGGTATATATTGACGCATCAAAATTTAATTAAATTTGTACTATTGCAAACCAAAATGCATTTAAATATTTTATTCCAAATTAACTAATGAAATTTCTGTAAGTTTTCTAATAATATTTGGTTATACAGAGCCTTCTTCAGGAAAAAAATCACAAAATAAGTTTCAAGTTCAAAAGTGTAATTTTAATAACTTTTTCAAGTGAATATTATTTTTCTAACTTACAAAGTTTTCACTTCTATTTATCTAAACCTAACTCGATTTCTAAATAGAGGTATATATTTTATTTAAAAAGACTTCTTATTTTTTTTTAAAAAAAAATATTATACTTTAATGGGATTCTTCATACTAGCACTCCCTCCTAAGACCACACATGCAAGTTCACCCTCATATAACTCATGTCACGATGTTTTTCCTTCTCACGCTTTATTATAATTAAATTAGGAAAAGACATTAATTTTCTTTGAAAATTTAGTTATTTGAACTATCATATCGATCTATTCTATATCTAAACAACTTAAAAGTAAATTTGTTCACCCCTAAAATTGAAACGGAAAAAAAAACTAACAAAGAAAGTAACACGCGAGTAAGGAAAATTAAAGTTATAAAAAGCAATAAAAAATGAAAACTCTCATTACCTCCACAACTTCAAAGCATCACGACGACGATAGTCTGGTGGTGTTGATTGTTGTGGTTGTTTGTTAGTTGTTCAAATCTGAAAGTGCAGAACTCATTGGAACGTCATCAAAATAGTGATTGATTGATTTGAGCTTGCCGGAATACCAACAAAATAAGATAAAAGAATAAAATAAAAAAAGGATAAGGAGAAAGGGTTTCATTCGATGTTTCTCGATGGTTGATTTGAGGTTTTAGTGGTTGTTTTCTCTGGTGGTTTGGGTGGTTGTTTGGTGGCTACTAGTTTTTAAGAAAAGAAGAGAAAACGCCGTTGTGAAGGTTGTGGTGGTGATTAGTGTGGTGTTCTTTGGCGGAGAAGACGAAGAAAATTGTGGTATGAGTTGAAATGAGTAATTTTTCTTACAAGATCACAAATAAAGTGAGTAGGATTAATGGATGAAAAAAATATTTAAAAAATTTAATAATTAAATAGAAATTAATCAGTGTAAAATATAAAATTAATAAAAGAAACGTTAATCATAAAGAAAACAAACTAAAAAGAATATAGTTTCTGATGTGGAGCTGACATATAGACTAGTGTTGAGGTAGCAATTCTTGTAATACATCACATATGGTAAGAATAGTGTTACACGTTTTAAAATGGTATTAAATTTATTTTTAAATAATAAAATTGTAATATATACTTCTAATAGTTTAAATAAGTTGTTTTTTTTTTTCAAAACAAGCTCAGGGAAAATTGATGTATTTTCCCTTTAAAAAAAACAATAATGTCATTTTATCAAATATAAGGTGGACAACTCGACTTATTATAAAACTAAGTTCCAACATCTTTAGTCCCAGTCATATTATTTGGCTGATAGCTTTAGCAAATAGAACTTATTTTTAAAATTTAAAAAGATAAAAAAAGATTTATTAATTTTTTTCATGATCAATCATCATTATTTTTTTAGCATAATAGCAATAATATATTATATATAATTTTATAAAGTGAAGATTATTTTACCAGTGAAGTAGTATTAATTAAGTGCGTATTTAGGAATGGTAAAAGGATGATTTAGACTTGTATGATTTCATTTCATTTATATTGGGGGTAGGAAAGAAAATTGCAGGGTGAAGAATCGAATCTCTACTGATAAAGTAAAATAAATAACCAACCAACTGAATTGAGCTATTAAGATTCCTCTAAACTTATTATGATTAATGTTATCACATATTTTTATTTAAATGCATAAAAAAAACCTTGATATACAGATAATATGATAAAGTAGGACCGAAGCTTGGAACTTGTTTCATCAAACTATTAAAATTTATTAATTTTTTTAAAAATCATTTTTTTCTAGCATTTTTTTTTGAAAAAGAAAAATCTTATGTGAGAAAGAAAATTATTTTTGATCACCCAATGTAAAAAATACTTTTAAGTAGCAACTAAAAAGTGTTTTGCCAAATTTTGAGATGTGTTTTACCAAAAATCTCCAGTGAGCAACAATTAGTATGATGAGACATGTTTTTGAATTGTATATTTATATTTAGAAAATTAGTACAACTCTTGTTAATATTAATTATTATTATTATTATTATTATTATTATTATTATTATTATTATTATTATTATTATTATTATTATTATAAGAATTCAGTCAACTGAATATATAAGAATAAAAATGAATGTGTTCAATGAAGATGGCATGTAAGAAAAAAGGAGTACGGTACCAATTATAAAACATAAAACGAATCCCAAATATTATTATTATTTTATTTCAACAAACTATATGCATATGGGGTTTTGTTATTTCTTCAATATATGTATAAATATAAAAAACATATTGTACTTTTTTTGTTGTTCTTTTCTCATTATTCAAATATCAAAATGAAAGAATACTAATGAAACAAATGTTTTGAATAATTGATATTTTGGTTTTTACACATATGTTTTGAATTTTTCTTTTTTGATTTGTCAGTAATAATTTTCTACCACGTAAATATAAAAATAAGTTTCGTGTGTATTATATCATTCTCAAAATATTTATGAAAACATTAAATATGTTGCTATTTAAGTCGAAATATATGAATTAAGAAATTCACTTCATGAAGATAGATTGATTCACTTGGTATTTCGCTTGGTGACTCATTGTGTTGGATTATATTGTGAACACCAACACTTAACTTAATATTCTCAATTGCTTTATAACAGTGAACTGATCATTAACAGAGCTTATAGTAATGACCTAATTTCATCGTCTCCTATTTCTAATATTTTTAAAAAGAAATAAGCCCAATGATTAGTTGTTCAATATCTATCTATACATATATTTTAAGTTAGTATTATACGCGTTGATAATATTATTATATGCATTGATACAATATCATAACATTAATGATCTCCAACACAGAAGAAAGAATAGCTTAAAAAATGTAGATAACAAACAAATCAGAAAAAAAGCTTAAATTAAGCGTAATACAATTAGTGACTTTCAGAAAAGGCGAACGAAAAATCAAAAATGATAGAAACTCATAGTAATAAAATCATTATTTTGATATTCAAGAATCAATCAAAACACTTTTACTTTTTTTCTTAAAACTAAAAAATATAACTCAGATGATTGTCTACTTGTTAACTCAAAATCATCTGTTGTTAATAGATATATTTGTTTTTGTCTCCTACTTAGTGTTTTGAGTCCATATCAGAGCTCCAACTAAATTTCGAGTACACATTATTTTTTATATTTAATAAATCTGTGAAGTAGTAAAAAACCTCCTTAAAAATAATGTTAACTATAAAGAAATAAAATGAACAATCCTCTTACATTTTAAACTATGAAAACTTAAAAATAAACAATAATTCCGTGAGTTTAAATAATTGGATGATATAACTTTTAATAAAATTTGCCCTAAGATAATATAACATTTATAATAAAATTAGCCCAAAAAAAAATTTAAGAAATGCATAAATAATAATTTTCATATCCGTAGTGTGAAAGTGAAAACTTTTCACAAATTTTCATGCAGTGATTTTTCAGACACGTGTAAAGTTTGATTTTGTTTCTCAATAGATAATTACAACGGACAGTATTTTTGAATCAATTCCCAAAGTCCCTCCTTAAACCACGTAGCAAGGGGCTATTTTGTTATTTTTCACTTAACCCACAGAAATAAGATTCCTTCACGTTTTTTCCACTTTCATACTTGATTTGTTTTCCTTTATAACCTCCTACACATATGAAGGTTTCTTCCATCATTCATCATTGAAATCCAACTTCATACTTTTATAGAGTTTTTTTTCCTATTAAATTTGTTTAGTTTGAAATTCAATAGCTTTGTCGATTCTTTCAGCTTTTGAAAAAATGGAGAAAGCTAATCATCAAGACAAAGGAAAAAGGATTGTAGAGGATGTAAGTGTAGACTTAACATTAGGGCTTCCGATGGAGACTCAAATAGAGTATTGGAGGCAAAGGAACTTTTTGCCGCCTATGGAGACTGAAATGGCTTGGAGGCGAAGAATGGATGCTGAAATGGATTGGAGGCGAAGAATGGAGACTGAAATTGAGTACAGGCGTAGAATGGAGACTGAAATTGAGTGCAGGCGTAGAATGGAGACTGAGATGGAATGGAGGCAAATCAGTTGTCCATTTTCTGTGATGAGGGCATCTTCCATGCCGCCAATGGAGACTCAAATAGAATGGGGGAAAATGAGTGATCCATTTTCTGTTAATAGGACGGCTTCGTTGCCTCCAATGGAGACTGGGATGGAATGGAAGGAAAGGAGGGACCTCCAGACACAGACGCGCGGGGAGACGCAACAGAATAGATGGGATAAACTAAAGAATGTTATAGTTGTTGAGGAAAAAGAAGGGAATGAAACCTCTTCTTTGCCGTCACCTGGTGGATCTGGATCTGTAGGAAGTTTTGGTTCAGCTAGAACTAATTCTGAAACTCAAGAACACCTACCTAATCAAGGTGATCGAAAATTCAATTGAGTTTTTCCATTTAATTAAAATCTCCATTTTCATTATTTTTTGTTCACTTAATTTTTTTTGGTCTAAAACTAAGAAATATTTTTTTTTCTTCAGTTGATGGAACATTCATTGAAGGTGCATCTGGTAGTTCTAATGAGATACCTCCAGTCAGTGGCACGTTGGAGCAAATGCAACATCTGGTATTAGCAGCCATTGAAGCTACTTATGAGCAATCACCCGACTTTTCGGGAAAAGAGGGACTCAGAAATTTCTTGCTCAAAATGCCTGGTGTTTCCACTTAAGGTGATGGACCAAATGGAAAGAAGACTGAAGGATTTTTATACGCGTATAAGAGGGGAGGAGAAGTGAAGATTGTTTGTATTTGTCATCGTTATTTTCTGACACCAGCCGAATTTGTTAAACATGCTGGTGGAGGTGATTTTGAAAACCCTTTAAGGCTTATAACCGTCGATCCTAATTAATTAAGCTTCGTAGTGACAATGGCTATTGCCCAAAAAACTGTATTAGGTTTAATATCGTTGTTATGTAATTTTTCCTTTTGTTGTTGTACCGAATGACTTCAATGGCTATTTTTCCCAAAAAAAGGCATTAGCTTTGATATTGTTGTTGTTATTTCATCTTTCTTTTTGTTTTTTTACAGGACTAAGTTCCTCCTATCTAAGATAATAATGTTTTTTTCAGGCATACCGCTTGTTTTGTTATGCTATGCATCACCATTTTTGGCGTAATTGGAAGCAACAAACAATTTCTATTTAACAGAATATTTCTGCACCAGGCAAGCCTTAGGTTATTGTCCCCTTTTAGAGTAGATGAATTACACCCTCTATTAAAAAAAAGAGTGATCTAATTTGACTTGATATGAAATTTAAGAAATAAAATAACTTTTTTAATTTTGTGATCCTAATTTAAAATTATGTCAAATGTATCAAAATATTATTGTATATGTCTTTTGGAAAGATGAAATTAAAATGTTATAAAAAATAAAAAACAATAATTCTATTTCATAGGGGTTATAGAAAAAAAATATATCATTAAAAAATACATAATATATTTATCCACATAAGGGACTGCTCAAAGACCAAGTTCATTATTCGTTTCATGCCCAATGACATGGGCTTTTTCTTAGAAGATTATGTCTTACCCTGATCACAATGATCAGGGTTATTAGTACATCTTCTTGATGATATAGATAATGACTTAGCGCTCACTCGAACTTTCTAACATTTTATGTTAGAAAAATGATTGTGTGCATTAGAATAGTTATCTTTTTAACAGCTAAAACATTTCTTTTTGGACACCCTCGACAACAATTAAGTGTGAAATATAAATTATTTGGTGACCTTAACCTTTTCCTAGTTAGGGTTCAAACGTTCTCATCTGCTTGTCTCGAGAAATAATTTAAGCAAATCAATTTATTATCAGATTATTTATTTTATTTTTTTATTTTTTTATTTGTAATAAGAAAGTGTCAAATATACTTTTTACTTTCATTTATTTGTATGTTTTATTAGTATTTGATATGCTATCTAGGAAAAAAATCGTGGTTAATGAACTTGACAAATATAAACTCAACTTAAAGTTTTCCTCAAACGCCTGATTTCACATTAAGTGATCATTATAATTGCTTTTCATTTTGTTTAATTGGTTAAGATTTTAAATATTTATGCGTTAATTAAGGATTTAAGGGTTTAAGGTTTGTGCAGTTTAACTTTTTAAAGGGTTTTAAAGTTATTTCTTCAACTTAAAGAGTGATGAATTCTTGCTAATTGTTGAAACACGTGAAACACCAAATATTAGTTGCTTTCTTTATAAAAACCCCCCAAAACAACTTGCCCCAAATTCGAAGTTTATTTTTTGAGTTAGAATTTTATATTTTGTTAAGTCTGATAATATTTTTTGTTAATATATAATATATGTTGTTAGTTGTACATGCTAGGGATATCACAAGCGAATGATGTTTGGTTTTTTAAAAAGAGTATATATTGGGTTGGTTGTTATATCTTATTAATTTTTGGGCATGCGCGTTGTGCGTGTACCAGATACGTCAATAAGTAAAAATCTTTATAAAGTTAAACAAATATTATTTTAAAATGTAATACCAACTTAACCTCAGTGAATTCATTTTATTATTTTCTTTCTTAAAACTTAAGGATGAAATTATAATATTATATTATTAGATCGATCTTGTGTATAACTTTAAAGCAACGAACCAGAACTTCCAAATATAATTTACAAAAAAAACACAAAAATTTTGAATGAAATGAATTTGATTCATATCAGTATCATGTAATCAAACTTAGTCAATGCAGGACAATGTAGAAGTCATACTTGATATTTCTAACCTTATGAATTCATTTTCCTCAAAATTCTTTTCAGTGTTCCTAAATAAAGGGAAGATATCAAACTTGCGATACACTTTACTGGTTGGAAAATAAAATTTCTTAACATGGCGAGAAGAACCACCCTAGCTAAATATAAGTAGCAAGGAGTGAAGCAGCTCAAACATTCATACCTTATTAACTAATTCTTCTTCTTATAGTTTGAAATAAATACACAGTGTCTCATAAATTGATAATTTAATATCAGACCTCAAATTAAATACACCTAGATACATGTATTTTTGCTCTCAGATATATTTTGAAATACAAATAGGGAAAGAGGTAGGTGAGCGAGTCAGATCAGCCTTGCAAATACACTTAAATATAATATATCTAGAATAAATTACAACTAATTATGAACCCCATTTATCCGAAATGCATGTATATTCGGACCATAATTTTGCATGAACGATACTTTCAAAAATACTCACGAAAAAGCACATAATTAAATTCTTAACTAGTGAGATTTATGTTGTTTACCTTATTTAGGTTACTAATGTCGAAAGTAAAACTAATCAGATATTATAACGTTCAATAAATTTGTCCAATAAAATAAAGTAGAAAAATACATTTAATTAACCTTTCTAAAGTGGTAAAAAATAGATAAATAAATTTACAATTAACACGTGTCACTTTTGATCAGTTCCTTTTTGGGAGCAATTTCCTAAGTTATAAAAAAGAACTTCCAATTAACACGTGTCACTTTTGATCAGTTACCCACAGAAATAGAATATTCCTTCACATGTTTTGTACCTTCACACCCTCAAATTTTCTCTTTAATCTATAATATTCTGAATGGCCAAATGTTTTTTCCACCCTAAAACTTTCAGTGAGATTTCTATGTCCATTTGATAATTTTTTAGTTTGAAATTTAATATTTCTATCGATTTTTAGATTTTGCTAATATGGAGAAAATTGAAGAAAATAGAGAAAACATGAGGAATGTGGATCTGAATGTAGCGTGTTTATTGAACGGTAATTTGAGAGTTAAGATCTAAGAAATTTATGATATTGAATCATACATGGTTAATAACTAATGAAAATTATTCTTTGTTGTTTTCAGGTGAATCAAGTGGATCACAAAGAAGTGTTGCTTCAAGTTTGACTGATCTTGAAACCCAACAACCATCTAATCAATGTATAAAATATTTCTTCCTTTTTATTCTTTCATTAAAACACTTTTCATTTAATTGAATTAAAAAATAAGTGTAAGTTCACGAAAAATGGTAACGATTAGATTCTCAAAATTACTAATGAGAAATTACGGGTGTTGTCAGGGGAAAGTGCTCAAGAATTCAGAGAGAAGTTGAGGTACTTCTTGCACAACATGCCTTGTGTTGTTTATGACTCACCAAATGGAAAGAAGACTAAAGGATACTTATTATACTCGTCTGTGAGGAGAGAAGATCTGAAGATAGTTTGTAGTTGTCATGCTAGTTTTCTAACCCCCGCTGAATTTGTGAAACATGGTGGTGGAGGTGACATTGAAAACCCTTTAAAATATATAGATATAGTTCTTGCCTGAAAAATGGACTAGTTGCTTTATTATGATTTTTATTTGATCTTTTCTTTTTTTTTGTTGTACTAAATAAGTTCAATGGCTATTGCCCAAAAAGGCCTTAGCTTTGATATCGTTGTTATTTTATATTTTATTTTGTTGTACAAGAGTCAGTCTCTTCCATCAAAACTATATTAAGGTTATTTTTTGAGTTAGAATTTTATATTTTGTTAAGTCTGATAATATTTTTTGTTAATATATAATATATGTTGTTAGTTGTACATGCTTTGGATATCACAAGAGAATGATTTTTGTTATTTTAAAAAGAGTATATATTGGGTTGGTTGTTATATCTTATTAATTTTTGGGCACGCATTGTGCGTGTACCACATACATCAATAAGTAAAAATCCTTATACAGTTAAATAAATATTATTTTCAAATGTAATACCAACTTATCTTCAGTGAATTCATCTTATTATTTTCTTCCTTAAAAATTAAGTATGAAATTATAATATTATATTATTAGATCGATCTTGTGTATAACTTTAAAGCAACGAACCAAACCTTCCAAATATAATTTACAAAAAAAAACACAAAAATGTTGAATGAAATGAATTTGATTCATATCAGTATCGTGTAATCAAACTTAGTCAATGCAAGACAATGTAGAAGTCATACTTGATATTTCTAACCTTATGAATTCATTTTCCTCAAAATTCTTTTTAGTGTTCCTAAATAAAGGGAAGATGTCAAACTTGCGATACACTTTACTGTTACTCTCAAGTCATAGCCTAATTTGAAAAAATATAAATGATCAAAATCTTATAAACAAACAATAGAAGGTGGGAAATGAGGAGAAAAGAAGGAACTTTACCATAGGAGAACGTAGAACTACTAGTGAAAGAACCCAAGACAAATTTGTATTTGGTAATGGTATATATTGATTTAGCTGCAACTCTTCATGTTCTTTAGTTTAAGATTAAAAGGGGGAAAACCCTAATTCATGTACTTACCTAAGAAAAAATATTCACCTAGACCTAATTTTTGTGGTATGAGTTAGGTCTAAGACCTAATTTAACATAATTTAATTATGTATTCGAAAAAGCTGAAAAAATTGAAATTAACAAAAATGTTATTAGTAGTTGATGATGATGATAAAAAATATATCTTTTATCACTTTTCTGTTCTATATATTATATAAGCATCGATAAGTTTGTATTTGTTTCTAATCTTAGATTTAGCTCCATTTTATGCATGTGTATATATTAATACTCTTGGATCCTCCTCGCTTTTACTTGACGAACCTATACACTTTCTTATCTCTTAATCTATCTAAACCCTATATCCTAAATCTTAAACATGCGTCTTCCATTTCAATATAGGTAACTTACAATCCAAGCTCGCTCGTTGGAAAATAAAATTTCTTAACATGGCGAGAAGAACCACCCTAGCTAAATATAGGTAGCAAGGAGTGAAGCAGCTCAAACATTCATACCTTATTAACTAATTCTTCTTCTTATAGCTTGAAATAAATACACATTGTCTCATAAATTAATAATTAATTATCAGACCTCAAATTAAATACACCTAGATACATGTATTTTTGCTCTCAGATATATTTTGAAATACAAATAGGGAAAGGTGAGCGAGTCAGATCAGCCTTGCAAATGCACTTAAATATATTATATTTAGAATAAACTACAACTAATTATGAACCCCATTTATCCGAAATACATGTTTATTTGGACCATAATTTTGCATGAACGGTACTTTCAAAAATACTCACAAAAAAGCACATAATTAAATTCTTAACTAGTGAGATTTATGTTGTTTAACTTATTTAGTTTACTAATGCCGAAAGTAAAACTAATCAGATATTATGACGTTCAATAAATTTGTCCAATAAAGTAGAAAAATACATTAAATTAACCTTTCTAAAGTGGTAATAAAATATAAAAATAAATTTACAATTAACACGTGTCACTTTTGATCAGTTCCCTTTTGGGAGCAATTTCCTAAGTTATAAAAATGAACTTCCAGTTAACATGTGTCACTTTTGATCAGTTACCCATAGAAATGGAATATTCCTTCACATGTTTTGTACCTTCACACCCTCAAATTTTCTCTTTAATCTATAATATTCTAAATGGCCAAATGGTTTTTCCACCCTGAAACTTTCGTTGAGATTTCTATGTCCATTTGATAATTTTTTAGTTTGAAATTCAATAACTCTATCAATTTTTAGATTTTGCTAATATGGAGAAAATTGAAGAAAATTGAAGAAAATAGAGAAAACATGAGGAATGTGGATCTGAATGTAGCGTGTATTGAACGGTAATTTGAGAGTTTAGATCTAAGAAATTTATGATATTGAATCATTCATCGTTAATAACTATTGAAAATTATTCTTTGTTGTTTTCAGGTGAATGAAGTGGATCACAAAGAAGTGTTGCTTCAAGTTTGACTGATCTTGAAACCCAACCACCACCTAATCAATGTATAAAATATTTCTTCCTTATTTTCCTTTCATTGAAACACTTTTCATTTACTTGAATTTAAAAAATAAGTGTAGGTTCACGAAAAATGGTAACGATTAGATTCTCAAAATTACTAATGAGAAATCACGGGTGTTGTCAGTGGAAAGTGCTCAAGAATAGAGAGAAGTTGAGGTACTTCTTGCACAACATGCCTTGTGTTGTTTATGACTCACCAAATGGAAAGAAGACTAAAGGATACTTATTATACTCGTCTGTGAGGAGAGAAGATCTGAAAATAGTTTGTAGTTATCATGCTAGTTTTCTAACCCCCGCTGAATTTGTGAAACATGGTGGTGGAGGTGACATTGAAAACCCTTTAAAATATATAGATATAGTTCTTGCCTGAAAAATGGACTAGTTGCTTTGTTATGATTGTTATTTGATCTTTTCTTTTGTTGTTGTACCAAATAAGTTCAATGGCTATTCCCAAAAAGGCCTTAGCTTTTATGTCGTTGTTATTTGATCTATTATTTTGTTGTAGAAGAGTAAGTCTCTTCCATCAAAACTATATTAAGGTTATTTTTCGGTCATTCTTCTTGTTTTTTTTTTCTATGGAATGTTTATTTGAGCTTTATTTAGAAGCAACTAACATGTTTGAAGTGTTTCTCAGATATTTTTCAAGGATGACAATCTTATAGAAGTACGAACCTTATGGAAAATGAGTTAGAAAAATAGTTATTATAATTTGATTGATTTAAATAATTGATCTGATAAGAGTTTCTTATAGTTCTACAATTTCGAATTCAGACAAATGAATTGATGAGTACTCTATGTTTCATAGGTAATATGAAGGATTAAAGTTTCATTTGAAGAATTTTCTCTTATTTTCTACGTGTTTTTGAATGTAATGAAAGATTTTTTGAAAAAATATGAACTTATAATGGTAACTGAAACTATCTTTAAATATCCCTTATTTTTTGTAGATATTGTTAGGAAATTCTTATATCACAAATTTAAAGAAAGTATTTCACTATGTAACTAATAGGTCTATGTATAATAAGTTTTTTAAAATTAATTTGCACGATTTCGGGCTAGTAAACTAAGCAATTCATTTGTCTCGCCTAGCTTGTCTAGATATTAAAAAAATGTCAATTTATAAATTATCCCTATGAAAGTGTTTTTGTTCCTCTCTCGTAAGATTTTCAATAGTTATGTGTTAATTAAGCTTTGGAGTTTTAACTTTTTAAAGGGGGTTTAAAATTATTTTTCTGAAAGAAATCATCGTTCGAAATTAATAAGAATGATGTTAATGTCACTCACTATCTTAGAGAAGTCAATAAAGTAGCAGACTATTTAACAAAAGAGCCAGAATGATTAACATATCAACCATCTACAATAATTTTGATGAATTTCTATGTGGTATATTGTAAAAATTACATAAATATTATAGTGTTGAGAGCTAATTATAACACATTCCTATTGATTCTCAAATTACAAAAATTTCTTTAAATTATTATAGGATATCAGATACATCGGAAACCAGTGGATACATAATTCACTTATTGTGAATGATACATTACTTAATGGGAGGAATGTATCTTAGAGGGGAGGGATATACCCGAGAGGAGATAAAGATATATTTGATAGATTATTGAATTTTTTTAAAATGGTAATTTTTTTTTAGAAATTATAATAAAATAAAATGTGTATTTTATTCATTTGTTTCACATATTAATGGCTCAATCTTCCTAGACAAAGCCCAGATGCCCAGTTTTAGGATTAAATGTTGTAGAGATGTCATTTTCTAATCATCCTTTTTGATTATGTAATATTTTATATTTCTCGTAAGAGTTGTAGTATTTATGTGTTAATTATAGGGTTTGGGGTTAACTTTTTTAAGGGTTTGTAAGTTTTCTCTTTAACTTAGGGTTTTCATTTCGTAATAAATTTTGAAAGTACGTGCTGAAATTCCTTAAATTAATTATGTTCTATATGTGTTCGGGTTTATTTTTAAGTGTATTAGAATATTTTGAGTTTATTTTTTAATTTACGACTTTTATTTGATATTGTGTTGTGTTATGTTGCTATTTTTTATGTTGGAATATATGGATGATTTTTTATGTTTTTGAGTGTCAATAAATTTATAATTTAGAATTTAAGGGTGGAATTTTATATATGTGATCTAGAACTTAGGAAGAACTAATTGATGATATTTTTTTTTTCATTTATTGTGTTTCATTTCTTGATTCCTTATTCGAAAATTAATTAAGTACGAATTTACATGACAATTCCAAATAAAAATCCAATAGCCTGGTCATGAATCACTCTCAAATAATTTTATTTTTGAGTATGCATTAAATTGTAGTTTAAATGCATTAGTATAGTTGTTTTATTTTGTTAAAATTTATAGATCAAAATCTTAATAGGATAGAATATTTCTTGTCCAGATATAAAAGGAGGTTAGGCTTTATGTCTCTTTCCATTTGGTTGTTAATATCATTATGTTCTGAATAATAATAATAAAAAAAAGATCTACCTTTAAGTCAAGAGGTAAGTAGAGTTGAATATCAAATTTCAATAGAAAAAAAATCGTTTCTAAATGGATTAAGAAAAAGAAACTTTTTTTTTTATGATTCTAGAGATTTAAGTAAATCAACAAGTGATTTGAATGTGTAAAAAAATCTCCTGAAAAAATTAATATTTTGTAACTTAAAGATAATGGCAAGGCACAACATTTAGGGGGTGATGTTCAATGTCAATTATAAATGATGTATTTTCTAAATTTTTTATTGATGTGACAAATGAAGGTGACATTAAACTAGCAAAAACTTATGTTATAAGTAGTTGATGATGATGTTACAAAAATGTCCAGTTTATCACTTTTTTGTTGCATTCATAATATAAATATTGATTAGTTTGGTTTATGATTCTAATCTTAGATTTAGCTTCCGTTTATGAGAATGTGTATTTCCCATCAATATCGTTATCTTCTTGTTTTAATATACTTCACTTAATTTAGATCTCAAAATCCTCCTTTTTTTTACTTGATGAGCCTATATACCCGACGAGATTCCAATACTTCTTTAAGTACTTCGCTCTAGTGCAACCAGTTTTCACTATTATTAAAATCCTTATTACTATCCTCAATCCCCATAGTCCTTAATTTCTCCTCCATTTCCTGAGATTCATTCCACTTAACCCTTGATATGTTAGATATGTTCCTTTTCTTCCTCCACCTCTTAATCTCTAAATTCAATATCAAGAATTTAAATATCTAACCTGAAAACTTAAAGAATATTTTAAATTAGTTAACCCTAAACCCTAAAATATAAATAAAACAATTTTAACACATTATTTTTCAAATTTAGCAAGCAAACCTAATTCAAAAATCCTTAAACTCGTTAATTCCTACACCATTAACACAAAATCGTTGTGGCCAGTTTATCAGAATTTGTTAAAAAGATAAAAATTTATTAATTTTGTCTTTATTGAGTAAATTTTTGAGAATTCTAAAATAAGTGAGTTGATAGAAACTTAAGAGAAATGTTGGGGAATTTCATATATATCCTTCATTTAATGAGGTTCTTAACTATACATTTTATAGGAGAATAATTTGAAAATGATCTAAAGAACAATTGTGGAAAGTAGCATTTCAATTAGTTATGAACTAAAATATTTTTAGTAAGGAATATGTCATGTTCGAAAAATTCACTTAACATGGATAAAGGAAGTATTAAATTGAAAATCTTCATAATTACGAAAAACATTCTTACGTATTAACTAACTACTATCCCTATAGTTTGAAATAATTACATACTGTCTCACTAATTAATAGTTTCATATCAGATTTTAAAATAGATACACTAGATATATGTATTTACTCTATCAGATACATTACAGATTGGAAAAGAGGCGGGCGAGAGAGTAAGAGACATGAAAATACACTTGGATGTTTACAACTAACTTTGAACCTCGTTTATCCGAAATACATGTATATTTGGACCAAAATTTTGCACGATTGACAACTTCTTTAAAAAAAGCTCACAAAAAGGCTCATAATTATATTCTTAACTAGTGAGATTTATGTTGTTTCGTTATTCAGGTTAGTAATGCCAAAAGTAAAAAATAATCAGATAATAAACATTTAATAATTTTTTCCAATAAAATAAAGTAAAAAATTAACATTTAATTAACCTTTTCCTCTTTTTTAAAAGTGGTAAAAATATGGAAATGGTATTCATACAAGAGTCTTTCACATGTTTTCTCATCCTAGTGGGATACAAGAGTCTTTAACATTTTTTCTACCTTTGCACTCTGCAATCTTCTCCTATATAATTTGCTAATGGAAATTCTTCTCGGTTGTTTTCACGTGGATTACAAGGAAGTGTTGCTTCAAGTTTGACTGAGTTTGAAACCCAACAACCTCCTAATCGATGTAAAAAAAAAATTCTTCCTTTTTATTCTTTTGTTGAAACACACTTTATTTACTCAACTTAAAAGAATTGTGTAAGTTCACAAAAAATTGTATCGATTAGCCTTTTCAAGTTTCTCGAAGCTACTAATGCAAAATAATAAATGTTTTCAGGGAAAAGTGCTAAAGAAGTTGGTGAGAAGCTGATAAAATTCTTGTACAAGATGCCTTCTGTTTTCTATGACGGACCAAATGGAAAGAAGACGAAAGGATACTTGTTATACACCTTTGCGAAGAGAGAAGATTTGAAGATAGTTTGTGCTTTTCATGCTAGTTTTTTTATTCCAGCTGAATTTTTCAAACATGGTGGTGTAGGTGACGTTGATGTTGAGAACCCTTTAAACTATATAAATATAATTCTTGACTTCTGAAAAATGGACTGGCTGCTTTAATATGGTAATTATGTGATCTTTCCTTTAATTTTGTCGTACCGAAAAAGTTCCATGGCTATGATCCAAAAAGGCATTAGCTTTGATATCGTTGTTATTTGATCTTTCGTTTTATTGTAGAAGAACAAGTCCTTTATATCAGAGATATATTAAGGTTATGTTTTGTTCATTCTGCTTGTTTTTTTTTTGGCTATGTGGTGCTTACTTAAGCTTTAATTAGAAGAACCTAACAACTTTTAAAAGGTTTCTATGCTATTTTTCAACTTGACATTTTGAAAATAGATATTGAAACACTTGATATTAGTTGTTTTCTCTATGCGCTAGGATTTTGTGTATCTACTATCTTTAAGTTTTTCTAACTTTATTATTCGAGTTAGAACGTCTGTATGATTATATCTTGTAACAAGAGGATGGCAAGCATGTGCAAGTCAGACCTTATGGAACATGGGTTATTAAAAAATAATTATAATTTAATGTATTTATATAATTGATTCAAATAGAATATGTTATAGTTCTATAATTTCAAGTTCATGCCAACGGATTGATGAGTGCCCTATCTTTCATAAAAATATGAGATTAAAATTTTATTTGTAGCTTTTTTTGTTATTCTGTACGTGTTTTTGGATGTAGTAAAAGTGTTTTTGAAAAAAATATATGAACTTATTATCATAATTTAATGGTCTAAACTATTTTCTGTATATATTGTTCAGGCCATTGGATTACCGTCGCCACTAAATCGATCTAATACCATCACTACCATTAGAGTACGTCAATAAAAGCACCAATAATAAGACCAACTCAATTCAAGGATATTCTTCTGTCACAAATTCAAAGTAAGAATTTCAATCTGCAACTAATATGATAATGTATAATAAGTTTTTAACAAAAATTATTTTTCACAATTTTGGACCACTAAACTAAACATTAATAAATTCCAACTCATTTTACTTGTTCTTCGACGTGTGTGAGAGGAGATGAGTAACGTGTGAGTAAATATGATCAACTTTTATCATCTAAATATTATAAAAAAAGTCATTTATCTGGATATTATATAGTTTGTATATACTATGTATCACTTCATCACAAACTCATAAAGTTTACTTTCTAACAAATATTTCAAACAAATTTGCAAACGACGGATCGCAACTCTTTGGATAAAGAAGAAATCAATCAACATTTCGACTTCAATTTCAGACGTATGCAATCTCCAAGTACACAATCTCATTACCTAGTCTGATGTATAGCCTGAATCACTACTTATTACAAAAATTAACTTGCATCACTAAACAAAAAATACAAAAGGAAAAAGTTAAATTTTGAATTTTCTTTATGTGTTATGGTTTATTGTTAACTGCTTTAGAATTTTCGATGTTTATTTTGTAATTCACGACTTCTATTTCCTGTTAATCAGACAATTATATAGTATTACATATATTATTAGTTATTTTAGATTGTGTTGCTATTTTTGATATATGAATATATGGATGACTTTTCAACGTTTTTGATTCCCAATGTAATTTAGGGATTACGGGTAAAATTTACATGTGCGGTTTAGGCTTTAGGCGTGAATTCATTGACATATTTTGATCCTCTTTTTTTAATTATGATTCATAATTTGTTAATCCCTTATTCCAAAACTAAATGTAATTATGAATGTGTACGACAGTTTCAAAGTGCAAAACCAACAATCCCGTCATGAATCACTCTCTAATAATTTTGTTTTTGAGTATCCTAAATTTGTTTATGAAGAAGACCTACCCTTAAGGTCAAGAGGTATATCAAAATAGAATAATTCAAATTCAGGGTTGTTCAAAATCAAATCAAATTAAACCAAAATTGATATCCGAACCAATAATTTGGTTATTGAGTCAATGATTCGGATTTCCATTTACTATAAACTTCTTATTGGCATCGGTTCGGGTCTCGATTTGACCATATTTTTGATCGGGTCCCAATAACCCGATAAGAAGTTTAATTAACTACATTTATATCACTTAAGGTCTTAGGCACTTTTAGCTTTTAGGGTTTACACTCCAGTTTTCAGACTCTTTATAGTGACTTCATATATAGTTGGCACTTAAATTTCACAATAATATTCCAAAGTTGTGATATCACTTATTTTCACTATCACTACTCCTACGTCGGCGAGTTAACTTTAAGTCTCTGTTTTTATCTTCTCATTATAGTGAGTGAATCAATGAGATATGCCTGCAATATTGCAATACTATAATCTGCAATTAAACATTTATTATGAGTAACCGCCTCATGATCATTAATGGTTTTCGTTAGTAGTACTGTTGTAATGTTTTCTTTTTATTTCATATAAAAAAGTTAGCGTAGTTGTTATGAGGAATCATTTTGAGTTTTGCCAGTTTGGGCAATATTGACATCTTTGTCCAGGCTAATATGGAATTTTATTAAGTGTTTTATGTAGTAATGGACTAACGGGAAAAATTTCATCACGGACTCTTAGCTATTGTGTATTGTTAATTAGTACTTAGTCCATTAGTAATTATCAATGAGAATTGTGTAAACTATTAAGGGTTAACGGTTAATAATAATTGAATCGATAACAATCACTAATCGATAAGCCAATAATTGATAAATTGATATCTTAATGGTTCCATAGAGATTTAGCATGATTTGTTATCGATAACCTATAAATAAAACGGATAAAATCCAAAATCAAACCAAACTGACTGATACGCAGCCTAAAATTCAACAGAAACAAAAAATAACTCTTACCCACTGAAATAAGATTTTCTTTTAATAATGATATAGATTTAAGTAAATTAACATGTGATTGGAATGCGTCAAAAAAATCTCATGAAAGGGGCTATCAAGTTGGAAAACCTTTTACTAGACTAACAAAGACTGTGCATGTCAGATGTAATAGCATTTTGTATCCCCTTCCTCAAGCACTTTGAATGATCATGGCTGTTCTGTACACATGAACACGTTTATTTTGACGACTGACAAAGCTGCATAATGGAGAAAACTTGATTTGAAGATGCCAATACTTACTCGAAGAGGAATTAGGAGGCTGACTTAAAGTAGGAAAGCTACAACATAATTGGAAAAGGAAAGAAGCATAAGTTTATAGTTATTTATGGCAAATACTACTTCCTACTTATTTAAGAATAACGTGTTTGAGGTGGCAAGAAACATAAGGTTTTTTGCGGAAAAGACAAATAAGAATAAAAAGCCAAAGTTGAGTTCAACAAGGATTTGATGCATCAAAGTTTAAGTTGAAGAAGGAGTTGAAGATGCGGCGAAGACGATTTCCGCACAAGGTAGGAATCCTATGCGTAAGTTTCTATGTTTCATGAGAAAATGAAAGCAGAGCACAAGTAGGATTTCTAGTTGAAATAGGTTTTGGATTCAAGTCCAAATCTATAAATAGGGTGATAGATTCGCTTGAAAAAATGCACACTTACATAGAAAAAAAATCAAAACACTATCAGGAGGTTTGAAAGAGTTTTGATATTAACTTGGAGAGTGTTGCGATTTAAGCGAGAAGCTGTAAGATTGTGTTCAAGAGTCTTGTTTAAAATCTGAATTTTGTGAGTAGAAGTTGTTCGATAAGTTATAGAACTTGAAGAACATTAGAAGATATAAAACCGGGGGTTTTGTCTCTTTGAGTAGCTAGAAATTAGAGTTTATAATTTCTTAGCTAGGAATTATAGTTTATAATTCCTCTAGGAGTTAGAGTTTATAATTCTTTAGGTTACAGAGCTTTGTAATCGTTGTATTATTTGAAGTTTATAAATAATACAAAGTGTTGTTCGAATTGACTATCATTAAGTTTCAAACAAACAGAAACACGTTCTACGTGTTCCTTTGAAGAATTCAGGAGGGTAGAATTTCAACAAGAGCACTCAACCCCTATCTTGTAATGACGCATATTAGCTATTATTAATAAAATATCTTTCTTTATAAAAAAAATTGAAAGAAAATTGGGCAACTAAAATATTGACTAACTCAAGGCTATAAAAGGTAATGATAGAGTTATCGTATGTAACCTAAGTATAGGACATTTTTTGAACAATAATGAGATTTTCATTTTCATTATTCCACATAAAAGGAAAGGTTCATATTCCTTCTCTTGTAATTTATTTTGCTCAAGATATGAATTGGTAGGCATCTACTCTGAAGAACTAAACGCAATAGGGAGCTCAATAATCAAACGACAAATAACAGGAAAGAAGAAAAAGAAGCAAAATATTTTTCAGAGAAGAAGTTGCAGGTTATTTTATTTAATACATTCAGCGGCCTAATATAGACTTACAGAATTTATAGAATTATAATCCCACTAAACTACTTGCCCTGAACTCTAGGAAAACAAATTTGCACTAACTACAACTAGGAAAATATTAAGAACTAATTTAAATAACAAAGTAACAGCTAACTGCTAGAAAATAGCTATTGCAAAACTAAGTCAATCTAAATCAAATATGTTGATGTTGCACGACTTAAACATACTCAACAGCCCACCATTGAGGTTGCTTATTTTTTTAAAAAAAAAAAAGTAATGACAAGGCACAACAATAAAGAGTAGTGTTTAATGTCAATATATTATGTATTATGTAAACTTTTAGTTGATCCAAGAAATGAGGGTGACATTAAACTAGTAAAAACTTAAGTTGTTATTTTAGTAGTTCATGGTGACAAAAGATGTCATATATCACTTTTTATTGCATTTAAAACATGATATTGATGTGTTAGTATTCGTTTTTAATCTTAGATTTTCGTCTTCCTTTTATGAAGAAAATTGTGCATCGAATGTGTGTCTTTTCCACGTCCAACACCTTGTTTAACTCGTTTTTAATTCACTTCACTTTGATCCAGGTATCAGACCCTCTTCTCTTTTGCTTGACGAGCTTATATAATCTCAGATCGTCACCCTATACAATTATTTATATGACCATTATATTTCTCGTCACTGCTCACTAACAACTCCCTTTAAGCATTCCTTTTGGATCTCTTTTTCCCTTGAATCGCTTTACCCCACCATCAATTATATCACTTTATTCCACGAGCAATTCCCTCTGTTGTCTCTACTAACCTTACTCCATGAAACTCCAATAATTTTCTAGCTTCTTTCCTAATGCAACTAGTTTTCACTACTATTTATTAATGTCCGCACTATTTTCCCCAAACCCATCGTCTATAATTTCATCTCTATTTCCTGAGTAATGGCAATAGTCAAGTCATCCCACTTAATTTTGTATAGATCATACACGACCCTCTTCTTCTCAGCCTCTTAAACTCTAAATTCAAACCAAGAATTTAAGTTGGATTGTAAATATCTAACTTCAAAATATAAGTCAGACAATTTTAATTTAGTTATTCCCAAACCCTATAGAATATAAATAGAATAACTTTATCACATTATTTTTCAAATATAATTAGCAAGAAATTTACACCCAAACTTAGAAACCCTTCAACTCGTCAACTTCTACTCTGTTAACCCAAAACTGTTGTTGCCAATTTATAGGAAATTGTTAAACGAAACATATTTATTTTTTCCTCTAGTCTATATAAAGTGAATTATTGAGATTCTTTTATAGTTTAAAATAAATGAATTATTCAATGTTTGATAGTTGAAATTTTTTTCATATCTAATTTATCATTCTTTTAGTCATGATCTTAACTACTTAAATTATTAATAATTTAGAGAATTATTCTTCATTACCGTATATAGTTGATTATATAATATTGTATTTAAACTAGCAATAATATTAAATACAACAACAACGGGTAACTACCATCCAAATAGTGTGTTAGTGGCAAACTGTCGGTTGACCACCATAAGTTTGACGAAGATGTTAATTACCATCAATTACAATATCTACCTACGATAATTCTCTTAAAATAACTGAAAAAATGGTACAGTGCTACACAAAATAAAATATGAGAAAGAAATCACGGAAAATATGGTACGATGCTATAAAAATCAAAGATAAGAAAGTATCACTAGAAAGATACATGGTGACCCAACTTTTGTTCAAATAATTGTTGGCCAGACAGCGACATGCATGAGTTATAGTCACCCTCGACAACAAAAGCTCTTTGATTACTTAGAAAGACTGAAGACACTATCATGATATCATATGAACAAGAGAAAAAACATGATTTTTATTCCTTTTAGAAAGAAGGGTCTCCTTATAAGATTACAAGAAAACTATGCATGTTAAACTATTTAACATGGTAAAACTATACATGGCAAGTACAATTAAAGAAAATTATATAAAAATATTGCGTAATCAACTATATATGGTAGGGAGAAATTCTAATTTATGGCTATTAACAATAGATACAAATAGAGAGAGGCGGGAAATGTCAAATATATGTCAATACACTTGGATATAAATATCTAGAATAAATTAGACTTAATTTTGAACCTCGTATATATGAGATACATGTAATTGAATGCGTCAAATACATGCATCGAGAGACCAAAATTGACACAATAATAATTTCAAACTCATGAAAAAGACATGTATTAGGCCTTAACCAAATTAAATTTGCTTTATTTACCCTATTAAATTAAGTAACGTTATAACATTTAATAAATTTGACCAATAAAACAAAGTAAAAAAATACATGTAACCTTTTTCTCTTTTTAAAATGGTAAGAAAAATTATAAAATAAATTTATAACTGACATGTGTAACTATTAAGTGGTTACCTCTTGGGATCAATTTCCAAAGTGTTTCATAAACCATGTGATCATGCTATCCTCTTCACGCTTTTTTTACCCTCCCACCCATAAATTTTATCCTTTATAGGCTCCCAATGGCCTAACTTTTTCTCCACACTGAGGCTTTTGTGGAGTTTTTCTTTTCCCAGTTTATAGTTTTTTAGTTAAAAATTCAATAGTTTTCTTAGATTAGATTTTGCTAACATGGAGAAAGCTGAAGAATAAATAGGAACTTCAAGGAATGCCGAGAATGAAAATATGAAGCTAAATTTAGGGCTTCCGTTGAATGGTAATTTTGATGTTCACTTGAAAAAAATAAATCATTTTATGTGAATAACTGATAAAATATTTTTTGATGTTTCCAGGTGAATCGCAAGGATGTGTTGCTTCAAGTGTAGTTGAGGTCGAAATCCAACAACCACCTACTCAAGGTATCAAGATTTTACGAAATGATTATATATATCTAGTCAATTTTAATTTGTACCAAAATTAAAGTGGGAAATAATTTATACTTTTACCTTTAGTTCACGATGTGAAATCATATTCAATTGAATAGAAATAACTTGTGTATTCAGAGGAAAATATTGCTGAAGAGAAGTTCGAAAACTTCGTGCTCAACAATATGGCTAATGTCTACACAAAAGGTGAAGGACCAAAAGGAAAGAAGATTGAAGGACTTTTATACTCGTGTAAGGAGATAGATGAAGTAAAGATAGTGTGTCTTTCTCATGGTAATTTTCTAAATCCAGATGAATTTGTCAAACATGCTGGTGGAGGTGACGTAGTAAACCCTTTAGAACATATATTTATTGAAGGAAAACAAATTAAGTAGACTTAATATCGGTGTTATTTGATCCTTTATTTTGTTGTTGTGCCGAATAATTCAATGGTTATTTCCCAAGAAGGCAGTAGCTTTTGTATCGTTGTTATTTCATTTTTCATTTTGTTGTTGTACTGACTAAAGTTCCTCAGCTATATTAAGGTTATTTTGCAGTCATTCGGCTTCTTTTGATGCCTATTTTTTAAAGTTTAATTCATCTTTCCTTTTGTTGTTGTACTGACTAAATTAAAGTTCCTTCCATTAGTTATATTAAGGTTATTTTCCAATCATTCCAATTGTTTTTTTTCTACTCGGTGCTTCTTTATTTTAATCTTAATTAGAAGCAACTAACAGTTTCTAATCTACACAAATTACAAATATTGATCCCTTATTCTATTATTTTCAAATTCGATATCAAGCCACTAAACTAAATAATGCATTTAATTTCAACCTATTTGTAAAAAGCATTTCACATGTTCCTCAACATGAGAAAGCAGAAGAGAGTTGTCTATGAGTGAATATCAAGAGGCTAATATCATTTATTTTTAAATCGACTAATTAATATTGTAAAAATGTCATTTTATAATTATCTCTGTTCCATTATGTGTAGTTTTGTTCTTCTCTTGTAAGAATTTGAAATATTAATGTGCTAATTAGGATTTGTGGTTAAACTTTTTAAAGGTTTCTTTTGTTATTTTTTGACTACAAGTTTTTCATTTCTTGCTAAACTTTGAAACACGTGATATAAGTTGTTTTCTTAATGTGTTAGGATTCGCTATCAACTGCTAGCTTTAAGGTTTTCTACGTCTATTTTCCGAGTTAGAATATCTATTTCTTGCTAAAGCTGACAATTATATGTTAATGTATACGTTATCCCTCTTTGATTATGTATATTTTGGTTCTTCTGGTAAGAATTGTAGTATTCATGTGTTAATTAAAATTTGGGGGTTAGCTTTTTAAAGGATTACTAAGTTATATTTTTACTTAGAATATTAATTTGTTGATAAATCTTGAAAACCTTAGAATTTTTAGTTGTTTTATTTATCTGTTCGGTAGGTCTTAACTATTTTAGATTTTTCTAAGTTTATTTGTAGAAGTTAAAATTTTCATTTCTTGCTAAATCAAATAATTGTTTGTTAATACATATATTATTAATTGCATATTGTGTTGCGCTGCTATTTTTTATTTTATTTTATGTATATGTGACTGATTTTCATATAAATATTCTTAAAATCGTCAAAAATCTTACACAAAATACTTCATCACAAATATTTTTAAAAAAATTCATAACTTGGTCTGTCCATCATCTACTACCAAACACATAAAAAAGAACATATATAGGGTGTAAATTGATTATTTTTTTTAAATATCGGCCTTCAATGTATAAAATTAACGTAAATAAAGTGGTATTTGCAAATTAATTTAGAATTGTTTTGTAAGGACATGACTCATAATTAATATATGTGTTATAAATAGGGAGGAGTATAAAAAAGGTCAAATAAGACTATTTAGGACATTTAATTATCATCTGAAATATGTTAGAATAATTAACATATTAAATATTCATCAAAAGGTATGTAGAATAAACTATACATATCCTTTTATCACGAGATATATGTATGTAGGTATATATTGACGCATCAAAATTTAATAAAATTTGTACTATTACAAATTAAAATGCATCTAAATATTTTACTCCAAATTAACTAATGGAATTTTTGTAACTTTTCTAATAATGTTTGGTTATACTGAACCTTCTTCAGAAAAAAAAAATAACAAAATAAGTTTCACGTTCAAAAGTGTAATTTTAATAAGTTTTTCAAGTAAATATTATTTTTCTAACTTATAAAGTTTTCACTTCTATTTGTCTAAACCTAACTCGATTTCTAAATAGAGGTATATATTTTATTTAAAAATATTTGTTATTTTTTTTAAAAAAAAATATTATACTTTAATGGGATTCTTCATACTAGCACTCCCTCCTAAGACCACACATGCAAGTTCACCCTCATACAACTCGAGTCACAAGGTTTTTCCCTCTCACGCTTAATTATAATTAAATTAGGGAAAGGCATTGATTTTCTTTGAAAATTTAGTTACTCACTTGAACTATCATATCGATCTATTCTATATCTAAGTTACTTAAAAGTAAATTTGTTCCCCCCTAAAATTGAAATGAAAAAAAATAACAAAGAAAGTAACGTGAGTAAGGAAAATTTAAGTTTTATAAAGCAATAAAAAATGAAAACTCTCCTTACCACAACCTCAAAGCATCACGACGACGATAGTCTGTTGGTGTTGATTGTTGTGGTTGTTTGTTAGTTGTTCAAATCTAAAAGTGCGGAACTCATTGGAACGTCATCAAAATCGTGATTGATCGATTTGAGCTGGCCGGAATACCTACAAAATAAGCTAAAAGAATAAAATTAAAAAGGGATAAGGAGAAAGGGTTTCAATCGATGTTTCTCGATGGTTGATTTGAGGTTTTGGGTGGCTGTTTTCTCTGGTGGTTTAGGTGGTTGTTTGGTGGCTACTAGTTTTTCAGAAAAGAAGAGAAAACACCATTGTGGAGGTTGTGGTAATTGTAATATATACTTCTAATAGTTTATATAAGTTGTTGATTTTTCAAAACAAGCTTAGGGAAAATTTATGTATTTTCCCTTAAAAAAACAATAATGTCATTTCATCGAATAGAACTGATTTCAAACATCTTTAGTCCTAATCATATTATTTGGCTAAAAGCTTTAGCAAATATAACTTATTTTAGAATTTAAAAAGATAAAAAAAGATTTATTAATTATTTTCATGATCAATCATCATTATTTTTTTTTATCATAATAGCAATAATATATTCTATATAATTTTATAAAGTGAAGATTAGTTTACCAATGAAGTAGTATTAAGTGCATATTTAGGAAAGGTAAAGGGATGATTTAGACTTGTATGATTTCATTTTATTTATATTGGGGGTAGGAAAGAAAATTGCAGAGTGAAGAATTGAATCTCTAATAACCAGCCAACTGAATTGAGCTAATAAGATTCCTCTAAACTTATTATGATTAATGTTATCACATATTTTTATTTAAATGCATAAATAACCTTGATATACAGATAATATGATAAAGTAGGACTGAAGCTTGGAACTTGTTTGATCAAACTATTAAAACTAATTTTTTTTTACAAAAACATTTTTTTCTAGTTCTAAAAAAGAAAATCTTATATGACAAAAAATTTGTTTTTGATCAACCAATTTAAAAAATACTTTTTAAGTAGCAACTAAAAAGTGTTTTGCCATATTTTGAGAAGTGTTTTACCAAAAAGCTTCGGTGAAAAACAATTAGTATGATGAGACATGTTTTCGAATTGTATATTTATATTTAGAAAATTAGTACAACTCTTGTTAATATTAATTATTATTATTATTATTATAAGAATTCAGTAAACTGAATATATAAGAATTAAAATGGATGTGTTCAATGAAGATGACATGTAAGAAAGAATAAGTTGAGTACGGTACTAATCATAAAACATCAAACGAATCCTAAGTATTATTATTATTTTATTTGAACAAACTATAAGCATATGGGGTTTTGTTATTACTTATATATATATATATATATATATATATATATATATATATATATATATATATATATATATATATATATATATATATATATATATATATATATATATATATATATATATGTACATATATATATATATACATATATATATATATACATATATACATATTTATATGTATATATGTATATATATATATATATATATATATATATATATATACATATAATATACATATATGTACATATATATATATATACATATATATGTACATATATACATACATATATGTACATATATATATATACATATATATATACATATATACATATATATATGTATATATGTATATATATATGTACATATATGTATATATATATATGTATATATATATATATGTATATATATGTATATATGTATATATATGTATATATATATATATATATGTATATATGTATATATATATATATGTATATATGTATATATATATATATATATATATATATATGTATATATGTATATATGTATATATATATATATCTATATATATATATATATATATATATATCTATATATATATATATATATATATATATATACATATATATACATATATACATATATATACTAGATTTAGGAACGTGTGTTGCATGTTTATCCCAAGATACTTCATATAAATTTTGTATCGTAAAATTTATCATTGTTTCGGTAGAAATTACATATATCTTCCTAGTAAAAATATTATATCTTTAATTATAAAATTGACTAAAAGTGCATACAGTAAAAAATAACTATCACACAAATTCAATATTCCAATGAAGATATTAAAATACAACATGATAGGTTAATGTATACAAAGCAACAGGTCATAGTAAATTATCAATAATAATAACATAACAATAGAAAGTACGCTGTACAATAACAACAAGCAAGAAACATAAATGTTAAACTAAATAAATAAAAAGAGACGAGAAAAGAGAGCATAGAGATTTTCTCATTTTTTTTTCAATTGGTTTAAGTTTATATATTATTGTGTGAAATGTCACTATTTATTATTGGATAACATTGAGAAATACAAAGAGTTGTCATAAATAAATATTAATCCATTTGAGATTATCGATGAGAAATGAGAGTAATGAACATAATGAATATAATTAGTGAGAGTCACATACATTTACAAGTTGATGGTAAGTTATGTGTACTAATATGATGAATTACTATTTACTATTTAATATTAATATTTAATTTATTAAACAATGTATAAAATTTAAATGTACTGTGTAAACAAAACTGTAATCTAACAATAAAATATATAAAAGAATTCAAATATACTAAATCTGTAATGGAAAATCATTATGACTAAGTATTAATAAATTTATACGAAAATACACCATTCAATCAAATACATTCTTAAAATAAAATTACAAATACAAAAAAAATATGCCTTGTAATCTTGACAGAAATCCTCCTTTCCCTGTTTTTATTGATAATGCAAATTGAAAAAAAGCTATAGTAATAAACATTCAACCTTTGACCATAAAATTTTTTTTTAAAAGTTTTGGAAGAGAAGTTAACGAAAGCGACATTCAACTACATAAATGGAGGGGTCTTATCATAGTTCTAATCTCGGCAAATTAGAAAAACAAATGCATCAAACTCCGATATTCTAGTAATTGAAGTGTTATTCATCCCTATAATCACATTATGCCTTGTAATCTTGACAGAAATCCTCCTTGCCTTGAAATTTTCTTCACTTGATTAAAGCTTCTCTAGTCTTCCACACACAAAAATTGTATCACGTATAAATCTTTCTATGAAAATACTACTAGAAAATTTTCATAGAAAGATTTGTATTTATAGGGAAAAAATATAGTTTTGGAATATGAAGATTCACTTACAAAGTTGAAAGGTCAAGTATTATTACAAATTAAAGACAAATATTAATTAAAAAGATAAATTAATTTGAAAGATGAAACACATACATGTATCTATTCAGAGGGATAACTCTTATTTTTAATTTTTGTTCTATTTAATTTACTCACATGTGTATACCAATTAAATAAAAAAAATTTATAGAAATTCTATTTTTTACTATTTAATTAATTATTTATTTAATAACATTTGAATTTAGCATAAGGGTAAAATTGTAATTCAACTTTTCTACTTTTGAGCTTCCCACTTATAATTATATATGATATATATACATATATATATATATATATATATATATATATATATATATATATATATATGTATATATACACACACACATAAACATAAAATCATATTGTACTTTTTATTGTTGTTCTTTTCTCATTATTCAAATATCAAAATGAAAGAGTACTAATGAAACAAATGTTTTGAATAATTGATATTTTGGTTTTTACACATATGTTTTGAATTTTTCTTTTTCGATTTATCAGAAATAATTTTTTATCACGTAAATATAAAAATAAGTTTCATGTGTATTATATCCTTCTCGAAATACTTATGAAAACATTAAATATATTGTTATTTAAGTCGAAATATATGAATTAAGAAATCACATCAAGAAGAAAGATGGATTCGCTTGGTGATTCACTTGCCTCAATTAAAAGTGACTCATTGTGTTGGATTTTATTATGAACACCAAACACTTAATTTAATATTCTCAATTGGTTTATAACATTGAAATGATCATTAATAGAGCTTATAATAATGACCTTATTTCATCGTCTTCTATTTCTAATATTTTTAAAAAGAAATAAGCCCAATGAACAGTTGTTCAATATCTATCTATATATATATATATTTTAAGTTAGTATTATACGCGTTGATAATATTATTATATGTGTTGATACAATATCATAACATTAGTGATCTCCAACACAGAAGAAAGAATAACTTAAAAATGTAGATAACAAACAAATCAGAAAAAAAGCTTAAATTAAGCCTAATACAATTAGTGATTTTTCAGAAGAGACGAACGAAAAATTAAAAATGACAGAAACTCGTAGTAATAAAATCATTATTTTGATATTAAAAAATCAATCAAAACACTTATACTTTTTTTCTTAAAACTAAAAAATATAACTCAGATGATTGTCTACTTGTTAACTCAAAATCACTGTGGTTAATAAATATATTTGTTTTTGTCTCCTACCCAGTGTTTCGAGTCCATATCAGAGCTCCAACTGAATTTCGAGTACACATTATTTTTTATATTTAATAAATCGGTGAAGTAGTAAAAAAACCTCCTTAAAAATAATGTTAACTATAAAGAAAAAAAATGAACAATCCTCTTACATTTTATACTATGAAATTTTTTTTTAAAAAAAAATAATTCCGTGAGTTTAAATAATTGGATGATATAACTTTTAATAAAATTTTCCCTAAGATAATATAACATTTATAATAAAATTTGCCCAAAAAAAAAACTTTCAGAAATGCATAAATAATAATTTTCATATCCGTAGTGTGAAAGTGAAAACTTTTCACAAATTTTCATGCAGTGATTTTTCAGACACGTGTAAAGTTTGATTTTGTTTCTCAATAGATAATTACAACGGACAATATTTTTGAATCAATCCCCAAAGTCCCTCCTTAAACCACGTAGCAAGGGGCTATTTTGTTATTTTTCACTTAACCCACAGAAATAATATTCCTTCACGTTTTTTCCACTTTCATACTTGATTTGTTTTCCTTTATAACCTCCTACACATCTGAAGGTTTCTTCTATCATTCATCATTAAAAATCAACTTCATACTTTTATAGAGTTTTTTTTCCTATTAAGTTTGTTTAGTTTGAAATAGAATAGCTTTGTCGATTCTTTCAGCTTTTGCTAAAATGGAGAAAGCTAATCATCAAGACAAAGGAAAAAGGATTGTAGAGGATGTAAGTGTAGACTTAACATTAGAGCTTCCGATGGAGACTCAAATGGAGTACTGGAGGCAAAGGAATTTGTTGCCGCCTATGGATACTGAAATGGAGTGGAGGCAACAAAATTATCCATTTTCTGTGACCAGTACGTCTTCTTTGCCGAGGGATACTGATATCGAGTGGAGGCAAAGGTTGGAGGCTGAAATGGCTTGGAGTGGAAGAATGGATACTTAATTGCCGCTAAGTATATATTTTTAGCGACAATTTTCACTCTTTACATATGTCCCTAAAGCCTTTAGCGACGACATTGGTTCTAATGGCATTTAACTAATGCCGGTAAAGACGTTAGCACTCTTTATTAGTGTCAATATTTTAAACCACTAAAAGTTTTTTTTTTTGTAGTGATTCTAAATTTATTTTTTGAGTTAGAGTTTTATATTTTGTTAAGTCTGATAATATTTTTGTTAATATATAATGTATGTTGTTAGTTGTACATGCTTGGGGTATCACAAGCGAATGATTTTTGGTTTTTAAAAAAGAGTGTATATTGGGTTGGATGTTATATCTTATTAATTTTTGGGCATGCGCGTTGTGTGTGTCACACAAACGTCAATAACTAAAAATCATTATAAAGTTAAATAAATATTATTTTAAAATGTAATACCAACTTAACCTCAGTGAATTCACCTTATTATTTTCTTCCTTAAAAAATAAAGATGAAATTATAATATTATATTATTAGATCGATCTTGTGTATAACTTTAACGCAACGAACCAAAACTTCCAAATATAATTTATAAAAAAACACAAAAATGTCGAATGAAATGAATTTGATTCACGTAAATATCAGGTAATCAAACTTAGTCACTGTAGGACAATGTAGAAGTCATACTTGATATTTCTTACATTATGAATTCATCTTCCTCAAAGTTCTTTTCGGTGTTCTTGAATAAAGGGAAGATGTCAGACTTGCGATACACTTTATTGTTCCTCTCCGGTCATAGCCTAATTTGAAAAAATGTATAAATTATCAAAATCTTACAAACAAATAATAGAAGATGGAAAATGAGGGGAAAAGAAGGAACTTTACCATAGGAGAACGTAGAACTCCAAGTGGAAGAACCCAAGATGACAAATTCATATTTGGTAATGGTATATATTGATTAAGCTGCTACTCTTCATGTTCTTTAGTTTAAGATTAAAAGGGAGAAAACGTTAATTCATGTACTTACTTAAGAAAAATATCCACCTAGGCCTAGCTTTTGGGGTACGAATTAGGTCTAAGACCTAATTTAATTAAAATTTAATTGTGTATTCCAAAAAGCTCAAATATTTGAAATTAACAAAAATGTTATTAGTAGTTGATGATGATGATAAAAAAATATATCATTTTATTACTTTTTGTTGTATATATAATATACATATCGAAAAGTTGGTATATGTTTCTAATCTTAGATTTAGTTCCCTTTTATGCATGTGCCATATGTGTCTTTTAATATACCTCTTGGATCCTCCGCTCTTTTATTTGACAAACCTATACACTTTCTGATCTCTTAATTTATCTAAATCCTACATTCTAAATCCTAAACACGTGTCTTCCATTTCAATATAGGTAACTTACAATCCAAGCTCGCCGTTGGAAAACAAAATTTCTAAACATGGCGAGAAGAACCACCCTAGCTGAATTGTCCATTAATAACATTCCGACTTGGTTGATGCCACCGGCCTTGTATGAATGCATATGTTCATCTTCTTCCTCCGCCTCAAATCTCTAAATCAAATAATAGGAATTTAAGTTGGATTTAAATACGTAACTTGAAAACTTAAGTAAGAATATTTTAAATTAGTTAATCCCAAATCCTAAGATATAAATGAAATAACTTTAACACATTATTTATCAAATTTAACAAGCAATCCTAATTTTGAAACCCTTAAAACTCATTAACTCCTACGCCATTAACACAAAATCATTGTTGCCAATTTATGAGAATTTGTTAAACAAGATATATTTATCATATTTTCTAGTCTTTATTGAGTGAATTTTTGAGAATTTTTTCATAATTTAAAATAAGTGAATTGTTCGAAGTTTAAGAGAATTGTTCGGACATTTTTCATATTTATCCTTCATTTAATGAGGCTCTTAACTACTTTACATTTTATAGGAGAAAAGTTTTAAAATAGTCTAAATAACAATAGTGGAAAGAAGCATTTTAATTAGTTATGTACTAAACTATTTTTCTTTAAAATGTGTCGTATTTTAACAATTCACTTAAGTAACTGTACTAGAGGAAGTATTAAGTTGAAAAAACTAAGGACAGATGTCATCGAATCGGATGTGAACAAATTTCAATCTATTCTTAGAGTTCAAGAATTCAAGCGCTGGCAAGTCAACTCTAGATTCATTAGTACCGATTTTAGGGGACTGCTAAGAGGTATGCCAACTCGTTGGATGAGTAGTTCTTCCCATTCCAATCGAGCATGTCCACCACCATAAATGCCAGAATTGGGTCGATAACCTGAGTCTGGCAGATGTAAAGATGGCTAGAGAGGAGACGGGAAAGGTAGCAAGGAGTGAAGCAGCTCAAACATTCACACCTTATTAACTAATTCTTCTTCTTATAGTTTGAAATAACTACACATTGTCTCATAAATTAATAATTTAATATCAGACCTCAAATTAAATATACCTAGATACATGTATTTTTGCTCTCAGATATATTCTGAAATACAAATAGGGAAAGAGGCAGGTGAGAGAGTCAGATCAGCCTTGCAAATAAACTTAAATATAGTATATCTAGAATAAATTACAACTAATTATGAACCCCATTTATCCGAAATGCATGTATATTTGGACTAAATTTTGCATGAATGTTACTTTCAAAAATACTCATGGAAAAGCACATAATTAAATTCTTAACTAGTGAGATTTATATTGTTTACCTTATTTAGGTAAGTAATGCCGAAAGTAAAAATAATAAGATATTATAACATTTAATAAATTTGTCCAATAAAATAAAGTAGAAAAATACATTTAATTAACCTTTCTAAAGTGGTAAAAAAATTATAACAATTAACACGTGTCACTTTTGATCAGTTTCCTTTTGGGAGCAATTTGCTAAGTTATAAAAATGAATTTCCAATTAACACGTGTCACTTTTGATCAGTTACCCACAGAAATGGACTATTCCTTCACATGTTTTGTACCTTCACACCCTCAAATAACGAGTGATCAGCATGAACTTTTCACTAAATTGTTGAAGTTGAAACCTCCAGTCTTCAAGGGTGCTGAATCGTAGGATGCCTACCTGGTTGATTGTCATGAGCTGCTACATAAGATGGGCATAGTAGAACAATTTGGCGTTGAGTTTGTGACCTATCAGTTTCAGGGGAACGCCAAAATGTGGTGGCGGTCATATGTTGAGTGTCAACCAGCACAGGCACCACCTATGACTTGGGCATCATTCTCTAGCTTATTTATGGACAAGTATATACCCCGGACTTTGAGGGATAGGAGGAGAGATGAGTTCCTGAGCCTGGAGCAAGGCAGGATGTCGGTTACCGCTTATGAGGCTAAGTTTCCTGCACTATCCAGGTATGCCACCCAGCTTTGTTCAGTCCACAAGAGCGGATTCGCCGTTTTGTGAAGGGATTGAGGTCAGACTTGCAGATTCCAACCTTACAGGTAGCTGCTGTAGCAAAATCCTTTCAAGAAGTGGTTGATTTTGTGATAGAGGTGGAGGGGGTGAAGCTAGACGATTTCACCATGGCCTCGACATCTAATAAATTTTTTAAGGGAGGTGAGTTTAGTGGTTCTTACTTAAAAGGGAAGAGTTCCGGAGGTTACCCAGCCCGGCCTATTCAGTCTTCACTGCAGGCTGTAGCTGGGGGTCTATCGCAGACCAGCCAACATTCCTCTGAGTTTGGAGGTTATCCCCAGACTTCGTCGTTCTCACAGAGACCTATGCTTGACCCCAGAGAGTGTTATGGATGTGGGGAGACTGGACATATTAGGAGATATTGTCCAAAACAGAGTTACAGACCCCCAATAGTCAGAGGTAGAGGTGGTCATGGAAGAGGCCGCTATTCTGGAGGACGTGTGGACAAGGTAATGGAGGTCACCAAATCAACCGGGGTGGCGGGCAAATTGGAACTACTGCAGCGCAACATGGTAGGGGCAACGGGCAGACAGGTGATAGGGCCCATTATTATGCTTTCCCTGGGAGGTCTGAAGCGGAGGCATCTGATGCTGTTATCACAGGTATTCTTTTTGTTTGTGATTGCATGGCTTCTGTATTATTTGATCCTGGATCCACATTTTCATATGTATCTTCCTCATTTGATATTGGTCTTGATTTACATTGTGATTTGCTTGACATGCCCATTCGTGTCTCTACTCCTGTGGGTGAGTCTGTGATAGTTGAGAAGGTGTATAGGTCTTGTCTTGTGACTTTTGTGGGGAACAATACTCGTGTAGACTTGATTATTCTAGAGATGGTTGATTTCTATGTAATTCTGGGTATGACTTGGCTTTCTCCAAATTTTGCAATCTTAGATTGTAATGCTAAAACTGTGACATTGGCCAAGCCTGGGACAGATCCACTTGTGTGGGAGGGTAACTATACTTCCACCCCAGTTCGTATCAACTCCTTTCTTCGTGCTAAGAGAATGGTTAGTAAGGGTTGTTCAACTTTCTTTGCACATCTCAGGGATGATACTTCCCAAGTACCTTCGATTGAGTCTGTTTCGATAGTCCATGAGTTTCTGGATGTGTTTCCTGCAGACCTTCCTGGTATGCCACCGGATAGGGATATTGATTTTTGTATAGATCTGGAGCCGGGTACTCGCCCCATTTCCATACCCCCTTATAGAATAGCTCCAGCAGAGTTAAGGGAGTTAAAGGCCCAACTCCAGGAGTTGTTAGGTAAAGGTTTTATTAGGCCAAGTGCATCCCCTTGGGGTGCTCCTGTTTTATTTGTGAAGAAGAAGGATGTGAGTTTTCGGATGTGCATAGACTACAGGCAACTGAATAAGGTAACTGTTAAGAACAAGTATCCTCTTCCTCGCATTGACGATTTGTTCGATCAGTTACAAGGTGCTTGTACCTTCTCAAAAATCGACTTGAGATCTGGTTATCATCAATTGAAATTACGGGCAGTAGATGTGCCAAAGACTGCTTTTCGAACAAGGTATGGGCATTATGAATTCTTAGTAATGTCCTTTGGACTAACGAATGCCCCTGCTGCGTTCATGAGCCTGATGAACGGGATTTTTAAGCCATATCTGTATCTCTTCGTTATTATATTTATTGACGATATACTGATATACTCAAAGAGAAGGAAAGAACATGAGGAGCATTTGAGAATTGTATTGGAATTGTTGAGGGAGAAAAGGCTTTATGCCAAATTCTCCAAGTGTGAGTTTTGGCTAGATTCAGTGTCCTTCTTGGGGCACGTGGTTTCTAAGGATGGGGTGATGGTGGATCCTTCTAAGATTGAAGCAGTGAAGAGTTGGGTAAGACCTACTAATGTTACAGAGGTAAGGAGCTTTGTTGGTTTAGCTAGCTACTACCGTCGATTTGTCAAGGGATTTTCTTCTGTTGCCTCCCAACTGACAAATTTGACTAAGCAAAATGTTCCATTTGTATGGTCGGACGAATGTGAAGAAAGCTTCCAGAACCTTGTTGACTACTGCACCAATTCTTACCTTGCCAATGGAAGGCAAGAATTTCATTGTTTATTGTGATGCATCTTATTCTGGGTTTGGTGCAGTGCTAATGCAAGAGAGAAATGTGATTGCTTATGCTTCAAGGCAATTAAAAGTGCACGAATGTAACTATACCACCCATGATTTGGAGTTGGCCGCAGTCGTGTTTGCATTAAAGCAATGGAGACATTATCTATATGGGGTTAAGTGTGAAGTCTATACAGATCATCGTAGTTTACAATATGTCTTTACTTAGAAAGATTTGAATTTGAGACAGAGGAGATGGATAGAACTACTGAAGGACTATGATGTTACTATATTGTATCACCCAGGAAAAGCTAATGTGGTGGCAGATGCTTTATGTAGAAAAACAGGGAGCAGGTTTCTAGACGCCCATTGGCTAGAGAGGTTCAGACTCTGGCTAATGACTTTATGAGGTTGGAAGTACTAGAGAAAGGAGGATTTTTGGCTTGTGTGGAGGCAAGATCTTCTTTTCTTGACAAGATTAAGGGAAAGCAGTTTACTGATGAGAAGCTGAGCCGAATTCGAGATATGGTATTGCGAGGAGAGGCTAAAAAGGCAATAATTGATTAGGAAGGCGTTTTGAGAATTAATGGAAGGGTATGTGTGCCCTGTGTTGATGATTTGATCCACACTATTCTTACAGAGGCTCATAGTTTAGGATATTCTATACATCCTGTGCAACCAAGATGTATCGTGACCTAAAGCAACATTTTTGGTGGAGTAGAATGAAGCGTGACATTGTTGATTTTGTCGCCCAATGTCCGAATTGTCAACAGGTAAAGTATGAACATCAGAGGCCCGGAGGAACACTTCAGAGAATGCCCATTCCTGAATGGAAGTGGGAAAGAATTGCAATGGATTTCGTGGTTGGTCTTCCAAAGACATTGGGTAAGTTTGATTCTATTTGGGTAATTGTTGACAGATTAACTAAGTCTGCTCACTTCATTCCGGTCAAGGTGACTTACAATGCTGAGAAGTTAGCCAAACTCTATATCTCGGAAATTGTTCGATTGCATGGATTTCCACTTTCCATCATATCAGATAGGGGTACGCAATTTACTTCTAAGTTTTGGAGAACATTGCATGCTGAATTAGGTACTAGGTTGGATCTTAGTACTGCATTTCACCCTCAGACAGATGGACAGTCTGAGCGAACGATTCAGGTGTTGGAGGATATGCTTCGTGCATGTGTGATAGAATTTGGTGGTCATTGGGATAACTTCCTACCTTTAGCAGAGTTTTCATACAATAATAGCTATCACTCAAGTATTGATATGGCCCCATTTAAGGCACTATATGGGAGGAGATGTAGGTCTCCCATTGGTTTGTTTGATGCATTTGAGGTGAGACCATGGGGTACCGATCTCTTGAGGGAATCATTAGAGAAAGTGAAATTCATTCAAGAAAAGCTTTTAGCGGCTCAAAGTAGGCAGAAGGAATATGCAGATCGAAAGGTCAGGGACTTGGATTTCATGGAGGGTGAACAAGTCTTGCTGAAGGTTTCACCCATGAAAGGGGTGATGCGGTTTGGTAAGCGAGGTAAGCTTAGTCCGAGGTATATTGGTCCATTTGAAGTGATGAAGCGCGTGGGGGAGGTGGCTTATGAATTGGCATTACCTCCAGGTTTCTCAGGAGTGCACCCGGTATTTCATGTGTCTATGCTGAAAAGATATCATGGAGATGGAAACTACATTATTCATTGGGATTCAGTTCTTCTTGATGAGAATTTGTCTTATAAGGAAGAGCCTGTTGCTATTCTAGATAGAGAAATCCGCAAGTTGAGATCAAGGGAGACTGCATCCATCAAGGTTCAATGGAAGAATCAGCCAGTTGAAGAGTCCACTTGGGAGAAGGAGGCTGATATGCAAGAAAGATACCCACACCTTTTTACAGATTCAGGTACTCTTTCTCACCCTTGTTTTTCTTCTTGTGATCGTTCGAGGACGAACGATGGGTAAATTGGTATCTATTGTAACGACCTGTTTAGTTGTTTCGAGCAGTAGAATTACTTTTGATAATAACTGACTGGGTCGACGGATCACACGACGGACCGTCATGGTCACGACGGATCGTCGAGGATCTCCGTCCCAAAACACTTAAACTCTGAAATCTGGGTACGGGGATCAACTCTCTGAACTTCACGACGGAATTGCAGCACGGACCATCATAGATACGATGGACCGTCACAAGCCCTTTACTGAATTTAACTCTATGAACTTTGTGACGGACCTGCAGGACGGACCGTCGCAGGTACGACGGGTCATCACGAGCTGCGTAACCCCGACTGGGTCGGATTTCTGCTAAAAGTTTTAAAGGGGTGTTTTGGACTATTCCTGATTATAATTAGGAAATTAGTGGGGTAAGTTTAATAATTTAATTTCATGGGGGTTAAAGGAGATAACTTTAAAATAAAGAATGGGTTACTTTCATCATAATGAATTATATGATAATTAGGGTAAAAGAAAAAGAATCTGGAGAAGGAAAAATTAAAAGAACAGAGAGAGGGAGAACGAGCGAGAAAAGGGAGAAGCGAAGAGGAAAACAAAGGCATTGAGAAGTAGCTTGCTTGATCACGATTCTTCGGTGGAGGTAGGTTATGGTTTATGCTATTTCATAGTAATCTCTAAATAGCGATTGATATGTATTGGGTTGTATTGTAAAGTCTTCTATATGCTTAATTGTGTGGTTGCATGATGTGATTATGTAATTGTGATGGTTAGAATGATGAGGCTGTTGAATCTTAAACCTTAAATCCTCTCTATTAATAATGGTGCCTTGACATAAATGAAGGCTTGATGAACTAGAATATAATTAGATTAGGGGATCGGGTGTCACGAACCGACACGTAGAATTAGGGGATCGGGTGTCACGAACCAACACGTAGAATTAGGGGATCGGGAGTCACGAACCGACACATAGTATTAGGGGATCGGAGTGTCACGTTCCGACACGACGTAGTAGGGGATCGGACTGTCACGTTCCGACACAAGAAGAATAAAGAGAATGAATCTTGAATTATGTTAATATACTCAAATTTAAAGAACCCATTTCCCAAATGAGTATGGTGTGGAGGCTTGAGTCCTCATAGGTGTGCTTGGTGTTGTGGCCAATGGTTCTTGTACTTGTTGTTGTCACCTGTTGAGTATGGTAGTTGATTTTATATTATTATTCGATATATATTGCTTTCTATTTTGAGTTGGCCGATTGATACCTACTCTGTACGTGTTCCTTGTACTGACCCCTACTTGTATTTTTCTCTTTGTTATTTGTGGAGTGCAGCAAACGTGCCATCGACTTCGACTCGCCCTCAACTCTAGCCAGTCTTCATCACGTCAGATTTCAGGGTGAGCTATTGTTCCTAGCTCGGACTGGATTCTCTCCTTCACGTCTTGATGTCTTGAAGTTCGGACATGGACCATTTCTTTTACTTATGTTAGCTTCTTAAATACTCTTAGATTCAAAATTTTGGAGGATAGATGTTCTTGGTGTGATGACTTCCAGATTTTGGGGATAATAGTTCATAAACTTTTAGAAGCTTATTTATTGGTTATATTAATAAGATTTTTGAGTCTTCCGCATTGTATTTTGTTCATTATGGTTGAAATATTGCTAAATGTTGGGGTTTAGATTGGTTGGTTCGCTCACATAGGAGGATAAGTGTGGGTGACACTCGCGGCTCGTTTTGGGTCGTGACACAAACTTCACTCTTTTTTTCGTGATATAAACAAAAATAATTTAGGTAACAGAGTTGTAATACATTTATAACATCTGCACAATAAATTTGTAATACATATTGTAAACACCCTCATGTTCTTGGTGATACAAACTAAAATAATTTATAAGACACATATGATACATGTTTTATTTATGAATAGTACAAGTTTAATTCTTTCTATAGATTATTGTCTTGTCTTTCGTTAGTTATGTTTTTCATTTATTACAAATTTTCTCTTCTAATTCAACTGTAAAATATGCGTAATACATTTTTTATTCATGTTTAATTCATTTGACAGTTTATTATGTTTCTTCATTTGTTACAATTAGATTGCTTATCTAATTAATTATTGATACAAGTTTTATTTATTTTACGAATCATTAACTGCTCTTTCGTTTGCGATTACCTTGGATTGTCAGTTCCTACAAATAGTTAAAAATATCGTTTGGAGTTTATACTCAATTTTAAGAGGGTTTGGTTAACTTTAGAATTGATTTTAGGAAAATTATTAGATTGAAGCTCGAAAAGGATCAAGTTTACGGAATTATATCACATTTGTGTTAAAGTTGTATTAGATATGTTTCATAATTGTATTAAAATTGTATTAAAATCATGAACAATACATCCTACATTTACAGTACATATTGTAAACTTCACTCCCTTTTTAATGATATCAGCATAATTTAGGTAACACACTTATAATACATGCACAATTCATTTTAATATATATTGCAAACATCACTCACATTCTTAGTGATACAATTAAAAAGTAATTATAAGACACATATAATGCATTTTTTATTCATGAATAATACATTTATAATAAGTATTGCACGCTTCACTTTTTTTTAGGGATACCAACAAGAATAATTTATGTAACACACTAATAATACATTTCTAAGACATGCACAATAGATTTTTAATACATATTGCAACCATCACTCATTTTCTTAATGATAAAAGCAAAAATAATTTATAAGATACATATGTATAAGTTTTATTCATGAATAATATGAGTTAATTCAGTTTATAGATCGTTCACTTGTCTTTTGTTAGTTACGTTTTTCGTTCATTCTTAATTCTCTCTTTTAATTCAACTTTAATATTGTGTAATCCAATTTTAAGGCAATAGAATTTATTTTACAATTTTTTGATTTATTTGTTATTATTGAATTACTTGTTTAATTCATTATTAATACAAGTTTGATTTACTCTATAGATCATTGTATGTAATACATTTTTAATTCAACTTTGATATGTGCATAATATATTGCTAGTTCAAGTTTAATTCATTTTGCAATTTGTTATGTCTCTTTATTTGTTGAAATTAAATAATTTGTTTAATTAATTAATTATTTATACAAATTTTATTCATTCTACGAGAAACAAAAGGAAAAAAGCAAGAAAGAGAGAGTGCAGCAGCATAGAGAAAGCAAAAAAAAAAAGTTAGAGAGAAAGATATACAAAAAGAAAGTAGCAAGAGAAAGAGAGAAGAATTAAAAAGCTGAGAGAAAAAAAAAAGAGGCGAGAGAAGAAAAATCTAACAAATATTTAGTTTTCTTTTATATTGTTATAAATAGTAATATTTAAAGAGTATATCTAAAACAAGAAATTATTTTTTAAAAGGGATCCACTTAAGTAATAAATTCAAAATAAAATGTGTATTTTAGTCATTTTTTTCACATATTAATGGCTCAATCTTCCTGGACAAAGCCCAGATGCCCAGTTTTAGGATTAAATGTCGTAGAGATGTCATTTTCTAACCATCCTTTTGATAATGTAATATTTTATTATTTCTCGTAAGAGTTGTAGTATTTATGTGTTTAATTATAGGGTGTGGGGTTAACTTTTTTAAGGGTTTGTAAGTTTTCTCTTTAACTTGGGGTTTTCATTTCATAATAAATTTTGAAAGTATGTGCTGTAATTCCTTAAATTAATTATGTTCTTTATGTGTTTGGGTTTATTTTTAAGTGTTTTAGAATATTTTAAGTTTATTTTTTAAATTACGACTTTTATTTGATATTTGTGTTGTGTTATGTTGCTACTTTTATGTTGGAATATATAAATGATTTTTTATGTTTTCGAGTCTCAATAAATTTATAATTTAGAATTTAAGGGTGAAATTTTATAAATGTGATCTTGAACTTAGGAACGAACTAATTGATGATATTAATTTTTTTTTTAATTATTGTGTTTCATTTCTTGATTCCTTATTCGAAAATTAATGTAATTATGAATGTACACGACAATTCCAAATAAAAATCCAATAGTCTGGTCATGAATCACTCTTAAATAATTATATTTTGGAGGATGCATTAAACTGTAGTTTAAATGCATTAGTATAATTGTTTTGTTTTGTTAAAATTTCTAGATCAAAATCTTAATAGGATAGAATATTTCTTGTCCTAAGATCTAAAAGGAGGTTAGGCTTTATGTCCACTTCCATTTGGTTGTTAATATCATTAAGTTCTGGAAAAAAATAGAGAAAAAAAAGACCTACCTTTAGGGTAAGAGGTAAGTCAGAGTTAAATATCAAATTTCAATAGAAACAAAAACAGCCCTTACTAAATGGATTAAGAAAAATTAATTTTTTTTATGGTTCTAGAGATTAAAGTAAATCAACAAGTGATTTGAATGTGTAAACAAAGCTCGTGAAAGGATTAATATTTTGTAACTGAAAGAATAATGGCAAGGCACAACAGTGAGGGGGTGATGTTCAATGTCAGTTATAAATGATGTATTTTGTAAAGTTTTGATTGATGTAACAAATGAAGGTGACATTAAACTAGCAAAAACTTATGTTATAAGTAGTTGATGATGATGATAGAAAAATTTCAGTTTATCACTTTTTTGTTGCATTTATAATATAAATACTGAGTTGTAGGTATATGATTCTAATTTAGATTTAGCTTCCTTTTATGAAAATGTGTATTTTCCATCAATATATTTATTTTCTTGTATTAATATACTTATCTTAGTTTAGATCTCAGATCCTCCTTTCTTTTACTTGATGAGCATATATATCCAACGAGATTCCAGCAATTTTCTAGGTACTTCGCTCTAATGCAACTAGTTTTCACTACTATTAGCATCCTTATTACTATCCTCAATCCACGTTGTCCTTAATTTCTCCTCCATCTCCTGAGAGTCATTCCACTTAACCCTTGATATGTTAGATACGTTCCTTTTCTTTCTCTACCTCTTAATCTCTAAATTCAATATAAAGAATTTAAATATCTTACTTGAAATCTTAAGGAATATTTAAAATTAGTTAACCCTAAACTCTAAAATATAAATAAAATAATTTTAACACATTATTTTTCAAATTTAGCAAGCAAACCTAATTAAAAAATCCTTAAACTCGTTAACTCCTACACCATTAACACAAAATCATTGTGGCCAGTTTATGAGAATTTGTTAAAAAGATATATATTTATTATTTTTGTCTTTGTTGAGTAAATTTTTGAGAATTTTAAAATAAGTGAGTTGTTCGAAGCTTAAGAGAATTGTTGGGACATTTTATATATATCCTTCATTTAATGAGGTTCTTAACCACTTTACATTTTATAGGAGAATAATTTGAAAATGATCTAAAGAAAAATTGTTGAAGTAGCATTTCAATTAGTTATGTACTAAAATATTTTTCTTAAAAAATTATTCCAACAATTCACTTAACATGAATAAAGGGAGAATTAAGTTGAAAAAGCTTCATAATTACTCAAACATTCTTACCTTATTAACTAATTATTATCCCTATAGTTTGAAATAATTACATATTGTCTCACTAATAGTTTCATATCAGATTTCAAATTAGATATACTAGATATATGTATTTTTTTTAATCAGATAAATTACAGATAGGAAAAGAGGCGGGCGAAAGAGTCAGAGACATGGGAATACACTTAGATATTTACAACTAATTTTGGAACCTCATATATCCGAAATACATGTATATTGGGACCAAACTTTTACACGACGACAACTTTTTTTATAAAAAAAAAACTCACAAAATGGCACATAATTATATTCTTAACTAGTGAGATTTATGTTGTTTATGTTATTCAGGTTAGTAATGCAAAAAAAGTAAAAATAATCAGATAATATAACATTAAATTATTTTTTTCCAATAAAATAAAGTATAAAACTGATTACATTTAATTAAACTTTTAATCTTTTAGAATTGGTGAAAAAAGGGTTATAAAATTAAATTTACAACTAAAAAAATAAAAATAAAAAAAGGAAAAAAAAAGGGTCATGGTATCATACAAGAGTCTTTCACATGTTTTCTCATCCTAGTGGGATATTTTTTTCATTTCACTTAATCCACGGAAATGGAATGCCCTTCACATTTTTTTGCATTGCACTCTGTACTCTTCTTCTTTATAATATGCCAAATGGTCTAATGGTTTCTCCACCCTAAAACTTTTATGAAGTTTCTCTATATCCATTTTATAATTTTTTTAGTTTGAAATTCAGTATACTTATATCTCATTTTATAGATTTTGTTAACATGGAAAAAACTAGAGAAAAATTGAGGAATGTGAAGTTGAATTTAGGACGTTCATTGAATGGTAATTTGAATGTTAACTCTAAAAAATTGAAGATATTGAACCGTTCATCATCAATAACTAATGAAAATTCTTCTTTGTTGTTTTCACGTGGATTAAAAGGAAGTGTTGCTTCAAGTTTGACTGGGCTTGAAACCCAACAACCACCTAATAGATGTATAAAAAATTTCTTCGTTTTTATTCTTTCGTTGAAACACTCTTTATTTACTCAACTAAAAAGAATTGTGTAAGTTCACGAAAAATTCTATCGATTAGCTTTTTCAAGTTTCTCGAAACTACTAATGAGAAATAATGAATGTTGTCAGGGAAAAGTGCTAAAGAAGTTGGAGAGAAGCTGAGAAAATTCTTGTACAAGATGCCTTTTGTTTTCTACGACGGACCAAATGGAAAGAAGACAAAAGGATACTTGTTATACTCGTTTACGAAGAGAGAAGATTTGAAGATAGTTTGTGCTTGTCATGCTAATTTTCTGACTCCAGCTCAATTTGTCAAACATGGTGGTGGAGCTGACGTTGACGTTGAAAACCCTTTAAACCATATAAAAATAATTCTTGACTACTGAAAAATGGATTAGCTGCTTTAATATGGTTGTTGTGTGATCTTCTTTTTATTTTGTTGTACTGGAAAAGTTAAAAATGGATACTTCCCAAAAAACCATTAGCTTTGATATCGTTGTTATTTGATATTTCATTGTATTGTAGAAACTAAGTCCCTTCCATCAGAGATATATTAAGGTTCTGTTTTTGTCATTCTGTTTTTTTTTTTTTTTTTGGCTATGTGGTGCTTATTTGAGCTTTAATTAGAAGCAACTAACAACTTTTAATGGGTTTCTAAGTTAATTTTCAACTTGAGATTTTCATTTTCTTGCTACATTTAGAAAATAGGTATTAAAACACTTGATATTAGTTGTTTTCTTTATGTGCTACGATTTGGTATCTCTTCTGTTTTAAAGTTTTTCTAAGTTTATATTTTGAGTTAGAACGTCTATATCTTGTAACGAGAGGATGGAAAGCATGTGCAAGTCAGACCATATGGAAAATGGGTTATTAAAAAAATAATTATAATTTAATTTATTTATATAATTGATTTAAATAGAATATGATATAATTATGTAATTTTGAGCTCATGCCAACGGATTGATGAGTGCTCTATCTTTCATAGAGGATTTAAATTTTATTTGTAGCTTTTTCTGTTATTCTCTACGTGTTTTCGGATGTAGTAAAAGAGTTTTTTAAAAAAAATATGAACTTATTATCATAAGTTAATGGTCTAAAATATTTTTAGGTATTCCTGATTTTCAGTATATATTGTTAAGGCCATTGGATTACTGTCGCCACTGAATCGATATAGTTCCATAACTACCATTAGAGTACGTCAATGAAAGCACCAATAATAATACCAACTCAATGCAAGAAAATTCTTCTATCATAAATTCAAATCAAGAATTTCACTATGCAATCTCTAAGTACACGATCTCATTGCCAAGTCTGAATTCGAAGTATAGCTTGATTCACTACTATTATGAAAAATTAGCTTGAATCACTAAAAAAATGCAATATGAATAAGCTAAATTTTGAATTTTCTTTATGTGTTAGGGTTTATTGTTAACTGCTTTAGAATTTTGTAAGTCATGACGTCCATTTCTTGTTAATCGGACAATATATTATTACATATATTTTTAGTTATGTTATATTGTGTTGCTATTTTTGATGTACGAATATGTGGATGAGTTTTTGAGTCTCAATGTAATTTAGGGTTTACGGGTAAAATTTACATGTGCGGTTTAGACTTTAGGTATGAATTGATTGGCTATTTGATCCTCTTTTTTAATTGTAATTCATAATTTCTTGATCCCTTATTCAAAAACTAAATGTAATTATGAATGTGTATGACAATTTCAAAGTGCAAACCCAACAATTATGTCATGAACCACTCTCTAATAATTTTGTTTCTGAGCATCCTAAATTTGTTTATGATGAAGACTTACCCTTAAGGTCAAGAGGTATGTCAAATTAGAATAATTCAAATTCAGGTTGTTCAAAATTAATATCGATATCAAAATCAATAATTTGGTTATTGGGTCACTGATTCGGGTTGCAGTTTACTATAAACTCTTATTGGCTTATCGGTTGGGTCCCGGTTTGACAATATTTCTAATCGGATGCCCCGATAACCCGATAAGAAGTTTAAATAAATACAGTTATATCACTTAAGGTCTTAGGTACTTTTAGCTTTTAGGGTTTACCCTCCAGTTTTCAGAATTTTTACAGTGACTTCATATATAATTGACACTCAAATTTCAAAATAATATTCCAAAGTTGCGACATCACTCATTGGTTCACTGTCGCTGCTCCTATGTCGGTGAGTTATATTGAAGACCATTCTCTAAATATCTAAATTGAGGTTCAAATGATTGATTCTCTTACAACTACAATCTGCAATTAGAAAGTTATTATTAGTAATGGTCTCATGATCATTAATGGTTCTCATTAGTAGTGTTGTAATGTTTCTCTGTATTTCATATAAAAAATTAGCTTGGTTGTTATGAGGAATCATTTTGAGTTTTGCCAGTTTGGGCAATATTGACATCTCTATCCAAGTTAATATGGAGTTTTATTAAGTGTTTTATGTAGTAATGGACTAACCGGAAAATATTCACTGGGGACTCTTTGTAACATTTCACAATTTGAAATAGCTAGGAATTGGCTTAAGAAACAACAATATTCATTTTTGGAAAGAAAGGGATAAATATGGAAAATTGCCTAAGTTAAGAAAGTAAGTATTGGTCATTTTCAAACAACCATAATTTCTACCTCAAGATGAATTAGAGGTAGTTCTTGCTATGGTTGGAAAGATCTTGCATTGCCGCTGAGTTTTAACATTCTCGATATCTTATGTGGGAGATATGCCTATCGGAAGTTGGGTTGTTGAAGTAAGGAAAGCCCAAATCTGGATTAAAGGAAGGGCAAACTAGTCTGTTCACTAATTAATTTCCTCTTTTGTTTTTAGGGATTTGTTGGGGTAACAACTAAGTTTAGTTCAGTTTGGAAGATTAGACTTTACACTTAGGGCTTGGAGAAGAAAGAAAGAGAGAGAAGTCAAGGAACAAATTTGTTTATCACGGACAAATAATTTCGTCATTAATAAATCATATTTCGTCATTAAGAGTCTTGTGTGACGAAAAATAATTCGTCACTCAGTCGTCACTTAATATGTGTCTCTAAAAGTATACAAAGACGATATAGTGTTTCTTCGCTAAAAGTATTACAGTAACTACAAAAAGAAAAATCGTTAATGCTTAAACATTTGTGACAAATTTAATTGTTGTAAAAAGTATATTTTTGTAGTTAATATTATGCTTTGTCACTAAAAAGGTTATTACTACCGATTAAATAATATCTTGGCTAATTATTTTACTTCAATCAGTGACAAAATCAATTGTCTCTAAAGTTATATGTATTCCATAGTTGAACAAAATCTAATTTTGTCACTAATGACTATATTTTATATACAAAAAAATATATTGTTCTTAAATGAATATATGATAAAATTTATCATTATAAAAATGATTTTTATATATAAATATATATGATATATATATATATATCCTATGTCAATTTTTCTTGACCCTGGCCAGTGGCCAGTAGCTCACATATTATACCATCAAACAAACTCACTCTTGTTGTTCTTTTTTGTTTTATTTTTTACTTCATTCACTTCTTTAGAATTTAACTTTTGTAGAAACAATATATTATATGATTATTTATACTCATACACAAATGCATGAAATTTACCACTCATAATTTTCTGGGTGAACACATACTGAAGGATCTTATGGTTTGTAAACACATCTACGTGAACACCATACAAGTAATGTATCCAAAGCTACTATGGATGCAAGATCGAGGTCATGAGTCAGATAGTTCTTCTCATGCACCTTAAGTTGTCTAGAAGCATAGGCTATAACCTTACATCAATGCATCAACACACAACCTAGGCCGATCTGGATGCATCACAATAGATCACATAATTGTCTTAACCCTCTGGTGGAGTCAAAATAGAAGCTTTAGTCAACCTAGTTTTCAGCTATGAGAAACTCTTCTCACAATCATTTCACCACTGGAACTTAACTTTTTCGGAGACAACTTCGTCAATGGAGAAACAATAGATAAAAATCCTTCTACAAACCTTCTGTAATAACTAGCCAAACCCATGAAGATTCTAATATCTTTAGGAGAGGTGGGTTTGGCCCATTTTTTCACTGCTCTATTTTCTGAGAATCCACTCAGATCCTTTCGCTGGATACTAGATGCCAACTAAAACCAACAGATCACAACCAAAACTCACATTTGATGAACTTAGTGAATAAATGGCGATCTTTGAGAGTTTGCAGGACAACCCTCAAATGAGTCGCATTTTATTCCTCACTCCTAGTGTAATTATGGATATCATCAATAAAGACGACAACAAACAAGTCCAAATACTGCTTGAACCATATGTTCATCAAATCCATGAAAGTTGCAGGAGCATTGGATAGTCCAAATCAGTGGTGGGGGTTCAAAGTATAAAGAAGAAGTTCAGGTGTTAATGTAAGTGTGTGGTGAGTGTAGTAGTCCCTCAGCATGCTCTTTGTACAAGAATCATTGACACTACACACCTTACGGACATAAAGACTCAAGACTAGCGGCGTAACAAGCATGAAATATTAAAATAATGCACGATATACGGAGGAAACTTCCAACTATATCACAACACAGTTAATGCAATAGAAAGGGGGTACGAACTACATATATCACCAATCCAATATGCATGAAATTCAACATTTCTCATGTTCGTAGAAGGGAACACCTTCCCCCAATAAAATCATACTCAACAAGACAATATGGAGTCAATATAAAATCTCATAAAACATAGTAAAGCATGTTCACCAATTCTTTTCATGAAGTTAAATATGTAATATCATACTAAAATGCACAACAACACGAGGAACATATAAATCATGATAGTATTAATTTATACTAAACGAGATTCCTCACAAGAACGTGCAAATATCATAAGAAAAAACATGGATAAACTCGTACAATACACATGACTCCGAAAACACTAAAACTCAATAGGAACTACTTACCTCAAGCTTAAATAGGAGTACAAGGAAAAAGATGAGGATAACGTGATTTCATATTGGCCTCGGCCTCCCAAGTATCACCCTCAATTAATTTGTTCCTCCATAAGACTTTAACAGAAACTATCTCTTTGTTCCTTAACTGCTTAACTTTCCGGTCTAAAATCTCAACTACATCTTCTTCATAGGAGAGATTTTCATCAACTCTTAAACCCTCTAAGGGAAGGATGGATACCGGGTCACCAATACACTTCTTGAGCATGGAAACATGGAACACTACTTGAACCAGAGCAAACTCATTGGGTAAGTCTAGTTCATATGTAACCTTCCCCACACGTGTCAAGATTTGGTATGACCCTACATATTGAATACTAAGTTTCCCCTTCTTTCCAAACCTCATCACACCCTTCATATGTGAGATATTTAAGTAGACCCAATCATAAACCTCGAATTTAAGAACCTTTCTTCTACTCTCGACATAGGACTTTTTCCGATTTTGAGCCATTTTCAACCTCTCTCTGATGAGTCAAACTTTCTGTATGGCATCATAGATTAGATCGGGACCAATAAGACATAATTCACCCACTTCAAACCAACCCACCAGAAATCTACACCTCGTACCATAAAGTGCTTCAAAAGGAGCCATGGAAATGCTTGAGTGGTAACTATTGTTGTAGGAGAATTCTATCAATGGAAGATGATCGTCCCAATTTCCCTTGAAATCAATAACACATGCTCTCAACATATCTCTTATGGTCTGAATGGTCCTTTCTTCTTTACCATATATCTGAGGGTGGAAAGTGGTACTAAAGTTAACATTGGTACCAAGCCCTCTTTGGAATGCTTCCCAAAAATGTGAAGTAAACTGAGGACGCCGATTTGATATGATGGACAAAGAAACCCCATATAACTTCACTATTTCCTCGATGTATAATTTAGCATCATCCTCTGCCAAGAAAGAAATCTTGACGGAATGGAAATCGGCTGATTTCGTCATCCTGTAAACAATGATCCAGATAGAGTGATGTATCCTTCGAGTATGAGGCAACCCCACAACGAAGTCCATATTCACCTCCCCTCACTTTAAAGTGGGAAAATCTATATCTTGTAACAAACCTCCTGGTTTTTGGTGTCCGGCTTTGACTTGCTGACAATTTGGACATTTAGCCAACAAATCCTGCTACATCTTTCTTCATTCCATTTTACCAATAGACTTCCCATAGATCACGATAAATCTTAGTGGCTCCTGGATGTATAAAATATCGTGAACCATGAGCCACCTCTAGAATCTGCCCTCTCAAGACATCAACATCCAGATTACACTACCAACCTTGGTACCTAAGCACCCCATCTCCCCCTTGGGAGAAAGCCTCAATGGACTTGGTGAGAACCGAGTCTTTCAAATCCATCAGAATAGGGTCATGTTGTTTTTTTCACTTCACATCAACTACCAAAGATAATTCAGGACTATGATGAACTGTGAATCCACCCTTCGAGGAATCTACCAACTGGACACCTAAACGAGCGAACCTATGGACATCGCGAACTAGCTCTTTCTTCTTATCTTCTACATGAGCCACACTACCCATAGTCATTCGACTTAAAGCATCGACAACTATATTATTTTTTCCATGGTGGTAGAGGACACTCATATCATAACCATTTCTTTGTCGGTGATTGAAATCTCTCTAGCCAAACACATATTGGAGACTTTTGTAGTCAGTGAACACATCAACATGGACCTTATATAAGTAGTGCCTCAAAATTTTCAAGGCAAAAACTACTGCCACCATTTCTAGGTCGTGGGTCGAATAGTTCTTTTCATGTACCTTTAGTTGTCTCGAAGCATAAGCGATTAACTTTCCATGTTGCATAAGGACACATATCAAACCCACGCAAGAGGCATCATAATAAACTACAAAACATCACTACCTTCAGTTAAGATCAACACTGGAGCGATGGTGAGTCTATTTTTCAACTCCTCAACACTCTTCTCACAAGCCTCTGACCACTAAAATTTGGATCTATTTTGAGTCAAAGTTATGAGAATCCTTCCAACAAATCTTCTATACTAACTGACCAAGCCCAAAAAACTTCAAATATCCTCGGGACTTGGAGGTCTAGGCCAATTCTTAATCGCATCGGTCTTCTTAGGTTCAACCTCTATGCCTAGGATTGACACTATATGACCGAGGAAAGTAACTGACATGAGCCAAAACTCGCACTTGCTAAACTTAGCATACATTTCTGGTTTTTACGAACTTGCAAACCTATCCTCAAATGTTCCATGTGATCACCCTCGTTCTTAGAATAGATCAAAATATTGTCAATAAATATGATTATAAACAAATCAATGTATTGCCTGAAAACCCCATTTATAATATTCATAAAAGCTGCGGGATCGTTCATTAGACCAAAATACATTACTAAGAATTCAAAGTTACCAAATCTGGTTCGAAAGGTTATTTTAGGAATATCAGCATCCCTAACCCTAAATTGATGATAGCCCAAACGTAAGTCAATCTTCGAGAAATAACTCGCCCCTTGGAGTTGGTCAAAATAAATCATCAATTCTAAGAGGCCGATGGTAATCAATGCACATCCTAAGGGACTCATCCTTCTTTTTCACAAATAGTACTAGTGTACCCCATGGAGATATTCTAGGTTGAATAAAAACTCTTGTCTAACAAATCCTTGAGTTGAGCTTTTAACTCTTTCAATTCAGCCGGCCATCCGGTAAGGAGGAATATATATGGGTTTTGTATCAGGTATAAGATCAATGCCGAAGTCTATTTCCCGTTCTGGAGGAACGCTGGGCAAGTCATCAGGAAAAACCTCAGGAAACTCCCTCACTATCAGGACTGACTCTAAAGGAGGAGTATCGACTCAACATCCTTAACCCTTAAAATATGGTAAATACAACCCTTAAAAATCATTTACAACTGCTGCTAGTGACAAAAATATGATGACAAAAGGATGACTCACGTTGTTGGCTTTGGCACAACAGGCCGGGTAATCCTCCATTTAGAGTTTTGAAGCAATTATCTTTGCGGGATAAGAGTGTCAGTACAGGTTCTTTTGATAAGTGTCTAGTTTTCCCTTTAGCTTAGAAAACTTGACTCTCATTCCCTACTAGTGACTCTAGAAAGAATTCTATATTCGAACTAATTTATCTTGAAGTATGGGGTCCGTATAGAATTGCAACACATAATGGATACATGTTCTTTTTACAATGGTAGATGACAATTCAAGAATGGTTTGGTTATTTTTGTTGAAATTCAAAAGTGATGTTTTTCAAACATTGAAATCTTTCTTTGATTGATTAAGACACAATTAAACGGGGGTATTAAAGGGTGACATTAGATAATGGTACTGAGTTCTTCAACATAGAATGTAGCACTTTGTTTTCTACTATGGGGGTAATTCATTAGAGTAGTTGTCCACACACTCCACAACAAAATGGAGTGGTAGAAAGGAAGTACATACACATACTTGAGGTAGCTAGAGCCCTTAGGTTTCAAGGGTCTATTCCCATAAGATTTTGGGGTGAATGTGTGTTAGATGCAGTGTACTTAATCAATAGAATGCCTTCCAGTATATTGCTAGGACTGTCACCTTATAAGGTTTTTCACAAAATTTCACCAAAGTTAGATCACTTGAGAACTATAGGGTATCTTTGTTATGTCACAAAGCTTGTGAAGTAAGATAAATTCTCTTCTAGAGAAGATGCTTGTGTAATGATTGAGTACTCACTTACTCAGAAAAGATACTTGTTGTACAACATGAGCCTTAGAAGATTTACGGTAAGCAAAGATGTGACACTCAAATAAATTCCCATTCAGTAAATTGTCATCTCCCAATCATGTCTCACACTTCATTGGACCTTCTCTTGCTGATGATGATGTTAGAATCTCCAAATGCTGAGCTAGATTATGCACAGGTATTTTCTAAGAAGGAACATAACTATGCAGAGAAGGATACTGCAATTTATGATGTAGAAACAAATGCTACAGGTCAAGACACTGTTATTACAGGTTATAAAGCCCCTGCTGATGCTTCAACCACTGTTCAGTCAAGAACTTCTTCTAGAACATCTCATCCTCTATTTTGAGTGCAGGATTACATCACTTTTGTGACTGATTCATTGCATCCACATGCACTAGCTAATCATGTGTCCTATGATCATTTATTTACTTCATATCAGGCCTATTTCAGTGAGATGTCTATTGAAACAGAACCTAAAACATATGAAGAAGTTGTAACGAATCGTAGATGGGTGGAAGCAATGAAACAAGAAATTGTTGCATTGGAGAAAAATGGTACATGGAAGATTGTGGAATTGCCACCAGGAAAGCATGAAATAGGATGCAACTGGGTGTTTAAGATTAAACACAAAGCCAATGGAGAGGTTGACAGGTTTGAAACTGGACTTGTGGAAAAGGGATACAGTCAGACTGAAGGTATTGATTATCAGGAGATCTTTTCACCAGTTGTGAAAATGGTCACTGTGAGATCAATTATCGATATTGTAGCAGCTGAAGGATGGATAATATACCAAATGTATGTATTCAATGGCTTTCTTCAAGGTGACTTGTTTGAAGAGTTGTATATGGAGTTACCAAAAGGTTTTATCAGTCAAGGAGGACACAAAGTTTGTAAGCTTATCAAAACATTGTATGGCTTAAAACACATGATTCTAGGCAATGGAATGCAAAATTACAGATGCATTGTTATCTTCAGGATATATCCAAAGTCAACTAGACCATTAATTGTTTACCAAGAGAAAGGGGTCAGTATTGGGGATTGTATTAGTATATGTTGTGACTTGTCGCTCACAGGCAATGGTCACTCATTAATTCAGGAACTAAAAAGATTTCTGCATCTTCATTTTAATATCAAGGATTTTAGGGGAATCGAGATACATTCTTAGCATTGAGTTTTATAGATCAACAAAGGGTATGTGATGAATCAGAGTAATTGAAGTATGCATTGGAGCTTATCTCAGAAGCTGATAAGATAGTTCATCAAGAGCCAAACAATCAGCAACACCTTTGGAGAGTAACATGAAGCTTACAATTGCTGACTTTCAAAGTGATAATGTGGATGAACTGCTAATTGATGTATACACATACCAGAGGTTGATTGGAAAATTACTCTATCTCACCAACACTAGGCATTATATTGCTTTTTATGTTTACCGCCTGAGCCAATTCTTAACAAAACTAAAAATATCTAATTAGAATCCTGCCTTAAAAGTGGTGAGATATATCAAATAAGCATTAGGTCTTGGACTTCTCTTGAATTCCAACAAACAAATAAACCTCACTGGCTTGTGTCATGCAGATTGGGCTGCATGCCCAATACAAGAAGGTCAGTGACTGGTTACTTGTTGAAATATGGAGAGTCATTAATAGCATAGTAATCGAAGAAGAAGAGCACAGTTTCGAGAAGTTTTGCAGAGGCAGAATACAGGAATCTTGCAACATTGACATCTGATGTAGTCTAGGTGACAAATTTGTTCAAAGAGTTGGGTTAAGTGTGAGTGAGCCAACAACAATACATTGTGACACTAAGGCTCCAATACAAATAGCAGCCAATGCATATCGAGATCGATTGTCATTTCATTGAGGAAAGAGTGCAGCAAGGTTTAATAAATAAAAGTTATATCAACACCAAAGATCAACATGTTGATTTATTGACAAAAGCATTGGGAAGAGCGCAAAATGATTTTTTGTTAGCCAAGCTGGGTGTCTTGAATGTTTTCAATACATCCAGCTTGAGGGGGAATATTGACGATAAAGAAGTAGTTAAAATGTAGTTAGGAGATTAATTAATTGTAATTAATTAGTTAGTTAGTTAGCTAGACTAGTCAGTTAGCTAGCTAGACTAGTCAGTTAGCTAGCTAGTCTAATCAGTCAGAAAATTAGTTAGAGGATTAAGTGTAGATTGTTATTCCATATTGTATATATACGGTACATTATTCATTGTAGAACTCATTTCATTCTATATACAAAAATTTCCAAATTCTTCTCTCTAAATTCTATAGACCGAAAAATTAATGAATAGTGAAATCATTTTTTTGAACAAAAATTTGAATATTTATAAATCCTCATCTAAAAATATTTCAACACCCTCTGACTTAATAACTATGAAATACCTTAAATAGAAGAATCGAAAATCATCCATAGTATAGTACAACAATCTCAAATCATACGCTTAAACCTTTAGCTAATAAAATATTTTTGTATGAAATATGAATTTCTAGATTGTGTAAAATATCATAATGAATATTAACAAATGTAAAGAATAAAATGAATATTAGAAAATGTGATAAATCTAACTATGACATGTAAAAAATGTAATTTAACAAAAATGATGATTTAATCAAAATGAACAAATATTTAAAAGTATTCAACCAACTGTAACAAAAATTAATGCAATTATAATATAAATACCGATAAACTTATTTAAATCATAAAAAAATATATTTTGAAGTATTCAATAAATAGAACTTAAAATTTACAAATTTGAAAAATGTTAGATCAAATTAGGGTGTCAACAAGGGGTTCTTGTGAATGTAAATCATATCCAAATCCATTTAAACACCAAATAAATGACCTTTACACATGTGAGTTACTGAAGGATCACATGATTCAATTTTACAAGCAATTAAAGAATGATTAGGGCCTTAGCTTTACAAATTTTAGGGGTGTTACACAAAGCATCATTAAAGACCGAGGATGTAAAAAACTGACTTAAAACATAGAAATCCAGAACCTTTTATTTATAATGTAAGACCTGATATGGATCGATAATTGATTACTAAAAACAAGTGACTTAATTAAAAAGACAACAACTGTTCATGATACAAAACTCAATCTCTAGTAAAATCTTCTATAATCATAGCTTCATTTTAAGAACTCTGATTATAAAACTCCATGATAAATCTGAGTTCAAGAGTCCTCCTCCTCTTGTGGCTCTGGGGGCAACATTTATACCAAATTTCAAATGCTAGATCAAAATAGAGCTTTGTGTTTCTTTTTTAATCTTCTCTAGCCGTAACTTAAATGCCAACTTCAGCTCCTTTATATATTTATCTTGAGTTATTTCACTCAAGGGTGCAGAATCCTATGCATTAGTACTCATTTTTTTCTCTTTCTCGTTATATGTTTGCAATTCTTTATGAAGATCTTCCAATACATTTAAATCATTTGATTTGCCCTCAGCATATCGCGTTCGTGATCCTCTAGTTTCACTTTGAGAAAAATTTTCAATAATTTCTTCTATGCTTATGGAACCATAGGAACATGGTTTTCCACCTGGTGAAAAGAGCATCACACCAACATCTGCTCCATTCCTATTTGCAAACTTCTCTGCATCATGAAACAAAGTTTTTTTCTTTTTGAGAAACTGAGAGCACGTGCTCTCTCAGACTCAATGATCTTTGTTGCAAGTTTTTGTTTGTCTTTTTATGTCTCATTTTCCATTGCAAAAGAAAATGATACGAAGAAGAAAATAGTACACCTTTGTTGAATAAGGTTGAGCAATAAGAGGAACATTTGTGTATAGTTGGGGTGTGAGTGTACTTCTCACGAGTATTGTAATGTTTTCTTGTTATGAGTCTAGCTATCACGTGTATTTTCATGTTTACTTAATGCTTTCATATTATGGGCATTTCTATCACGTGTTTTTTCACGTATGTTTTCACATTTTTTTAATGTATTGATTACCTTGTAACTCAACAAAAATTATGAAGTTACAAGGTAATAATATCGAATTAAATTTAAAGATATAAAATAAATAAACAATGCTTACTAATAATAATGTTGAAGGTACACCAATTAGAGAAATGATAGAATTATCTCTTTTGTAACCTATAGGTCACAAGTTGAAACCATAAGAGCAACCACTAAAAATGACACTGTCAATTGTGCATCACAACCAAATCCTTATCAAAATTCTACTACTGCTAGTTATTTATGTAATGACTGGGTTGTTCTTTCAACATACTATAAATGTTAATTCTTTTGGAATTGCACATTGAATGGGTAGACATTATATGGTCTCTATAGATGATCTTGAGAAATTCTTTCTTCATGGTCTATCTCTAGGGGTTGAGTTATGCCTAAGATTTATTTGTTTACTATGGTATAAGATTAATGTTCATCTAAATTCATTGTTTATCAATGTTTCCCCTCCCCTCTTAATCTGACATTGGCCACACTCCAAATGCACAAGTGCTCATCCACCCGTATTGATTTGATGTTTAACAATTTTTATACAAATTAAATAATATTCAAGAAAATTTTATTATACACTGTACATGTATAGCTAGGCTATAGATATATTATTTCAATATGAAGTATCTGTATTTCATCTATCTATAAATTTTAGTGCCTCCTCTACTTGAACTTCACCGTTTGATGAGGATTTCATTTCTCGAATAACTTTCACCATGTTGGTCACTACCTGGATATATATTTAACAATAATTAAAAGGTAAACAATCTCTCAACCCCGACACATACATAGTAAGCGTAAAATTTGTGTATACCCGCGCGCTTCAGACTCTACTTTGAGATGTTACTGGTATTTGTTATTGTTATGACAAAGTTCAATGATAGTTAGAATAGATATGGGATTTTCTAGCCCTAATAGACAAGTAAAATGGGATTCATAACTTATTGATCTTAAAGATGTGGGTTTGAAGTAGCTAGCTAATACACAAATTCAAATAAGAGTTTTTCTGAACCCATTTACAAATACATGACACATTTTTTTAACATATACTATGATTTCTAAATTGTGATTAATTAACATTCATATGATGTTAATTTATAATTTAATCTTAGTAAATTTATATAATTTGATAGTAACACAATAAATTGTGAATACGTTTTTGGAAAAATTATCTAACTACACATTCTTTCTTATCCTATTTTCTATTATTCCCTATCATTTAAAAAATTTACAAAAATTCCTCTTTTTTGTCAAATTCTCTCCTTTCCAGATACATAATATTCAATCTTCCAAATCAACTATTTTCCTTCACTTTTCATGTCTATAATCACTCCACTATATCACAAATTACCTTATTACTCCTTTATTTTGAATTTTAAATATTTTCTTTTTCCGGTTAATGATTTAAAGTTAATCAAGAGATCATAGTTCTTTATTTATTTTTTCTTTCCAATTCTTTTTTATACAGAAAAATCATGTGAATATTGGAGTAATTTTCATCCACAAAATAAATCAATCATACATGGACATGACAAAATAAATATGGAGAAAATTAAGACAAAAACAAATCATAAAAAGTGTCATTTATATAAATGTGAGTATGTATCATATGTTTGTTTCGTATGTGTAGTACTATTTTTTTAAGCGTATCAATTGTTTATCATATTCATAATTTTTTTATATGATACATAGCTACGACATATTGTACGGGCATGGTACATAAGTACTAATTTATACTAAACGTATCGATCTCAGACCAAATAACTTAATTATATATGGGAAACAATTACATGTTAAATGTATTCGGTAACAATGCAATACTTATAAATTTAAACAAGATACATAAATAGTAATGTATCATGTACTAATTTATTAGATATGATACATAAATTCAATTTTATAATAAATGTATCAATTACATAGATACTACCACACGGTAATGTATCAATCTCAAACCTAACATCTTATGGGCAACAATTACTAACTTAATGTATCTAGTATAAGTACAATAGTTATCAATTTAAACGAGATACATAAATAGTAATATATCATGCACCAATTTTTTAGATATGATAGGTAAATTCAAATTTATACTAAATGTATCAATTACATAATAATTTCCACACGATAATGTATTGATATTGAATCTTATGGGAATCAATTATTTATTTAATGTATCTGGTATAAATACAATATTTAACAATTTAAACAAGATACATAAATAGTAGATTCTATGTAGCAAAGATATTCATGATGTATTTTGAATCAAAATTGAAAGAATTTTCGATAAACTAGAACAAGGATTTCGAATCTCAAAATTTTCAACAATTTTGATTCAAAATTGAAGGATCTTTGATGAACTGGGAGAAGAAAGAAATCTTGAATCTCAATTTCTATAATAATCTTGAATCAAAATTGAAAGAATATTCGATGAACTTATAGGTTCAAAAGGAAATCATTGTCGAACAACAATTCCATCACTTTTGTATCCCTGGTAATTCACCTCGCTTACCCAAAATTTCGACATTTTTATAAATCAAATCTGAAAGATTTCTTCGTTTATGGGGGAGCAATTTGAAAATTTGAATTTCTTCATTTTGATAGGATTTGCTTTTTTATGATTGAGAGCAAGAAGGAACGTAAGCATAATTTATGGGATTTAATTGATTTTCAGATTTGATTCCCTTTTTAGAGCAACAAAAAGATTCTTCTTATATTAGAATAAATGTTTTCGGATGGTGAATTAATGTATCTGGAAGATAGAAATTTTACGGGATTATTGTAATTAGAAAAAGAGTAGATTTACACTATGGGATTTAGGTAAGTTATACTAATATTTTTACTAAATACCAATTTATAAGTAAGATGGACATACAAACTAACTTTGTTTTAAGCCCAAAGGATTTGAGGCCTCACTACCATTTCAACAAGCAAATGAATCATTTGCTTCAGACCCAAAAATATTTGAGACTCAAAAGTTATTAAAATATGGGAAAATTTCCTATGTGGAAACTTATTAGATGAAATAACGTTAAATGAATATAGTTATCTAATTACATTCCATATTTATAGTTTAGGTTTTTAGGTATCTTTAATTTTGTATATAATGTTTTTTTGTTGTTTATAATTTATACAAAAAAAATTTAAGGTGAAGTGTAATGGTAGCGTTAAACAGGGTAACAATAAATTTAGATAATGCCACAATTTAAGGTAAACGTTCAAAAAAAATTCAAAAACGAATCATACAACAACTGAAAGACATTAATTATACAATTTTCTCTTGTATATATAAATTTTGATGTATGTGTCGTCGTTTGCGGGTTGATATTTCTATATATTCGTAGTAATTATATAAATGATTTTCTTGTTTGTTTCTTGTAAAAAATGATTTGAATATATGGATTATATACGGTAATTTATGTATTCTAGTATTTATATACAAATTACTGCAATAATGTATAGGATACGTTTTGTGTTTTCTAATATTCATATACAAAAACTACAGTAATGTATATGTTGAAATGTATGTATTATATACAAAGTTGTATGAGACAATTATATACAGGTGATGAGATTTTGTTTTTTAGATGCAGTATTTGTATATGAGCAAACCAAAGTCAGTGTAATGTAATTTTGTTGTTACTGATTAAATTGGTTGTATTAAAATATTATGTCAATTGTATATAAAAATAAAATTTTGTTTGTAAATTCTACAGATAATGTCTTCATTGGCTATTTTGGTTATGCATTTTGAAAGATAGGACGATACAAATAGTTACATTGATTATAAAGGGTATAGTCTTTAAGGAACAAGCAACATTTGTTGAGTTTTATACAACAATTGCCGCACAAATTGGTATTGATATGAATAGTAAGATATTAAAGATTGAATATAAAGTTGAAGAAAACAATAAACCAATGGTTATACACAATGACATGGGTGTCAAGGTGTATGTAATGCTTAAAAAGGCTAACAATAATTTTATTTGTATTTGTAATTCTTTTGTATATATCTACAAACTATTTTTTATGTGTATTAGTGTGTGTAGATGAATATGGTTTAAACATGTCAATATACAACTATCTAAACAACTTTGTATATACTACATTAATATACAAACTTAATATATACCTAACTTCGTTTATTTGTATATAACTACTAAAATATACAAATTATAATAAAGAATTATAAGTCCTAAAGATAACTAAATACACTTGACCTTTGTACATGTATACAAACTATAATTACAAAACATATATAATTGGTAGTCTTTCATATACAATTCAACACTACACCAATTAACTTAGTATACAGGTCATTATATACATAACTTTAATAATTTGTATAAGCTAATCAGAATATATAGATCCCAATAAACAATTACAATATAATTTAGGGATAAACTATACATTTAATTAAAGTACTTTTTTATGTCTTTCGTTTATAGAACTAAGGAAATATACATATGTCTTTTTTAGTATTAAACATGCAATATACTATATAAAATATGTGAATATACAAAAATTATTTAAACAGACAACTTTAAGTATATTGGCACATAAATAACAAAATATTCTATCTAAAATTGTATTTTAAGCCACTACCTCACGATCCTGATGTTCTTTGGTTCTGTGAATTTCATATTCACTATCCTCTGAATCACTGGTTATTGCTTTCCTCTTTATACCTTCTTCGACAATTTTAATGCCGCTAGCTATGACGTTGTCAATAACTTTATTAAATGCTATTGGTGCATTTTTTTTCTTGGATCTCAATACTTTAATTAATTGTTAACTATGGTATTACTCATAGATGAAGATGATTCATCCATTAAGATTTTGAAGAACTTATAATCTGATGAGAACGATCAATTATTTTAACCAAAAAAAATATGAAATAACTAAAAATCACAATACATATACAATTGTTGAAAAAGGAAAAAAATAAAAAAAATGAATTCACGTCTAGATTTTGGCGGTTATCTGTGAAAGTAGAAATCAATACCCAAGGGAGAAGTGAAATTTTTGTCAATTTGAATTTCAAAATCGGATAGAAAGAGTAATTGTAGGCGAAAGATGTCACGACCCAAAAATGGGTGTGATGGCACTCGTCTTATCCCACCAAGACAAGTCAGCCTAAAACTCAACCATTACAATAAAATGCGGACATAAAATATAAGTAACTTAATAAAATCCCCAAAACCTGATAGTAACGTGTACAAGCCTCTAAAGTATTAAAATTGATTCAAAAGAAAAACTCAAGTCTCAAATGAACTTGTTTCTAGAATAGAACAAGATCATTATTAAGGAGAAGAAAGTCTGCTGCGATGGAAACAGCTACCTGACAAATCTCCAAGAAACCTCAGACAAGGAGAAGGGAAATATCACAAAGTCTGGGCTAGTAACCTACAAAAAAATTTGTAGTAGCAAGGGTTGAGTACCAAACCACACGGTACCCAGCAAGTAAAACGTCTAAACACAAGCTAAGGGGATAAAATACGGGTACTCCTACCACCCCCAACCAAACCTCCACAACTACAACCTGCATTAAAATCAACCCAACCTAACAGCTCACAGTTTACATAGCACGTAGCTCAACAACAACACTTAGACAAATTACATAACCTCAACAACAACACTTCAACAAATTACATATCCTCAACAACAATACTTCAACAAATTAAATATCCGCAATAACAAGCTCAATATTGATCAATCACAAGTTCCGCAGAAAGGCAATCAGAAGATCAACAAAATACGATATCAAGTTCACTAATGGTAAGTATGTGCAATGCAATGGAATGCAATGTCAAGTATAATGATGCATGTCTGACCTAGTGATACACACCCGCTGTCTCTCAGTCCGGGACCCATGGGGGACATATCTGTCCATGCATCTGTCGCGGCGCACGACACGACCCTCGATAATAGTAACCATCGCGGCGCGCGATACGTCCCTCGAAATATAGTATCCATCGCGGCGTGCGATACGTCCCTCGAAGTGGTACATCCTCTTAAGTACCCATTATTTCTCAATGCACATAACACTTGCCACAACCAATGCCTCAGAATAATGCAGATGACAAGTTCACACATATAATGAGGAGATGACCATTTTCATAACATCGCACAGTTCACAACCACACAAACATGAAGTTACATCAACAATGATTCAACAAGCCTTCAACCCTTTCTCAACACAACACACATAAACAATTAATCACATTGCCTTTTATTATCCCCATTCTTTTCATCATTAGAATTAATCAATGTGGACAAGTCAACCCATCACCAATCCTGTTACTCCCAACATATACCACAAGGACATATACGCATTTCATACACTTAACAAGAGTTTAGAAATCCACTTGCCTCAATCAATCAAAAATTCACTCTGAAACTTGAGTCTTTCACTTTTCGTTGAGCTTCCAAATCAATGCAATATATACAAGAAATTAATCACTGTAAGATTCCTAACCCAACAATGTCCATATTATAATATGTCTAGCCTAGATGCAAAAACTCACTCACATCTATGGTGAAGTTCCTATGTTTCAAACCTAGGATTACGTCTCAATTTCTTTTCAATATCATATATCTAAAGATATTCACATAATATCATACACCAAAAACTTAATTACATTACCAATCTATCAGAACTTGAATAATAATATAATAATAATAAAATCTAAAGAAACAATGAGAAAACACTTACCGTTTCCAAACCTTACATTGAAGCACCTAGGTTTGTATTTAGCAATTTAATCATTATTGACTAATAATACAATTTATTACACAATGATTGGCCATCACCCATTTTACTCCCTAAAAAAAAAAGTCATACAGTACTATATTTTCAATTCCTCAAACATTAAACCCACTTGGTTGTTAATCATTTTTTTTCCTTTAATAATTGACTATACTAACAATAATACAATAATAATATGATATCTTATCATTATATATGCATACAACAATAGAGAGGTTTGAGAGATTACCTGACAAATTTATGTTTTTCATTTTGTGCCGCCGATGCACAGGTTAGTTTTCTTCCTTCTCTTTATTTCTTTTCTAAATTAATTATGTATTAAAAGTAGTATTTCTTTTTAACCTATTTTAATATTTCAGACTTGACCCATTATTATTAACAATAATTAAATTATTCACAAATTAATTAACTATTGTTAAATGACTATTCAAAATTATCAAAAATGACCTTTCGGATCCGGGTCATTACAAAAGAGGTGGAATAGAAATAGGAGAGATAACATTGATTTGTATACAATTATATAAAATATCAAAATAACATTTTTTACGATTGGTTAAAATATAGGTGGTGGGTCTCATTAATTATGGGGAAAAAAAGCTATAATTATATATGGAAATATATTAAACTATACCCTTATTATATAATTCCTTAAGGATGTTTGTCATCTCATGTAATTTTCCCTAAAATTATTTATTTGGAATAAGACGCAGGCACCCTCAAGACTATGACCAATATTTCAGAGACACACCTTGACTAAACTAAGGTCCTATTACTCTCCTAAACTCATTTTTTTTTTGTAATTTTGTACACCTTTTGTCTTACATGCACACTCTGTGACTCCACTTAGTAGAGGCGCGTCGGATATGTTTGGATGCTACTTATGCTAAAAAGGTTTATAGAATTACAAAATAGTTGGTTTGGGGGGGGGGGGGGGGGGGTAATAGAACTCTAGCTAGTTTTGGTGTGTCTCTATAATTTTGATCATAGTATAAGGGGGTACTTGTGTCTTATCACTATATATTTAATTATTTCTTAACATTTGTAGTAGTACAATATTTTTCATTTAATAAATTTCAATATTGTCTTTTTTACAAATTTGTACAATTTAATTATTTATCTAAACTCCAAACTTAGTTGAAGTAAATAGAAAATTATAGTATTACAGATCATGGATTTCATGTGATACATAATTTTATCTGCCACGAAATGATTATACAATGAAATTCTTATTGTTCAGTTGTACACATTTTGAAAATGAACTATGTTTGGGAGAATGCAAACAGTCAAAAACCTCACACAACATACTGAACAAAAGAACAAAGATGACTTGAGAAGAAATGGAATTAGGGACACATTTTAAAAATAATTCACTTTATACCCACTCATTTTATTTTTGCATTAATTTTTAGGGTTCACCTTTTAATAAATGAAAAAGTGTGGGCTCATGAGTCTGTTTGGCTTTTTAAAACTTGGGGAATATTTGTGAATGTGGGATCAAGGACTTATTTGTTGTTTTTAAAACTTGGGAAAATAATATAACACTACAAAATATATTATAATCCCAATATATTTTTTAAAATATTATATTCCTATAAAATACTATTACTTCACTACAATCAAGGCAACGTTTCTTCTTCTCCAAGTGCAAGGTCCTGTCCCACTTTTCATTTCATCTTCCCCATACACATCTCTTCTAGTGTAATCATACATTACTCTTCCCCCATATAGTTCTCTTCCCCTCATTAACTTTAATAAATGCTTCGAACACTTCTCACTTATCTTTCTCAAATCACGTTTCTCGCTTATCATCTTCCTGAAACCGCCATTTGTTTTTCCCACTCCAAGTTCAAAGCTTTGATCTGTTTTTCTTCATTTTTCGCAGTATTTCATGAGGTTTTCGTTTTCCTTCATTGGCATTGTTGATTTATGTTGGATCTATTGTTTATTTTGCATGTTTTATTGGAGATTTACTCTTCTTATGTTAAAAACTAGTGGCCGATAAATATTTTATTCTTATGGATTATAAAGAATGGCTAAAACTAAAGGTGGAAGTAGTAAACCATTTACTTCTGTTGCTCTAAGAAGTAAGAAACGTAAGGCTGAAGAAGTTTTGAAAACTTGTGAAAAGAAAAAAATCGTAGTCAAAGAATCTGAGCCTGGAGATTGATAACTACCAAGACAGTAGTGCTAATGTTGCTAATGATAATGTTGAGAGTAGTGAAGGAAAAGTGGTAGCGAGGAGAGTAGTAGAGACACTAGTCGAGATGAGGATGATTCTTTATCCTTGCCAATTTATGTAAGAGATATCTAAGGTGAGTTGTATGACCTAGGGACGTGGTTAGATGAATTAAGATTGTTTTCAGCAAAGATCTCTGTAAGATCAAGGATCACAGTTTATCCCAAGTTTCAAAAAGTCTGATTCAAGAGAAACTTTATAATGAATTTAAGGGTACTTGCTTTGGACATTTGAGGCACATTCCGAATTATTATAATATCAATGGACAAATTGTCCATTATATGTTGCTACAACGTGTCACAAATGATAAAACGTTGCATGAAATATGATTTTGTGTAAACTATAAGCCTGCATATTTTTGCTCACAAGAACTTGCATTGATTATGGAGATGAATTGTTCAGCATACCCCCGTGAATCAAAACTTAACAGAGTTCTTAAAAGATGTGAGAATTTTCATTTCAAGGTGAAAAGGAACAAGAACATCACTGGTGCAAAGTTGATGAGGTTAATAAGTGGTAGCAAATTAAATAAGGATAAGAAATTGAAGTATTCTTTAGTATGGTTCGTCCACTCGATATTGCTTGCCCACGATTGGTCTAAGATTGTGGATTCGAACCATATCAAGATGGCAGATGATTTGGATTTCTGTGGAATTTATCCATGGTAAAAGGAGTCCTTTGATTTAACATTGACCTATTTGAAGAATTGAATTAATTTGAGGAAGCAAAGTGAAATGTATAATGAAAAGAAGAATGCATGTTCTACTATGTACAACTTTTCCTGGGCATTTCTGGTAAGTATTATCAACTATTTTATCGAAATATGATATAATCTTATTTATTTGTGTAGTACTTCATAGCCTTTATTTATTTATTTGTTTGTTCTTTAATGGATTTCAGGTTTGGATATATGAACCTTTTCCATATCTTGGAAAGTATGCCGGCAAGTCCTTGGATACTCCACTGTCCATTGCCCGTATTCTAAGATGGTACACATCAAAGAGAGATGATGTATATAGTTCAAGGTGATCCATTCAAGTATAAGGGGAGAAGTACAAACGTATACCTTTATTTGTCATTATCTAACAATAATTATAAATTAGTGAATATTGTGTAATATTATATGATATTTTAGATTGTGCACCCATACCTCATCCATACTGTCTGTGAGATGGAACAGAATTACATGAAAATATTTAAGCCATATACAGATGAAGTGAAGTATGCGGTCATTGATGTATTAAAGGCCCAATTGAAAGGTGTGATCGTCCTCACTAAAGGTGATGAACATTTGGGTGATCACGATGTACATTGCGTGAATTATGTTTATAGCAGACAGAAAAATGTACCGAGTACTTCTAATAATGGAAATTTGAAAAAATTTTAGTGATCGTGTTTTATCCCTTGAGAAATCAATGGTTGAAGTTGTTGCATATGTACTGGAACAAAAGTTGAGGAGAATTGAAAAGAATAAACAAAAAAAAAAACAAGAAAACGGTAAATAAGTGTATATATTTATTGTTACTGTCAAGTAATTTATTCCTATATTTATGTCAAAGTAAAATAGAATATGCGAACATTACAACACATAATGAAGACTTTACTGTAATTGATGAATACTTTACGAATGAAATTGATGAAGTGACAATTAATAAAGTGACAACTGATGGTGTAGCAGTTGATGATGTTGTTGATGAAATGGTATATGCAATTTATGAAGTGGCAGGTGCTGATGTTGTTGATGAAGTAACAAGTGGTATGGTGGCATGTGTAGTTGATCCAATGGCAGTTGTTGATGTTAATGATGAAGTGGCAGGTGAAGTTGATCTAGTGGCAGTTATTGACGAAAATGTAGGTGCAGTTAATCCAGTGGCAGTTGTAAATGATGTGGCAGATGTAGTTGATCTAGTGACAATTGATGTTGTTAGAAGTAGCAATTGACGATGTTGCAGTTGGTGAAGTGGCAGTTGATGGTATTGATGAAGTGGCCAGTGGTGAAGTGACAACTGATGCTTTTGATGAAGTGGCAGAAGAGAAGAAGGAAGAATAAAAAGAAAGATGACAGTGTTGAAGTATAGTCATGAGTATCATTATGGAACTCAATGGTGATATTAATGGTGACGAAAAAACAATTGAAGTGCTTTTGAAGTATTTGACATCTTAAGACAATGATTTTTGTCGTTTTGTTGTTTTGTGGATAAAATTAAAGTGGTTTTGTAGTTTTGAAGTATCTGTTGTTTTGCTATTTTGTGGAGAAAATTGTATATCTGAAAGATTATAGATATTTTTGTACATGGTTAATGGTGATTTTGAGAAGCACTTTAACATGATTTATTATGAAGGGGTTTTATGAATCTATATTTTTATAGTATGTGATTTTTGCTTTGCTTAATATGTTTTTATTGGTTTGTATGTTTAATATCATAGATTGTTATCACTGTTGATTTAAAAAATTATCGATCAAAAATGAAAGATATAAGATTGCAATAAATATAGAGAAATATTTTCATTTATTCCGTCAACATTCCCGTTGCACATTTCCGAAAAGCAAACACCAAAACTAAACCACTTAATACAATTTTTAAGCATTTTTTTTCTTCTATCAAAATCAACCTTTCTTTTAGTTGATCTCTATGTCATTCAGAATCTTGTGGCAACACTTTCAAGTGATTTTGCTGCTCTACGACCTCTTTTAAGAAAGCCATTAGCATATTCCCGTAGCTTCGTAAATAATTAAAATTTGGCAACGCCTTGGAAATTTGGTGGGCTACTCGTTGATGATTCATTTTAAAGCCACCTTACAAATGAGCATATGTCAACTTCACAACTAAAGAATTGTCGACCTGGATTTATATCGGTGTATGACGTCCTCAACATAGATGGATAGTGTAAGACATTTTTGCTTTGGATGCTTGAGACATTGTAAAAATGGAGGTTTTTGAGTTGTTTATGAGGCATTGTATTTCTTTTTTACTGTAAAAAAGCAGATGTAACCGTTGAAAAAGTGGATTTGTACTTTTGTTACCGTTGTAAAATTTGTACATGTAAATATTTACTGGTTAATAAAATATATAGACCCTGTATACAATCGATACATCTCTATGTGTGTGGTATGTTTTCGACCAAGGAGATTTACGTTCTAACATTAGTAAGGTATATCAGATTTATGACTATATTAAATCATTATCTATACTTTACCTACTAGAAACGGACACTGATATATAGACCAAAACTAGTGGAATTTAAAAAAGACAAAACTAATTATTAAAAATTATATTTTTTATATTTATTCAATTAAATGAGTTTAAACAAATCACATAAATTGAGTGTGGTGATTAGAGATATATGAGGAAGAGTCGTTGTTATACAATCAACATTCTTATAACAATGTTTGTGAAAGCATAAGTATAATGCAAGGATGTAACTTGTTATGTGTGGATATACAATAAACATCTTTACAACATAAGCATGTGATTATGTATGAGTCTACATAAATTGGGGTGGGAATCAACAATATGTGGTTAAACATAATTCTAAAGATGTTGATTGTATAACCACAACTCTTCCTCGTACATTTCTACTCACCACAACCAATTTATGTGGACTCGTACATAATCATTTAAACTTATTTAATTGGATCAATATAAAAAAAAATATAATTTTAAATTAACGAATTTTATCTTTTTTAAATTTCATTAGTTTTGATCTACATATAAATGTGTGTGTCTAGTAGGTAAAGTATCGACAATGCTTTAAAATATGCATAAACCTAAATATACCTAACATATGTCAAAGTGTTAATCTCATTGATCATACACACACCACACACATAGACATGCATTGATTGATTAATGGGTCTATATGTTTTAATGACAGTAAATATTTACTTATAGAAATTTTACAATACTAACATATGATCTTTTATTAACTCATTAAGGGCCATTAGGTAGAGTGTATATTCTAATAATGTTTGTATTAGTCATTTTTGAATTACTTATACTTAGATTATTTCTTATGGATATTTTGATTAGGTGCATTATTATTATTATTATTATTATTATTATTATTATTATTATTATTTTATTATTATTATTATTATTATTATTATTATTATTATTATTATTATTATTATTAATAATAATAATAATAATAATAACAATAATAATAATAATAATGATAATAATAATATAATAATAATATGCATCATAATAATACTAATAGTAATAATAACAATAACAACCACAATAATAATAATAATAATAATAATAATAATAATAATAATAATAATAATAATAATAATAATAATAATAATAATAATAATAATAATAACAATAACAATAATGCACATGCATTAAAATACACAACTTCATAAATAATACACGATTTAATAGAGAATGGATGGACTCGATAATAACCAATAAAGACTATGTACAAAATCTATGTCGTATTTTCATTGATCTATATTAAGTCAAGACTAATTACGATATAGAGTGACACTAAATTGATCAAAATGTTGTCAGCAAAAAAAAAGTACTTTCCCCAATAGCTTGATTATAGTAGCTTACAAACTCAATCAAGCTTCTTTAAGATTTATTGTTGTTCACACATGTAGTTCTCTTGTGTCCGGTTCTCTTACAAATTGAACATTTGTTCCTTCTCTTTCTCATGAAATTCTCACTGACACCTTTGACACGTTTTCTTACACACACACTTGGTATTGACAAGAGGCGGAAGAGTCTTCACATAAAGCAACTCTTCTGGAACACAGCATTCTGATGCAAAGGAAAAGAGTAGTCATAAATGCTCATACCATACTCGTTCTCATGCTTCGATCGTAAAGCGGCTATCGCTTGAGTACAAGGTATCTTGATGAAGCCATATTCCTACAAGAACATGACTTTTTAGTAGGTCCACATAGGCGGTAACACCTGCACCGGACACGATAAATTCATTGTCCTCCCCGGTTATGTTCTCCACATATAAGAATTCTCCCTCGATAATTTTCTTTTTTGCATTTTTTTCTGCTGAAGGCAGTTACCTATTGATTTAAGTATATATGCATGCCACTCACTAAACAATTCTTCAAACCTCTTACTAATTGAATTAAATGTTGAAACATGGTATACTATCTTTCATCTATCAACATAGCATTAAGTAATTCGGCGATACTTGTGGTCATAACATCAAATCTATTGCCAGGAAAATGTATATGCTCCACTTCTAAAAACCTATATCATACTCAAGAGCGAGGACTGTTGCGGGAAATTTATTTTTATATTTGACAAAATGATTGTCAAACTCTTCCAAAGAATAAGACTTTGCCGCATTGTAGTAGAGATAAAGGTAATCTCCACAATGATGATTTACGCAGAGATTTTCACCGAGGTGCCTCATACAATATCCCTGGTGAGCATGATTGTAAATGTCCGCAATGTAGTTGGTGATGCTCTTTTGTCTATCTGAGATAAAACACAAGTCTGGTTCATCGACCACAATCTCCTTACTCTTCTCAAAGAAGAATGTCCAAGATGCATCATTCTATTTATTCACCACACAAAAGGCAATCAGATATACATCATTATCTGTATCTTGCGCAACAGCACTCAACAACATGCCCTCGTATTTACCATGTAAATGAGTGTCATCAACCGCAATTACCTTTTTCATGTGAGCAACTCCCGTAATGCAAGCACCGATGGCCAAGAAATAATACATGAACTTAAGGCTACCCTTGGTTACAATGATAAAATAGATAGAACCAACATTAAGTGTCTCAAACATGTAGGAAAAAGTCAGTAACCATGAATCTCCATTCTCTGTTGTCCCTTGGACCACCTCCTTGGAACCCACACCTCCCTTCCAACATTTCCAATAACTTGTACTACAACGAAATGAATTAAACATAATCCCTTGAATCCCTTTAACATTTGAACTCTTTCCATCACGATACATATTTACACAAAGTGAAGCAATGACTTTGATTGAGAGTTTTCTATGGCTACTATTGTCATGTTTAACACCACAACTATGTTCGCTGATGTACTTATAGATACGAAATCTATCCGAATTATCATACATTCTCGCCCGCGACATCTATGCACAGTTTTGAGATACATATTTCACTTTTAAATATTTAGTACAACTCCTCAAAGTAGCAATATCAAGACTTTTTTTATCACTGCTTCAGCCAATAACAATTGCAACTCATTCTTGTTACTGAAAGTTTGATTTATGCATAATGTAGTTCCATCGAGGAAGCAATGGTTGGACTGTGATTTCAACTCCTCTTCTCCCTGGATTTCTTCAAAACATTCATGCTTGGGATTACCGCATCTACCGAATAATTTCCACATTAATTGGATTATAATGTATATTCATTGAATGATCACCCAGACTTTCATTTGAATGATCACCTAATTTTTCATTTTCAATAAAATCATTGTCATTGTAAAATGAATTTTTTTCTTCAATTGGAGGTCTCGCATTGATGTGTATCCGCAATGTAGGCCTAGAGCCATCAATGCCAATGTCTAACATGTACAAGCTAACGTACCGATCATCTTTTATGAATGTGGGATGTATTTTTCCCCTCTCATTCATTTGATAGCTAATCACCAAGTCATTAGGCTCACAAGTTATCTCACCGGCCTCAATTACGCTTGCAATCATATCGTCATATGAACCATTGCGACGCAACATAATTGGCACTGTCATCTTACTAAAATATTTCCAATTCAAACTTTTAGGAGTCTCCTCCCATTCTGCCATATAATCTCCAGCAGCAACAACATATTCAGCTACTGCCATTATAGACTACAAATATTTATAATAGATTACAATATCAGCCTATGAGGTACAAAATCCATAAGAAAATGAGACTAGATGAATCTGGTTTCAAAATTCAGCTCCTGCAATGGCAAAACATATTTTTAATGTTTTTAAACTACTAAAATGTATATATAATGAGTTATCAAGTGATTATTATGGAAGATTTCACAAAATTCTAATATGGCGAAAAACTAATTTTTAAGCTTGGTTTTGAAAGAAAATGGAGTAAACATAAATATGGAGTAGGAGATTATAATAATTTACCTTGGACATGGATATCACCGTCGAAAAACTCGCCGAAATTGACAAATCTCCTTCAACAAAAATGAGTTGTAAGTGTTTCCATTTGGAGACTTTTTTTCTTACATATATTTTAAGAATTAGAAATAAATATATGATTCCAAATATGTTGGAAAAGGGGGGACTAACGTGGAGATCTGGAAAGTTGGTAGGGTCTTTAATATGTGACAAGTAGAGCATATTAATGAAGTCATTACTGGTGGATATACCATTAATTTTTCAAGACTTGTGATGCTTTTCAAACATTGAAATCTTTTATTTAATTGGGTATGACACAATTCAAAAAGGATGTTAAAAAGGGTGAGATTAGATAATGGTACTGAGTTCTTCAACAGGGAATGTAGCACTTTTTTTCTACTCTGGGGTAATTCATGAGAGTATCTTTCCACACACTCTACAACAAAATGGAGTGGTGGAAAGGAAGCACAGACATATACTTGAAGTAGCTAGAGACATTAGGTTTCAAGGGTCTATTCCAATCAGATCTTAGGGTGAATGTTTGTTAGCTGCGGTGTACTTAATCAACAGAATGTCTTCTAGTGTATTGCAAGGATTGTTACCTTATAAGGTTTTACACAAAATTGCACCAAAGTTAGATCAGTTGAGAAATATAGGGTATCTTTGCTATGCCACAAAGCTTGTGAAATAAGATAAATTCTCTTGTACGGTAGATGTTTGTGTAATGATGGAGTATTCACTTACACAGAAAGAATACTTGTTGTACAACATGAGACTTACAAGAGTTATGGTAAGCAAAGATGTGACATTAAAAGAAATTGTATTCTCATTCAGTAAACTGTCATCTCCCAATCATGTCCCACACTTCATTGGACTTCTCTTACTGATGATGATGTTGGAATCTCAAATATTGAGAAAGATTATACACAGGTATTTTCTGAGCAAGAACATACCTATGAAGAAAAAGATACTACAACTGATGATGTAGAAGCAATGATACAGGTCAAGATATGTTATTACAGGTTATGAATCCCCTGCTAATGCATCAACCACTGTTCCATCAAGAACTTCTTCCAGAATATCTCATCCTGCAGTTTGGATGAAGCATTACATCACTTCTGTGACTGATTCATTGCATCCACATTCACAAGCTAATCATGTGTCCTGTGATAATTTATCAACTTCATATTAGGCCTATTTCAGTGATGTCTACAGAAACAGAACCTAAAACAAATGAAGAAGTTGTTAGGGATCATAGATAGGTGGAAACAGTGAAACAAGAAATTGTTGCATTGGAGAAACATGGTACATGGAAGATTATGGAGTTGCCACCAAGAAAGCATGCAATAAGATGCAAGTGGGTGTTTAAGATTAAATACAAAGCTAATGGAGAGATTGACAGGTTTGAAGCTAGGCTTGTGGCAAAGGGATACAGTCACACTGAAGTATAAAGTATCATGAGACCTTTTCACCAACTGTGGAAATGGTCACTGTGAGATCAATTATAGGTATTGCAGCAGCTGAAGGATGGATAGTATACCAAATGGATGTATTCAATGTCTTGATTCAAGGTGACTTATTTGAAGAGGTGTGTATGGAGTTACCAAATGGTTTTATCAGTCAAGGAGGACACAAAGTTTGTAAGCTTATCAAAACATTGTATGGCCTAAAACAGGATTGTAGGAAATGGAATGCAAAATTAACAGATGCTTTGTATCTTAAGGATATATCCAAAGTCAACTAGTCCATTCACTGTTTACAAAGAGAAAGGGGTCAGCACTAGGGATTGCATTAGTATATGTTGATGACTTGGTGATCACAGGCAATGATCACTCACTAATTCAGCAAACCAAAAAAATCTATTACTTCATTTTCAGATCAAGGATTTAGGGGAATTAAGATACATTCTTGGCATTGAGTTTTGTAGATCAACAAGTGGAATTGTCATGAGTCAAATAAAGTATGCATTGGAGCTTATCCCAGAAGCTGATGAGCTGGTTTATCAGGATCCAAACCATCAGCAACACCTTTGGAGAGTAACATGAAGCTTACAAGTGCTGACTTTCAAAGTGATGATGTTGATGAACTGCTAATTGTGTTGAATCCATCCCATTTTTTGGTCAATTTTTTAGCTATTCAATTGCTACAGGCAATTGGTAAAAAAGAATAGTAATGAGAATTGAAAATAAAAGATTTAGTTGTTGGCAAATTGGTAAGATTAGCAACCATTTTTTACTTTTCTATATTTACCTATGTCATTAGTGACATAGGCATGGTTTGATCCTTCTATAAATAGAGAATTCTTGCTCATTTATAGAACACACCAAAATTTGAGAAAAAAACCACTTTGAGAGCAAAGTGAGGTATTCCATAGACTATACAAGAAAAATAGTCTGTGAAGAAATATAGAGTGTGAGCGATATATTAGTTAGGTGGAAACCAAAAGAGTGTTGTTCCTTTTGAGTGTGTAGTAGTCACTTTGAGTATTGTATTCGTGACTACACTGTGTAAAATTCCTTACTATAGTGATATCAGTTGCTCCTCTTGGCCCGTGGTTTTTTACTTTATTAAGAAGGGTTTCCAAGTAAAATTCTTGGTATCGCTATTTTTCCATTTATTTCCACTACTTTTACCATATATATTTTTGTGTTTATTTGCGTTTTCCCAACAAACTAGTTGATAGCTAAGGTTTTATCTTAGTATGCTCTGTGGTTGCAGCATAATCTGAACTTCAACACTAGAAAAGATTTTCTTTGATTTGCAATAACAATATTTTTGGGGGGAAATGATAGAAGCCCACACAAGTAGAATGGTTACTTAATGGTGTTAATTATGCCATTTGGAAGGGGGAAATGGAAGATCTGCTTTATGTTAAGAATTTTTACAAACCAGTATTTACCACTGTAAATCCTGATAATAAAATAGATGAAGAGTGGAATTTGTTGCACAGACAGGTTTGTGGATTCATTAGGCAATGGGTTGACGATAATGCGTTGAACCATATTTCTTGAGAGACACATGCTCGAACCCTATAGGAGCATCTTGAAAGTTTATATGCTCGTAAGACTGGCAACAACAAATTGCTCTTAATAAAGCAGATGTTGAGTTTAAAGTATCATGATGGTTCTCCGATGACAGACCATCTAAATAATTTTCAGGGGATTATGAATCAGTTATCTGCTATGGGCATCAAATTCGATTAAAAAATTCAAGGTTTGCTTCTAATTGGTTCCCTACCAGACTCTTGGGAAACACTTAGAACTTCATTGTCAAATTCTGCTCCGGATGGTGTGATCTCTATGGATTCCGCCAAGAGTAGTGTCTTGAACGAAAAGATGAAAAGAAAATCTCTAGGTTTTTCTTCGTCGGATGTCCTAATAACTGGTCCCAGGGGGAGAAAAAATTGTGGTACTCAGTATAGAGAACAAAACATGAGAAAATCCAAAGGCAGACTTAAGGATATTGAGTGTTATCATTGTGGCATTATAGGGCACATGAAGAAGTTCTGCACGAAGTTGAAGAGGGAGAACAAAAACAAAGAGAAAACTAGAGAAGATTGCAATGAAAATTTCCTAGAAACCGTCACCACCGAAGATCTTGTCACCGTTCTTGATGCAAACATGATATATATTGCTTGTGATGAGTCAAGTTGGGTTGTGGACACTGGTGCCGCATCTCATGTTACATCAAGGAAGGATTTTTTCTCTTCCTATACTCTTGGTGATTTTGGAACCTTGAGTATGGGTAATGAGACTGTTTCTAGGGTGGTTGGTACTGGTAAAATTTGTTTGGAAACTGGAACTAAACTAGTTTTGAACAATGTGAAACATGCTCCTGATGTTCGTCTACACCTAAATTATGTTGGTGTTTTAGATGATAAAGGATATGTTAGTAACAACGGTGATGGAAAATGTAAGCTCATTAAGGGTTCCTTAGTTATGGCTTGTGGTAACAAACGTCGTGGTCTATACTGGACCACAGCATCTGCTTGTATTGATATGGTGAATGCGGTTGAGAGCGATACTCCTCAATGTTATGGCACAAGAGACTTAGCCACATTAGCGAGAAAGGACTTGATGTACTAGCCAAGAAGAAATTTTTGTCAAATTTCAAAGTGCTAAATTAGAAAAGTGTGAGCAGTGCTTGGCTTATAAACAAAATAGAGCTTTCTTTAAGTCCTACCCTACTTCGAGATAGACAGAGTTGCTTGAGTTGGTACACTCTGATTTATGTGGTCCAATGAAGACAAAAACATTGGGTGGTGCACTCTACTTTGTCACTTTATTGCTGATTGCTCGAGAAAACTTTGGGTCTATGTCTTGAAGACTAAAGACCAAGTGTTAGGTGTCTTCAAGCAGTTCCAGGCTTCAGTTGAAAGAGAAAATGAAAAGAATTTGAAATGTATTCGTACTGATAATGGTGGTGAATATTGTGGACCATTTGACGAATACTGCAAGAATCAAGGTATTAGACACCAGAAGACTCCTCCCAAGACTCCTCAGCTTAATGGTTTGGCTGAGAGGATAAACAGGACCTTAATGGAAAGAGTTAGATGTTTGCTTTCTGAAGCAAAGTTGCCGAACTCATTTTGGGGTAAGGCTTTATTGACCGCTGCACATGTTATTAATCTATGTCCTGTTGTTGCTTTGCAACGTGATGTACCAAATAGTGTTTGGTATGGAAAGGATGTTTCCTATGACCATTTGAGAGTATTTGGTCGCAAAGATTTTGTACATGTGCTAAAAGATGAGAGGTCAAAGTTAGATGCCAAGACAAGGCAATGCATCTTCATTGGATATGGCCTAGATGAATTTGGTTACCTATATGATCCAATTGAAAAGAAACTTGTGAGAAGCCGTGATATTATTTTCATGCAGAATCAAACAATTGAAGATATTGACAAAGTGGATAAGGTAGAATCTTCAAGTTTTGATGGTATAGTTCATCATGATGAAGTTCCTCACACAAATGTGCATGATGTTGTTGGGCTTGATAATCATGGTGGTGATGTTGATAATAACAATGATGATCCCGTTGCTCATGAAGTTGTGGACGAATCAAATATTCACCCAATAAATATGTGTTACTCACTGACGGTGGAGAACCTGAATGTTATGAGGAGGCCATGTAAGATGAGCACAAGGATAAATGGATTGAAGCCATGCAAGATGAGATGAATTCTCTGCATGAGAACCACACTTATGAGTTAGTAAAATTGCCCAAGGGCATGAGAGCTTTGAAGAACAAGTGGGTGCTCAAAGTTAAAATTGAATAGCACAACTTGAAGCCCAGGTACAAAGCTAGATTGGTTATTAAGGGATTTAGCCAAAGGAAGGGTATTGACTTTGAAGAAATATTTTTTCCTATTGTGAAAATGTCCTTGATTCGCACAATTATAGGTTTGGCTGCTAGTCTTAATTTAGAGATTGAGCAAATGGATGTGAAGATGACTTTCCTTCATGGTGACCTAGAAGAAGAGATTTATATGGAACAACCTGAGGACTTCAAAGTAGATGGTAAAGAAAATTCTATGTGCAAACTCAGAAAGAGTCTATATGGCCTAAATAAAGCTCCTAGAAAGTGGTACAAGAAGTTTGAATCTGTTATGGAGGAGCAACGCTATAAGAAGACTTCTTCAGATCATTGTGTATTTGTACAAAAATTTTCTAACCATGATATCATCCTTCTGTTGTATGTGGATGATATGTTGATTGTGGGCAAGAATACTTCCAAGATTGACGAGCTGAAGAAAGAGTTGTGTAAGTCTTTTTCTATGAAAGACTTGGGTCATGCCAAGCAAAGTTTGGGCATGAAAATTACTCGTCTCAGAGATGAAAGGAAGATTTATTTGTCCCAAAAGAAGTACATTGAACGTTTACTAGAGCGCTTCAATATAAAGAATGCTAAGCATGTTACTACACCTCTTGCTGGTCATATGAAGTTGAGCAAGAAGATGTGTCCTACATCTAGGGAGGAAAAATAGAACATGGCCAAAGTTCCATATTCCTCCATCGTCAGAAGTCTAATGTATGCAATAGGTATACACTAGACCTTATATTGCTCACGCAGTGGGTGTTGTGAGCAGATTTCTCAAAAATTCAGGAAAAGAGCATTGGGAAGCTGTGAAGTGGATACTCAGGTATCTTAGAAAAAGCTCAGATGAATGCTTGTGTTTAGGAGCATCAAATCCAATCTTGAAAGGCTATACAGATTCTGATATGGTAGGTCACCTTGATAATAGAAAATCCACCACTGGATATTTATTTAATTTTTTAGGGGGAGATATACCATGGCAATCGAAGTTGCAAAAGTGTGTTGCACTATCTACAACTGAAGCTGAGTATATTACGGCTACAGAAGCTGGCAAGGAGATGATATGGATGAAACGATTTGTTCAAGAGCTTGGTTTGAATCAGATGGAGTATATTGTCTATTGTGACAGCCAGAGTGCAATAGACTTGAGTAAGAACTCCATGTACCATGAAAGAACAAAACACATCGACGTTAGATATCACTAGATTCGTGAGGAAGTGGAGAGTGAATCATTTCACGTCAAAAAGATCAACACAAGTGAAAATCCTGCAGATATGCTAACCAAGACGATACCGAAAGAAAAATTCGAGTTATGCAAAGAATTTGTGGGTATGAGCTCTCTCTAAAGAAGATGAAGATACCTTCTTCCAGTTAATGGGACTGGAGGGAGAGTTTTGTTGAATCCATCCCATTTTTTGGTCAACTTTAGCTATTCAATTGCTGCAAGCAATTGTTAAAAAGGAATAGTAATTGGAGTTGAAAATAAAAGATTTAGTGGTTGGCAAATTGTTAAGATTTGCACCCATTTTTGACTTTGCTATATTAACCTATGTCATTAGTGACATAGGCATGGTTTTATCCTTCTATAAATAAAGAATTCTTGCTCATTTATAGAACACACCAGAACTTGAGAGAAAAACCACTTTGAGAGCAAAGTGAGGTATTCCATAGACTATACAAAAAAAATAGTCTGTGAAGAAAAATAAAGTGTGAGCGATATTTTAGTATGGTGGGAACCAAAAGAGTGTTGTTCATTTTGAGTGTGTAGTAGTCACTTTGAGTATTGTATTCGTGACTACACTGTGTAAAATTCCTTACTATAGTGATATCAGTTGCTCCTCATGACCCATGGTTTTTCCCCTTATTGAGAAGGGTTTCCACGTAAAATTTTTGGTGTCGCTATTTTCCCATTTACTTCCACTGCTTTTACCATATATATTTTCGTGTTTATTCGCGTTTTCCCAACAAATTGATGTACACAGATACCAGAGGTTGATCAAAAAATTACTCTATCTCACCAACACTAGGCCTTATATTGCTTTTTTGTTTAATGTCTGAGCCAATTCCTACAAAAACCAAAAATCTCTCATTGGAATGTTGCCTTAAAGGTGGTGAAATATATCAAACAAGCACCAGGTCTTGGATTGCTCCTGAATTCTAACAAGCAAACAAACCTCATTGGCTTGTGTAATGCAGATTGAGTTGCATCCCCAATACAAGAAGGTTATTAACTAGTTACTTGTTGAAGTATGGAGAGTCATTAATAGCATTGAAATCGAAGAAGCAGAGCATAGTTTCGAGAAGTTCTGCAGAGGCAAAATACAGGAAGTTTGCAACATTGATATCTAAAGTAGTCTGGGTGACAAATTTGTCAAAGAGTTGGGGTTAAGTGTGAGTGAGACAACAACAATACACTGTGATAGTAAGGCTCCAATACAAATAGTAGCCAATCCTGTCTTCCAAGAAAGTACCAAGCATATCGAGATCGATTGTCATTTCATTCGAGAAAGAGTGCAGCAAGGTTTAATAAAGATAAGTTATATCAACACCAAAGATCAATGTGATGATTTATGGACAAAAGCATTGGGAATCGCAGCATGCTTTCTTGTTAGCCAAGCTGGATATCTTGAATGTTTTCAATACATCCAGCTTGAGGGGGAATATTAAAGATAAAGAAGCAGTTAAAAGTTAGTTAGGAGATTAATTAATTGTAACTAATTCATCAGTTAGTTAGCTAGTCTAGTCAGTTAGTTGGCTAGTCTAATCAGTCAGAAAATTAGTTAGAGGGTTAAGTGTAGATTATTATTCCATCTTGTATATATACGGTACATGATTCATTATAGAAATCAGTTCATTCATTATACAAGAATTCCCAAATTCTTCTCTCTAAATTCTCTAGACTGAAAAATGAATTAATAGTGAAATCCTTTTGTGAACAAAAATTCGAAAATTTACAAACCCTCATCTAAAAATATTTCACCACCTATGACTTAATGACTAAGAAATACCTTAAATAGAAAAATCGAAAATCATCCATAGTATAATACCACTATCTCAAAATCATGGGCTTAAAACACTAGCTAATAAAATATTTGTGTATGAAATATGAATTTCTAGATTGTGTAAAATATCATAATGAATATTAACAAATGTAAAGAATAAAATGAATATTGAAAAATATAATAAATCTAACCAATGACATGTAAAAAAATGCAATTTAACGAAAATGACTATTTAATCAAAATGAACAAAATATTCAAATGTATTCAACCAGCTGTGACAAAAATTAATGCAATTATAATTAATTGATAAAAAATCCTAAAATGTTGAGAACTAAAGATAAGTACCGATAAACTTATTTAAAATCATAAAAAATATATTTTAAAGTATTGAATAAATAGAACTTAAAAGTTACGAATTTTTAAATGTTTGGCCAAATCAGGGTGTCACAAGAGGTTCTTGTGAACGTAAATCATATCCAAATCCATTTGAACACCAAATAAATGACCTTTACACTTGTGAGTAACTTATGGATCACCCAATTCAATTTTACAAGCAATTAAAGAATGATTCGGGTCTTACCTTTAGAAATTTTTGGGGTGTTACACAAAGCATCATTAAGGACTGAGGATGGAAAAAATTGCCTTAATAACTTAAGAAATCCAGAACCTTTTATTTATAATATAAGACCTCATACAGATCGTTAATTGATTACTAATAACAAGTGGCTTAATTAAGAAGACAACAACTGATCATGATAGAAAACTCAATCGCTAGTAAAGTCTTCTCTAAGCATAGCTTCAATTTTAAGAACTCTGATTATAAAACTTTATGATAACTCTGAGTTCAAGAGTCCTCCTCTTCTTGTGGCTATGGGGCAACATTTAAATCAAATTTCATATGCTCAATAAAAATATAGCTTTGTGTTTCTTTTTTAACCTTCTCTACCATAATATCAATGCCAACATATCAATGCCAACTTCTGCTCCTCAATATGTTTATCTTGAGGTATTTCTGCGCCAGGGTGCAGAATCTTATGCATTAGTACTCGTTTTTTATATTTCTCGTTATATGTTTGTGATTCTTTATGGATATCTTCCGGTACCTTAAAATCATTTGATTTTCCCTCAACATAATTGCGTTCGCGATCCTCTAGTTTCACGTTGAGGAATTTTTCAATCATTTCTTCAATGCTTGTGGAATCATAGGATCATGGTTTTCGACCTAGTGATAAGAGCATCGCACCAACATCTGCTCCAGTCCGATTTGCAAACTTCTCTACATCATGAGACAAATTTTTTTTTTCTTTTTGAGTTTTTTTTTTCTTTTTGAGAAACTCATAGCATGTGCTCCCTCAGACTCAATGAGCTTTGTTTCAATTTTTTGCTTGCATTTTTGGTCTCATTTTCCATTGCAAAAGAAAATGATATGAAGAAGAAAGTATTATATCTTTGTTGAATAAGGTTGAGCAATAAGAGGATCATTTGTGTAATTTATAGTAGGTCTACGAGTGTTTCTCACGAGTATTGTAATGTTTTCTTGTTATAAGTCTAGCTATCACGTGTATTGTCATGTTTACTTAATACTTTCATATTATTGATTGCTTATAACTCAAAAAAAATTATGAAGTTAGAAGGTAATTATATCGACTTGAATTTAAAGACATAAAATAAATAAACAATAGTTACATATAATAATGTTGAAGGTAGACAATTAGAGAAATGGTAGAATTGTCTCTTTTGGTAACCTATAGGATACATGTTCGAACTATAATAGCAACCACTAAAAATGATATTATCAATTGTGCATCACAACCAAATCCTTTTCAAAATTCTACTAATGCAAGTTATTTATGTAATGATTGGGTTATTCTTTCAGCATACTATAAATGTTAATTCTGTTGGAATTCCACATCAAATGGGTAGACGTTACTTGGTCTTTATATATGATCTTAAGATATTCTTTCTTCATGGACTATTTGTTGGGGTTGAGTTATACCTAAGATTTATTTGTTTATTATGCTATAAGATTAATGTTCAACTCGATTCATTGTTTATCAATGTCCCCCCTCCCCTCTTAATCTTACAATGGTCACACTCCAAATACAAAAGTGCTCATCCACCTATATTGATTTGATGTCAACACTTTTTATTCAAATTTAATAATATTCGAGAAAATTGTATTACACACTGTACATGTATAGCTTAGGCTATAGATCTATTATTTGAATACGAAGTATGTGTATTTCATCTATCTATCTATAAATTTTAGTGCCTCATCTACTTGAACTTCACCTTTTGATGAGGATTTTATTTCTCGCATAACTTTCACCATGTTGGTCACTACCTGGATATATATTTAACAATAATTTAAAGGTAAACAATCTCTCAACCCCGACCCATACATAGTAAGAGTAAAATTTGTGTATACTCGCGTGCTTCGAACTCTACTTTGAGATGTTATCGGGTATTTGTTGTTGTTATGACAAGGTTCAGTGATAGTTAGAACAGATATGAGATTTTCTAGCCCTAATAGACTAGTAAAATGGGCTTCATGACTTCTTGATCTTAAAGATGTGGGTATTAATTAGCTAGTCGATACACAAGTTCATATAAGAGTTTTTCTGAACCCGGTTACAAATACATGACACATTTTTTACTTATACTATGATTTCTAATTTGTGATTAATTAATACGCATATGACGCTTTTTTTTTTATAATTTGATAGTAACACAATAATTGTGAATAAAAATTTTACTGCATACCAATATTTAAGTAAGATGGACATAAAAACAAACTTTGTTTTAGGCCCAAAGTATTTGAGGCCTCACTACGATTTCAACAAGCAAATGAATCATTTGCTTTAGGCCCAAAATATTTGAGACTCAAAAGTTATTAAAATATTTATTTGGAATAAGACGCAAGCACCCTCAAGACTATGATCGAAATTTCAGAGACACGCGTTAACTAAACTAAGTACCTATTACTCCCCTGAACTCATTTCTTTTCTAATTTTGTACACCTTTTGTCTTACATGTACACTTAGTGACTCCACTTAGAAGATGCGCGCCGGATATGTTTGGAGGCTACGTATGCTAAAAAGGTTTATAGAATTACAAAACAAATAGATTTAGGGGGGGGGGGTAATAGGACCTTAGTTTAGTTATGGTGTGTCTCTAAAATTTTGATCATAGTATAAGGGGGTACCTGTGTCTTATCCCTATTTATTTAATTATTTCTGAACAATTGTAGAAGTAGTACGATATTTTCGTTTAATAAATTTCAATGTCTTTTTACAAATTTGTACAATCAAATTATTTATCTAAACTCCGTACTTAGTTGAAGTAAATAGAAGATTATATTATTACAGAGCATGGATTTCATGTTATACGTAATTTTATCCGCCACGAAATGATTATATAATGAAATTCTCATTGTTCAGTTGTACACATTTTGAAAAGGAACTATGTGTGGCAGAATGCAAACAATCAAAAAACTCATATAACATACTAAATAAAAAGAACAAAGCTGACTTCATGCCCTAAGAAATCAAAATTTGGTAGTTATTATCTTTTCCTACATTCTTAATCTCCCAATACAATCCCTCGTTGTGAGAGGGATCATCAAAATTTTCTAGCATTTAAAAATAATGTCATCGACGGATAGAAAATGAAGATCCCTCTATACAAATGCAAAATAGAGTGATGGCAAGACAGGCACTGTAACATTCCAAAATTTTCTAAGCTAAGATATGAATCATTATTTATTTGCGTATAATGTTGTATCGTGTGCGATTTTAAGGTAAATTCTTTAGTGAGAGAACAAATTTGGAGATGAACTAAGGTCAAAAGAGCTCTCAAGCAAAAAGTTGAGTTGAAAGCTTCTTTACCGATTAAGAGTTTTGATATAAGATTTTACTTAGGTCAGTTCCAAACAATCATATCTTTCAACATATACGGAATTAGGTGTCCTTTAAACTATCAAATTATAGGTCTATGAGTCTTCTTTCCAACTCTGTCAAGCTTGCATCATTTAGAGTTAGGAGTAAAACAATATGACCATTTTATCAAAGACTACCACAACATAGTTTTCACAGAGACCTACGGACCTTATCTACGAGTCATAGAAAGAGTTACTATCTGTAGTGTTAACTCGTAGAAAAGTTTCTGAAAGTCAAAATTTTGGGTTCAATTCTTATCGGTCGTAGAAACTTCCACGAGACCCAATTAGGGCACGTAGAATAGATTTCTGGGCCTTAAAATTCCAATATGAAATCTACAGATAGAATCTACGGTTTGAAGATCAAACCACGAACTGTAGATGACCTCGTGGAAGGTTTTTGATAGCTTTTTAATTTTGTTTTTCTTTGACTTTTCCTACTTTTTCTAAGTTCAATTTTAGCTTATATTATGGGAATATAGTCCACCAAGTACCCTATTTTCTTTTGTTTCTATGCTCTCAACTCCCTAGCTCAAAAAGAAAATTGCAAGGAAGACAAAATCTAGGGTTATGATGCTTCTAAAAAAGTTCTTCTTCAATCTCGTTATAGATAGAGCGTATAACGAATTCCCAACCTGGGGGTGAAGATTTTTCAAAACCTTATCCTTTCATGAATGTAAGTCTAATCATAGTTGGACTAAGTTCGTCGTCACGCCCTACTTCTCAATTCACTCAGTAAAAGTTCAATCTAGGATTCTACCCTCTGTTTCATGGAATTCTTGATATGATTTATTTTGTGTTTCTGAATTATAGTTCCTTATTTATTAGAATTGCACTATTTTATGCATTGATATTCTAGAGTGATTGTTAACACTTGTATTTCCACATGAACCTTATTTATTGAGTTTGGCTAAAAATATCAAGCCAGTATTTTCCTTGCAGTTATTTTGGAAATTAAAGTGAGTCCAAAAAAGAGTTTAAACCACTATTATGATAAGAGTTTAAGCGGACTTCTTTAATGTGCACACATTTGATGTCTCTCCCTTACTTCCAAAGCCTTGAGGCAGTGCCATAAAAACCTATCCATGTTCATCACCTTGGGAAAAAACATTAAACATATCCATCTGAAAGAAAGGCCAATAGTGTATAGCAGCCAAAGAAAGTGCACATCTAACAGTAACCATCTTTGCGACAGTAAAGAAAGGTAATAAAGTCGAATTGAATTTAAAGACACCTAAAAATAAACAATGCTTACATATATGAACATAGATGAATTGATAGAAAGGAAGAACATACTCACCCCAACCCAACTGTAACGACCTGTTTAGTCGTTTTGAGCAGCAGATTTTATTTCTGGAAAACTGGCTGAGACGACGGACCCCACGACGGACCGTCATGGGCACGACGGACCGTCGCAGGGTCTCGTTTCAAAACACTTAGAAATTTTGAAATTGGGTACTGAAAATCGACTCTCTGAACTTCGTAACGGAATGGCAGGACGGACCGTCACAGGCGTGACGGACCGTCACAGACTCTTTGGTGGAAATTGGGTCTCTGAACTTTGCGACGACCTGCAGGACGGACCGTCGCAGGCACGACGGGCCGTCACAGGTTGCGTAATCCCAGTCTGGGTCGGATTTCTTTACACGTTTTAAGGGACGTTTTTGACTATTCCTGCCTTAATTATAAAGTTAGTGGGTTAATGTTAATAAGTCTAATTACTTGGGGGTTAAAAGAGGTAACCTTAAGTTAATTAGTGGGTTATTATTGCCATCTTTTATACTTAATTATATACTAATTAGGGCAAAAGAAAGAGGGTTTGAATAAGAAAAATAGAAAGAACAAGAGAGAGGGAGAGTCGATCGAACGAAAGAGGAGAAGAAACGCTGCTTGGGAAATTGCTTGCTTGATCAATTCTTCGGTGGAGGTAGGTTATGGTTTTTACGATATTCGTAGTGAACTCTTAATAGCGAATGATATGTATTGATAGTATTGTAAACCCTGCTATGTGCTTAATTATATGCTTGTATGAATGTGATTATATAATTGTGATTATATGAGCATGATGAAGTTATTGAATCCCAAATCTTGAAAAAACCTAATCTCTTTGTTAATGATGATGCCTTGGTAATAAAGAAGGCTTGATAAACTAAAGTAATGAGATTGATGATGCCTTAGTATAAGAAAAGGCTTGATGAACTAAAGTAATGAGAATGATGATGTCTTGGTATAAGAGAAGGCTTGATGAATTGATAGAATGAGATTAGGGGATCGGAGTGTCACGTTCCGACACATAGAATTAAGGGATTGGGTGTCACGAACCGACACGTAGATTTAGGGGATCGGGTGGCACGAACCGACACGTAGATTTAGTGGATCGGGTGTCACAAACCGACACATAGATTTAGGGGATCGGGTGTCACGAACCGACACGTAGAATTAGGGGATCGGAGTGTCACGTTCCGACACATAGTAGTAGGGGATCGGAGTGTCATGTTCCAACACATAGTAGTAGGGGATCGGAGTGTCACGTTCCGACACATAGTAGTAGGGGATCGGAGTGTCACGTTCCGACACATAGTAGTAGGGGATCGGAGTGTCACGTACCGACACAAGAGGAAGAAAGATAATGAATCTTGAAAGATGTTAATATACTCCATCTAATGAACCTAATTCCCAAATGAGTATGATATTGAGGCGTGAGTCCTCATGGATGAACTTGGTAGTACTTATTGATGATTATAGTACTTTTTGTTGCTACATGTTGAGTATCATAGTTGATTTTATAATATTACTTGATATATACTGTTCTCTATTTTGAGTTGGCCGATGTTATCTATTCAGTACTTGTGTTGTATACTGACCCCTACTTGTATGTTTCTTTCTTTCTATTTGTGGAGTGCAGCAAACGTACCGTCGTCTTCAACACAACCGCACCTCTAGCCAGTCTTCATCACACCGGGATTCAGGGTGAGCTAATGCTTCTAGCTTGGACTGGATCTTCTTCTTCAAGTCTTGATGCCTTGAACTTCCGGCATGGACTAGCTTTTTACTTATTTTCACTTTCTTAGATACTCTTAGTTTAGTAATTGAGGATAGATGTTCTTGTGATGATGACTTCCAGATTTTGGGGATAATAATAGTTATTGAAATGATTTTTTATTAATAAGTTTAAGTCTTCCGCATTGTATTTTGTTAATTATGCTTGAAATGTTGGGGTTAGCTTGGTTGGTTCGCTCACATAGTAGGATAAGTGTGGGTGCCAGGCGCGGCTCGATTTTGGGTTGTGACAAACTTGGTATCAAAGCATTAGGTTCGTTGGTCTCATCACACAAGAACAGGTCTAGTAGAGTCTTAAGGAACGGTAGGGGGACGCCTTTACTTTTCTTTGAGAGGCTATAAGACTTTAGGAAAATTCCATTCTTTCTTTCTTTCTTTCGTGCTATTACTTGAATCCAATTGGTATCTAGGTGATACAAATTGGTATCTAACCATCTTCACTCTTTTCGCAGATGGTTAGAACTAGAGCAACGACTGCACCAACACCGGCAAGACAAGAAACGTCTGAGCCAGCCACTGGGGCTGTGGCTCGAGGAAGAGCAGTGGCAAGAGGCCGTGGTAGAGGTCGTGGGAGGACGTCCTCTGGAGGGAGAGGACGAGTACCTAGCCCATCTGATGCTAGGGCGGTGAGTCCTCCACCGACTGAGGAAGTAGTAAGAGAGGGTGAGGAAGTAGAGAATGAACAAGTGCAAAATGAGAAATTGCCACCCCAACCTACCCCAGAGATGATCAATCAGGTTCTTGCTTATCTTAGCGGGTTATCTGATCAGGGTCAGGCACCTCCAGTGTTTTCTGCACCAACACCTCCGGTTTCAGAGATACAACATGCAGCCACTATGGCTCCTCGTATGGATGCCTCATTGGACATAGGCACGTTTCCACGTCTGACTACTGGCCTATAATGACAAATCATCAGCATGAACTTTTCAGTAAGTTCTTGAAACTGAAACCTCCAGTCTTCAAGGGTGCTGAATCTGAGGATGCTTACGATTTTCTGGTTGACTGTCATGAGCTACTACACAAGATGGGTATAGTAGAACGGTTTGGTGTTGAGTTCGTGAGTTATCAGTTTCAAGGGAACGCCAAAATGTGGTGGCGGTCACATGTTGAGTGTCAACCAACAGAAGCACCACCTATGACTTGAGCCTCCTTCTCTAGCTTGTTTATGGAGAAGTATATCCCCCGGACTTTGAGGGATAGGAAAAGGGATGAGTTCTTGAGCCTAGAGCAAGGTAGGATGTCGGTTAATGCATATGATGCTAAGTTTCGTGCATTATCCAGGTATGCCACCCAACTTTGTTTCAGTCCACAAGAGCGGATTCGCCGGTTTGTGAAGGGGTTGAGGTCAAAATTGCGGATTTCGGCCTTACAGGTAGCGGCTACGGCAAAATCCTTCCAAGAAGTGGTAGACTTCGTGATAGAGGTGGAAGGAGTGAAGCCAGATGACTTCACCACGACATCGACATCAAAAAGGTTTCGAAAGGGAGGTGAGTTTAATGGTTCTTACTCTAGAGGACAGGGTTCCGGAGGTTATTCAGTTCGACCCATTCAGTCTTCACTACAGACTGTAGTTGGGGGTCCACCTCAGACCGGTCAACACTTCTCTGAGAGACCTATGCTTGACTCTAGAGAGTGTTATGGATGTGGGGAGACTGGACATATTAGGAGGAATTGTCCAAAACAGAGTTATAGACCCCTGATAGCTAGAGGTAGAGGTGGTCATGGTAGAGGCCGTTATTCTGGAGGACGTGGTGGTCGAGGTAATGGTGGTCACCGAAACGGCATAGGTGATGGGCAAACTGGAGCCACTACAACTCAACATGGTAGGGGCAACGGACAGACAAGTAATGTGGCCCATTGTTACGCTTTTCCTGGGAGATCTGAAGCGGAGACATCAGATGCTGTCATCACAGGTAATCTTTTGATTTGTGATTGCATGGCTTCTGTATTGTTTGATCCTTGATCCACATTTTCTTATGTATCCTCCAAATTTACTAATGGTCTTAATTTACATTGTGAATTACTTGACATGCCTATTCGTGTTTCTACTCCGGTGGATGAGTCCGTGATAGTTGAAAAAGTATATAGGTCTTGTTTGGTGAATTTTGTGGGGAGCAACACTTATGTAGATTTGGTTATCTTAGAAATGGTTGACTTTGATGTAATTCTGGGTATGACTTGGCTTTCTCTGAATTTCGCGATTTTGGATTGTAATGCTAAAACTGTGACGTTAGCCAAGCCTGGGACAGATCCGTTAGTGTGGGAGGGCGACTACACTTCCAATCCGGTTCGTATCGTGTCCTTTCTCCATGCTAAGAAGATGGTTAGTAAGGGTTGTTTAGCTTTCTTGGCACATCTCAGGGATGACACTACCCAAGTACCTTCGATTGAGTCGGTTTCGGTAGTCCGTGAGTTTTTGGATGTGTTCCCTGCAGATCTTCCTGGTATGCCACCGGATAGGGATATTGACTTCTGTATTGATCTTGAACCGGGTACTCGCCCCATTTCTATACCCCCTTATAGAATGGCTCCCGCGGAGTTAAGAGAGTTAAAGGCACAACTTCAAGAGTTGTTGAGCAAAGGCTTCATTAGACCAAGTGCATCTCCTTGGGGTGCTCCGGTTTTGTTTGTGAAGAAGAAGGATGGGAGTTTTCGGATGTGCATAGACTATAGACAACTGAACAAGGTAACTATTAAGAACAAGTATCCTCTTCCTCGCATTGATGACTTGTTCGATCAGTTACAAGGTGCTTGTGTCTTCTCTAAGATTGACTTGAGATCCGGTTATCATCAATTGAAAATACGGGCAACGGATGTGCCAAAGACTGCCTTTCGAACCAGGTATGGGCATTATGAATTTGTAGTGATGTCTTTTGGTCTTACGAATGCCCCTGCTGCGTTCATGAGCTTGATGAATGGGATTTTTAAGCCATATCTAGATCTCTTTGTGATCGTATTTATTGATGATATACTGATATACTCAAAGAGAAAAAAGGAACATGAGGAGCATTTGAGAATGGTATTAGAGTTGTTGAGGAAGAAAAAGCTTTATGCCAAATTCTCCAAGTGTGAGTTTTGGCTAGATTCAGTGTTCTTCTTGGGACACGTGGTTTCTAAGGATGGAGTGATGGTGGATCCATCTAAGATTGAGACAATGAAAAATTAGGTAAGACCTACTAACGTGTCAGAAATAAGGAGCTTTGTTGGTTTAGCTAGCTACTACCGCCGATTTGTCAAGGGATTCTCTTCTATTGCTTCCCAATTAACGAACTTGACTAAGCAGAATGTCCCATTTGTATGGTCGGATGAGTGTGAGGAAAGCTTTCAGAAGCTCAAGACCATGTTGACTACTGCACCAATTCTTACCTTGCCAGTAGAGGGTAAAAACTTTATCGTTTATTGTGATGCATCCTATTCTGGATTGGGTGCAGTGCTAATGCAAGAGAAGAATGTGATTGCTTATGCTTCGAGGCAATTAAAGGTGCATTAACGTAACTATCCGACCCATGATTTGGAGTTGGCCGCGGTAGTATTTGCACTAAAGCAATGGAGGCACTACTTGTATGGGGTTAAGTGTGAAGTCTATACGGACCATCGTAGCCTACAGTATGTCTTCACTCAGAAGGATTTGAATTTGAGACAGAGGAGATGGATGGAACTACTGAAGGACTACGATATCACTATTCTGTATCATCCGGGAAAGGCTAATGTTGTAGCAGACGCCTTAAGTAGAAAGGCAGGAAGCATGGGAAGTCTAGCTCATTTACAAGTTTCTAGACGCCCGTTGGCTAGAGAAATCCAAAACTTGGCTAATGACTTTATGAGGTTAGAAATAAATGAGAAGGGAGGATTGTTAGCTTGTGTGGAGGAAAGATCTTCCTTCCTTGACATGATTAAGGGAAAGCAGTTTAACGATGAGAAATTGATCCGGATCTGAGATAAAGTGTTGCGAGGAGAGGCTAAGGAAGCAATAATTGATGACGAAGGTGTTCTGAGGATTAAGGGAAGGGTATGTGTGCCTCGTGTTGATGACTTGATCCACACTATTCTTACAGAGGATCATAGTTCCGGATACTCTATACATCCTGGTGCAACCAAAATGTACCGTGACCTAAAACAACACTTTTGGTGGAGTAGAATGAAGCGCGACATTGTTGATTTTGTTGCCAAATGTCCAAATTGTCAACAAGTAAAGTATGAACACCAGAGGCCCGGAGGAACACTTTAGAGAATGCCCATTCCTGAATGGAAGTGGGAGAGAATTGCAATGGACTTCGTGGTTGGTCTTCCAAAGACATTGGGTAAGTTTGATTCCATTTGGGTAATTGTGGACAGATTAACTAAGTCCGCTCACTTCATTCCGGTCAAGGTGAACTACAATGCAGAGAACTTAGCCAAAATCTACATCTCAGAAATCGTTCGATTGCATGGAGTTCCACTTTCCATCATATCAGATAGAGGTACGCAGTTTACTTCTAAGTTTTGGAGAACATTGCATGCGGAATTAGGTACTAGGTTGGACCTTAGTATTGCGTTTCACCCTCAGACTGATGGTCAGTCTGAGCGAACGATTCAAGTGTTGGAGGATATGCTTCGTGCATGTGTGATAGAATTTGGGGGTCATTGGGATAACTTCTTACCTTTAGCGGAGTTTTCATATAATAATAGCTATCACTCCAGCATTGACATGGCTCCGTTTGAAGCATTGTATGGGAGGAGATGTAGGTCTCCCATTGGTTGGTTTGATGCATTTGAGGTTAGGCCTTGGGGTACTGATCTGTTGAGAGATTCAATGGAGAAGGTGAAATCTATTCAAGAAAAGCTTCTAGCGGCGCAAAGTAGGCAAAAGGAGTATGCAGACCGAAAGGTTAGAGACTTGGAGTTCATGGAGGGTGAACAAGTCTTGTTGAAGGTTTCGCCCATGAAAGGGGTGATGCAGTTTGGAAAAAGAGGTAAGCTTAGTCTAAGGTATATTGGACCCTTTGAAGTACTTAAGCGAGTAGGGGAGGTGGCTTACGAATTAGCCTTGCCTCCAGGGCTGTCCGGAGTGCATCCGGTATTTCATGTGTCTATGTTGAAAAGATACCATGGGGATGGAAACTACATTATCCGTTGGGATTCAGTTTTGCTTGATGAGAATTTGTCTTATGAGGAGGAGCCTGTTGCTATTTTATATAGAGAAGTTCGCAAGTTGAGGTCAAGGGAGATTGCATCCATCAAAGTTCAATGGAAGAATCGACCAGTTGAAGAGGCCACTTGGGAGAAGGAGGTGATATCCGAGAAAAATACCCACATCTGTTTACAGATTCAGGTACTCCCTTTCGCCCTTGTTTCTTTTCTTGTGATCGTTCGAGGACGAACGATGGGTAAATTGGTATCTATTGTAACGACCTATTTAGTCGTTTTGAGCAGCAGATTTTATTTCTGGAAAATTGGCTGAGACGACGGACCCCACGATGGACCGTCATGGGCACGACGGACCGTCGCAGGGTCTCGTTTCAAAACACTTAGAAATTCTGAAATTGGGTACTGAAAATCGACTCTCTAAACTTCGTAACGGAATGGCAGGACGGACCGTCACAGACTCTTTGGTGGAAATTGGGTCTCTGAACTTTGCGACGACCTGCAAGACAGACCGTCGCAGGCACGACGGGCCGTCACAAGTTGCGTAATCCCAGTCTGGGTCGGATTTCTTTACACGTTTTAAGGGACGTTTTTGACTATTCCTGCCTTAATTATAAAGTTAGTGTGTTAATGTTAATAAGTCTAATTACTTGGGGGTTAAAAGAGGTAACCTTAAGTTAATTAGTGGGTTATTATTTCCATCTTTTATACTTAATTATATACTAATTAGGGTAAAAGAAAGAGGGTTTGAATAAGAAAAATAGAAAGAACAAGAGAGAGGGAGAGTCGATCGAACGAAAAAGGAGAAGAAATGCTGCTTGGGAAATTGCTTGCTTGATCAATTCTTCGGTGGAGGTAGGTTATGGTTTTTACGATATTCGTAGTGAACTCTTAATAGCGAATGATATGTATTGATAGTATTGTAAACCCTGCTATGTGCTTAATTGTATGCTTGTATGAATGTGATTATATAATTGTGATTATATGAGCATGATGAAGTTATTGAATCCCAAATCTTGAAAAAACCTAATCTCTTTGTTAATGATGATGCCTTAGTAATAAAGAAGGCTTGATAAACTAATGTAATGAGATTGATGATGCCTTAGTATAAGAAAAGGCTTGATGAACTAAAGTAATGAGAATGATGATGCCTTGGTATAAGAGAAGGCTTGATGAATTGATAGAATGAGATTAGGGGATCGGAGTGTCACGTTCTGACACATAGAATTAAGGGATCGGGTGTCACGAACCGACACGTAGATTTAGGGGATCGGGTGTCACGAACCGACACGTAGATTTAGGGGATCAGGTGTCACGAACCGACACGTAGATTTAGGGGATCGGGTGTCACGAACCGACACGTAGAATTAGGGGATCGGAGTGTCACGTTCCGACACATAATAGTAGGGGATCGAAGTGTCACGTTCCGACACATAGTAGTAGGGGATCGGAGTGTCACGTTCCGACACATAGTAGTAGGGGATCGGAGTGTCACGTTCCGACACATAGTAGTAGGGGATCGGAGTGTCACGTACCGACACAAGAGGAAGAAAGATAATGAATCTTGAAAGATGTTAATATACTCAATCTAATGAACCTAATTCCCAAATGAGTATGATATTGAGGCGTGAGTCCTCATGGATGAACTTGGTAGTACTTATTGATGATTATAGTACTTGTTGTTGCTACATGTTGAGTATCATAGTTGATTTTATAATATTACTTGATATATAATGTTCTCTATTTTGAGTTGGCCGATGATACCTACTCAGTACTTGTGTTGTGTACTGACCCCTACTTGTATGTTTCTTTCTTTCTATTTGTGGAGGTGCAGCAAACGTACCGTCGTCTTCAACCGCACCTCTAGCCAGTCTTCATCACACCGGGATTCAGGGTGAGCTAATGCTTCTAGCTTGGACTGGATCTTCTTCTTCAAGTCTTGATGCCTTGAACTTCCAGCATGGACTAGCTTTTTACTTATTTTCGCTTTCTTAGATACTCTTAGTTTAGTAATTGAGGATAGATGTTCTTGTGATGATGACTTCCAGATTTTGGGGTTAATAATAGTTATTGAAATGATTTTTTATTAATAAGTTTAAGTCTTCCGCATTGTATTTTGTTAATTATGTTTGAAATGTTGGGGTTAGCTTGGTTGGTTCGCTCACATAGTAGGATAAGTATGGGTGCCAGTCGCGGCTCGGTTTTGGGTCGTGACACCAACTCAACTCAAGAATACTCAACTCAGGAATACTTAACTCAACTCAAGGATACTCAATTAAACTAAATATGAAAGTGATGATAACATGATGTAATATATATAATGTTTTTAAAACTGTAAATAATAACTCAAAAAATATATAACAATACAAAAAATAATTTTTTTGCTCTAACTTAGGAGATTCTCTAACCGACAACCATCACAATGGAAATGAAAAAGACTCATGAACTACTATTGTCTATGTATGAAGCCTCTACTAACTAAGATGGATGTCGGGACAAGACTCACGACATTCTAATAATAAAACTGAAAGATAAACGCAATATGAAACCTCCGGAAAGCAAGGAGGCTCAACAACTCTAGCTGGAACACAACTGGTTTAACGAAGCACCAATTGATGATACTGATTTCCTATATTTATTTGCATCATAAAAGATGCAGGTCAAATGATGTCAGTACATGGAATGTACGAGCATGGAAGATGAAATTTAAAACATGACATAAAATTGAACTGAAATTGAAAAACAACTCAAGTCAACCTCAACTCAATTCAATATAAAAAAAATGGTAAAGATGCAATATAAAGAAAGCTCTTTAAAAATTAGGTAACAACTCAATGTATTTAAGCATAAAAGTTTGTATGTAAAAATACAAAATAACTCTATATGGGAGATTTTAATAACTGACAAGCATCACTACGAGTTATCTGATGATACAACGTCTCACCTACGCAACCAGATCTGTCATGTACCTTGCGGAGTATAAGACATTCTCAGCTAAGTGGATCCACAAAGTTATTTTTAAAAAGCAATAAGGGATCATCTAAAAAAGTATGACCATTTCTACTCACGTTGGCTACATAGTGTTTGAGGACGTTGAGTTGTATGAACTTGTCTCTATATCGGTGCTCAATACTACATACTAAAAATATACTCAGATCATATATTTACAAACATTTCCTCATCCTCAAACTTTAAGATTATTACTCAAAAGGTTTCTCTTAAAAGAGATGGTACTCAAAAGTCGTCATAACTCCTTTGAAAATCAAAGTTTTCTCCTCATTTAAATGTAAATACATTTACTATTTATCCTCATACTCAAGTACTCAAGTCTTAAAAGAAATTTTGAAAAATTGTAAAATACTTCCCAAAATGACTCAAAAGAACTTTCGAGAATTCACTCTCGACTTTACCTTGAATTTGAATTATGAATTCAAGGTTATGATTCATGTTATGAATGATCTCTTGATGCTTAGATGTAGTGTAGAGTATTTAGAATCGGAAAGGAGCAAATGTTTACTTTAATAGAGCTTTGATAGGACAAACAACGCAAAATGGGGTAGGGGCAGGCGACTATGGCGCACTAAGTGGCACGGGGCGCCAGCCCATAACCTACAGAATACATTTTCTGGCGCGCCAGCCCCCTGTCCAGAAATTCCAACAAATTTTCTTTCTCGTTTTTTAACCCTAATTCGCTTATTGTTTCTTCCAAACTCACTTAGATTCGAATAACCAACATAACTATACAAAAATCTACTCAAAACAACCCTAAAATTATTAACATTCATCTCAAGTATTCATCATAACCTAAATAATCAATATTAACTAGTGAAACTTCAAGAAACTCATCAAGAATTCAAATCTTTCAACCTCAAGAACAAAATTGCATAAAAATCACATTATCTGCGTGTCGGTGAACAAGCCCAACACTATGAGAACTCACATACCTCTTAGGGATCAAACCCTTGGTAAAATTCCTCAAAAATCCTCCAAAACTTTGACGAACACCTTGAACCTCTCCTATTTTCTCGTCTTGAATTCCTCTCAAAACCCTAAGAGTAATTTAGGATTATGAAAACTAAATCTAATCTGTTCAGCCCCTAAAACCTTACTAAAAATGTTTTAAGCTGAAGGGGTAAGGAAAACACCAAAATACCCCTCATGAATTCAGGTAACTTCCATTAATTGGATATGCTGATTTCAAACAGGCATATCTCCCTCATCCGAACTCGAAACTTGCAAACTTGGTGGCATTGGAAAGAAGATTTAAAGATCTTTCATTTGATATCTTATGGGCCACCTAACTCATCAACTTAAGCTTAACTTGAACAAATCTCAATTTAGCTCTTTTTAAATTAGTTCTTTCTAATCGTAGCTCTTTTTAAGGCGAAATGCTACAATGCTGATATATTTAAACTCTATTTCTGCTTCTAATAGTTAGTAGAATTCTTGAGAATCAAATTACTTTAGGCATGATTATTTAATCAACACCACTTAAGTTTCTCAATTTTAATATTAGTTATCATATATTTATTTTATTTATAGAAAAAATTAAAAATTAATTTAATCGACACCATTAAATTTATCATATAGTTTTTTAAAACTCAACAAGATGATCTAAATTTATTTAATTAATATCACTTAAAAATAATTTTGAACAAATATTGTGCCCCGTGCACTACGCATTTTCTTCGCATATGATATCTTATTATTATAAGTGGAAGATTTTAAGTTTAAAGTTAGATTACGAAAATGTCCTTCACTAATTTTTTAAATTAAAAAATATTTTACTAATTTTTAAAATTAAATCAATAATGACAATTAAACTAGATCAAATACTTGATTAGATGTTACAACTTATCATTTTCCATTTCTTAATGAATTTGATTGTTAAAACTTTTTTAGCTTCTACTATTAAACACATTCATGCACAAACCTTTCATGTACTTAATTTCTCCCTTTATAAATTGGATAAAAAATATTAATCCACCACACTTTGTTTTCATCATCTAATAGTTCTTCTGTAAGGAGTATTTTTTATTGGTCACTATTTTTCTTAATGATTTGTGCGTTCGTTCATTTTTTTTTCATGGTTGTTGGAGAAACACATAATCTAGTAGTTCTTGTAAATTTTTTTTTGGTCACTATTTTTCTTATTGGTTTGTGTCCTTCATTCATTTTTTTATTTTTAATGATTGTTGGAGTATTTATATCCCAAGAAATTTCAGCCTTGGGGCTTAGTTCTAGCCTTACAAGTTGCTTATCACTCACCAAAAAAAATGTTCATATTTAAGTTCTAGGCAAAAAGTAAACACTAAAAAAAATTTATGTTATATGCACAAAAAGACATATAGGAGTATGTCGGACAATATCGAGCAATTTTATATCTTGGACCTATATAAATTATAACACTAACAGAGGTCAAACGTGCAAGGCACGTTTCCAGAACTAGTATATATAAAAGTAGAAAGCTACAACATTCAAAGTTGAATTACTATTTTGCTCCTAAACTAAATAAAAATGTTATAAAACATGTAAATAATAAAATATTAAGGGTTATTATATGGAATTTAACTATATTTAATTGATAGAAATCTTTCGTCTCCCCATTCATTAACATAAGACATATTCCTTGAACTCAATTTACAATCATACTATTTCATGTTACACATTAACTAATTTCTCACTTGAGCTTCCAAAAGTTATATGAACTTTTCATATTTCTTATCAAATAGAATTGGAGTTATATATAGTGCATGTGAAGTGATTTTCTACAACTCACATCACATTAATCTTTCATCTTTAAGCTTTATATAAAACATAGACTAGCAACTATATGCCATAAAAGTTTAAATATATAAATATATATTGTTGATTGGTAACCATTTTATTCCTCTTATGCTCATTTAAGTTCTCAACAATATATGTTTAATATATGAAGATTTCCTTGAGTTCTAACTAATTCTTATGTATTTCTCTATATTTCATATTTTATTTGACAATTGTGCGCTCTTCACTTCTCATCATCATGTACATAATGGATATGCTATTTATAACTCTCTTTTTTAACAATTTTATTATTTCACATACATAAAATATCGTTTTTAGAAAACGTGATATTGGAATAAGATTTTTGTGATTTGAGAAATTGTCGGTATAGCTTTTAGTATATTTAGGTCTTATATTTTTTAACATCTTTTAGAGATTTTAACTTTTTATATCAAGTCCCTTATTCTTTACTAAGGATCGATTCTTATTATATTTCGTAATGCAATCATACTTATACAATACAAGTAATACTCTTATGTAAAATTTTCATATAAAAGAAAGTGTTCTTGAATAGGGGGATTGATTCTTATTATATTTCTTAATACGATTATATTTCAACCATACAAATAATATTCTTATGTTAAAGAAATCCTAATCTTGAATCAAAGAAAGGATATATGTAGGTGTAATGATAATTAATATATATTCATTCAATTTTTTTTATGTCAATATAATTAATTATCTTCGTCATATTATCATTACTACTTTTTTACTAGCTATATACTATATAATTGACAATGATAGTCTAGCCATATTAAAGAAGGCATATATTGATCAACTTTTTGTTCAACATATACGAAATGCTATTTTCATTCGATAACAACTTCTTGTTATGCTTACGACTATAAGAGGAGGAATTTTCAATATCTGAAACTCATCACATAAGTTTTTATATGCGAAGCATTTGACAACATAACCAACCTCGCTGATGTTCACATTTAAATTATTAGGTGCTCTTATCAAAAAAAAAAAACATGAAAAGTGAATTAATATTTTAAATTCCAACAATTTCTATTTTATAATTCAATTTTTAAAATATAAAAAAAAAATTAAAATAATAATAATATGGGACAAACGTGAAAAGCACGTTATTCGTTTAATTGCACTCTTTCTTCTCTTCATTTCTCACTTTTCTTTGAAGAAAAATTAAAAGAAAAAAGAATGTTAATGATGTGACACAAATTGAAGAATGAACTCTCATTCAAGCCTAAGGTTAACAATTTCCAGAGTGAAACATACCATTGCTCTTCCTCCGTCTTTTTCCTCCTTGTACTGTTTCCCCAGTTCCACCACATGATCATTCAAGGTCCATTTTTTGTTTTCTCCTCTATTTTAATATTTGTTTTGCTATGTTCTGTATCCTCCCTTTTTTGCTAGAAATTCTCCATCCTTGTTCAACCTCAAACTATGTGAATTTTCTGCAAGTGTATGTAATTAATTATTTTCCAATAATACATTGATGTTGCTCTTTCTTTTATTGTTGGGTTGTGTGCATGATCGAAGCATATTTATTTCATTTGCCAACAAACTTGTTTTTTTAAACACACTGGAGGAACATTGTTGGAATTACACTCAACCTTTTATTGGAAATGCTCAAGCATTTATTCTATCTAGTCAAATTTGCTTCTCCGACTTAATTTCTTGGGAATGCTCAAGCATTTATTATATTGTACATGTGTAATAAGCTTCAACAAATTGGGGAAATGCATTAAAATTAGGCTATTCAAACTATTTGAAAATCTACAAAATGTATTCTGAACTCATGAAAAATATTTTCTACCGCCAAATGTCAATATTAGTTGTTCAATATTTTAAAAATATTTTATCAATAGTATTTGTTTAATTTAAAAAATAAGGAGACAATTTATTTTTTGTATCTATTTAATTATTGCTAGAGAAAATTAACAATTAAGTCATAATATCTAACATATTTAGTCAAAATAACTACACTTTAAAATATTTATTTAAAATATCAGAATGACAATATTTTAGAAAATAATATGTATTCAAATTTGAGTTTTAAGGCAAGTTTCTTTTTATTATTAATATTTTTTATTTTCTAAAATATAAATATCAAATATAGTAATATAAGCTAATTAGGATTCTACTTTTATTATATCCATTAATTTACAATTTTCTTTCCTTACTAATTGAAATTACCATATCTTTTACCATTTATAATAGTAGTGAAGCAAATTGAAAGAATCCATCATTGATACAATTTAAAGAGAAACTATTACCAATCATCAAAATTTCTTTGTTTTCTTTCTTAATAGAGTTAACTGAATTCTTGCTCCTCTTTTTTTGGAATTTCACTCCTCCCGATTAATCTAATAGCCAATAACATTTCCTCTTCACCTTTCACGTTTCTACGCCCACCTTTCATGTTCTAGCCCTTTTTTCATGTTTCTAGATCTCTTTCTTGAAGGTGTTCACAAATTGTTCATCAAAATACATATTTTAATTCAAGAAATTTTCTCTATCATTAAATGAAATCTCTTTATCAATTAAAGTTGATTTCTCGATTGGCAAGGTAATTTCCATTATTTATTTTGATTTGATGTTTAAGATCACCGATAATGGTATGTATTTCAGATTCTATGTCTTATGAATTTTAATATCACTGTTTATGATTTACATTTCGCATTGCACATATTACAGATTTTTCGTTGCATTTTTTTATTTTTATGCAAGTTTGTTTACATAATCATCTAATATTTATACATCTCAGCTTTTTAATCGATTAAGTAATTTTTTTCAATTTTTTTATTTAGTTTTTAATATTTCAGATCTATTAGAATCTATAAATTCATTCATATGTATATTTTGTTTGACTTTTAATATATTTGTATTTGCTTTTAGGGTTTTAGATTCGGGAAAACATATGTACGTCTACAATGTATGAATCAACAGTTTTTTTGTGTATTCATTCTATCTATATATCAAAAAGTTTTACATTTTTTATTCTTACATTGTATTTCAATCTCAATTAGTATACCAACATGTTTGTATTTCCTTCTTAATTTGTATTCGTCCTAACTATATGATAACAATTTTATATTTCATTGGGTATTCATTCTGTATTTCAATCTCAATTTATATGTGAACAAGTTTGTATTTCTCTTTGATTTTGTATTCTACCTAATTGTATACTAACAAGTTTTGTATTTTATGTGTCTATTTTACCTTTCAAAGTCACTTTGTATTTCAAATAAAGAGAGTTTTTCTTTTGTATTCACAACTTTATATTCAATCTCACTTTGTATTTATAACTTTGTATATTCATCTCATTTTTGTATTCATATATTGTTGTATTCAACATATAGTTCATGATCGATTAATTTGTATTTTACCTTTCAAAGTCACTTTGTATTTCAATTGAAGAAAGTATTTCTTTTATTCACAAATTTATATTCAATCTCACTTTGTATTTATAACGTTATATTTTCATCTCACTTTTTTATTCATGTATTGTTGTATTCAACATATAGTTCATGATCAATTAGTTACAATAACTTAATGGGATACAAATTACTGTATGCACTCAAACAGAAAAAACAGCTACTAAACTATAAAAAAATTAACAATTTCATTTGTTTTACATTATTATTCGGATACAAAATATCACGAAAAAAACTATATATCTCAATACATACAAAGATTTCACTTATTCAATCAGAAAAAAAATACTCTTATACTATACATATATGAATATCTTATCCAAACAAAAAAAAATAAAAAAAAAATACTTGAGTTTTTCAATTATTCACTAGATGTGACAAATTTATGGTAGTCAATTTTGAAACATTATGTTTCAAATATATGTCTTATTCAACTTGAAGAAGCTTTGAAAGTTATCGGATGAATGATCCGGAAGACAAACTAAATTATTTTAATTATTTTTCTTATGTTCTTAAGAAGAAAGCAAAAGATAAAAAAAAACACTCGACAAAAAGATGACTCTTTTCAAAGCGTAACTAATTTGTGTTTAAAATCTTTTTTGCCTTTTCTGAAAATTTTTGTTCCATAATTTTCTCTGTTATTAATTATTTGTATTTTTTCAATTTAATTAAAATAAAATAAATACATAACTAAATCCTTAACAAACTAAAATAATAACATTTTTAATAAATAATGAAACTGTTATCAAGGAGTCCAACTAAAAGCTAAAATTTGCTATTTTGAAAATTTTCCTAGATAAATTAGCTAAGTCATCAAATTCCTAACATAATTATTAAAAACATCTATAGTTTAAAATAATTGTTAATATTGTCAAAATGTCAATATGTTTGCAAATAAAGTGTATCATAATATATTTTATTTATCTTCCTTTTATTTCTCAATTTGACTTAATTTAAAAGAATAAAAAAAACTTTATTTCCCACTTTTCTCTCTCTCAATTTTTTACTCACATTCTCTCCTTTCTCTCACGATTTTTACTCATTTCTCTCACCTCAATTAACTTAAACATTTCCTTGTTAAATTAAAATTTCTCCATTTCTCTAAGAAATCTTAATAATCATTCAAAAGATTTTCAAGATTTTAAACCTTGGATACAGGTAAATACATTGTCATGAAGTATTCCATATTTGTATTCTATTGTTCCATGTTTTCGTTTGAAGCTCTTTAGATATTTGTGTGTTCTTGTTTTTTTCAATCTCCCTATTTTCAGTTAAGATTTCAAATAAAGGGAAAAACACAAAAGTTGCAATCTAATGTCTTGTTCAAAGGGAGTATAAGAAGTATCACATATAATCTCATCAACTTATGGAAATTTTACCTCTTTGATTTATGCGTTACTCAAGAATTATTCAAAAATGTAGGTTGTGCGTAAAATGGTTTAAGAGATGAGTTCTAAATTTTTTCATGATTCTATCCGCATTCAAGTTCAAGATAGTAATGTCAGCCGGGTAAATACACTATTGATAAAAAGGAAAAAGAAATTTGGGTCTAGAAGATTCCGAAAAACTTGTTGAATACCAAGTTGAGGAATAAAGTTATTTTATTAGTTTGTTTCACATTTATAGTTCTTTTTTAAAATTTGTTATTCCTTCCAATTTGTATTCAAATCGCTATGTATGCTATCAATATTTGTATCTATTAAAAATCTCATGTTGCGTAGTTTATGAATCTTTTATTTGTCCCTAATTTGTATTTATTCATAGGAAGAACAACTTTCTATTAATTTATTTTATTTTTTAGTTTTTTCTTCTAATTTTTGTATCATTTCTCAATTCGTATTCAAACTAATATGCATGTTATTAATATTTGAATTCATTAAAAATCTCATATTGCATAGTTTGTGAATCTTTATTTGTTTCGAATTTATATTTATCTCAAAGGTAAATAAACTAGTAATGTATTTTACTAAGAATGATTGCCACAAATATTCTCGTATTCTTTTTCAATTTTATTTTTCATTGTCACTTTTACATCATATTATTTTTATATTTTATACATCATTATATAAAATGCAATATAAAAACTAAAACGAATAGAGATACAAATAATATACATACTGAAATAATTACGACTTAGGAAATCTAAAGAGAAAAATAAATACAAAGTGAAAAAAATATACAAATCCAAATATGTTTTTTAAATAGCTACATATTTATTTGACATACATATTGGAATCAATACAAATTAATAAAGAAATACAAGTTACATTACGCAAAATACAACATGAAAACTAGAATGAATATAAACACAAATGATATACATATTGGAATAAATATGATTTTACGGTAGTTGTTCAAATTTGTAAATTAAAAAACCATAAATTCAATAGATAAAACTATAACGTAATATCATAAAGCTTCATAACAATAATTAGTGAAAATTGGTAATTGAATTTTTTGATTCTGTGGTTTTCATCACAGTAATTAGTGAAAATTGAATATTGAAAATTTTATAGATATGGTTATTGTTTAATTCCGTGATTTTCATAACAACAATTAGTGAAAATTGAATATTTATTTTTTTAAATAAAAGTGTTTATAAATAAAAAAGATTAAGAAAATTGGATATTGAATTTTTTTTAGAACAATGGTGAACTGCATGTTTTTTAGAACATGGTGAAAGAAGAAGAAAGAGATGGAAGCGATGTATTTTGATAAATTGTAATGGATGAGAGTTTTAAGCATTTTTTTCCTTTTTAAAAATAATTCTCTCCCCTAAATTCCTCCAATCTATTATATAAAAAATGTATAACAAACTAAAATTTTGACATTTTTATTAAATTTTAAAAGTGTCACTGATGAACCCTCCTAAATGTTAAAATATTGACATTTTGAAAAATATTCCTTGGTTAAAATCTCAACTCCTCCGCACTAATCCTTACCCCCACCCCATTACCCTATATACACTCTCGCCCTCAAATACTCCCTACACCAATATATGTACATTGTATGTACACTACGTAAATATTGATCCATTATATATATATATAGAGAGAGAGAGAGAGGAAAAATTATGCAACAAAGTAAATTTATACTATTTAATCACTCATCATAGCTATAGTTTGCTATAATTATCACTGCGACTAACATTATACATTAATTACATGAGTTGACTTCGAGTTTGTATAATTAGTCATGTTTGTGTGTATATATATATATATATATATATATATATATATATATATATATATATATATATATATATATATATATATATATATATATATATAGGCTAAATTATTGCATATTATACATATGTAATTATATATTCTAGCGGATTATACATATACAAATGTGGCTAATTATATAAACTCGAAGTCAGCCCACGTAATTAATGTATAATGTTAGTCGTGAGTGATAATTGTAGCAAACTATAACTATGATTAGTAATTAAGTAGTATAAGTTTGCTTAACTGCGTAATTTTCCTTTTTTTTAATACTCCGTCCAATCGAACTAGGATCCTAAATTGGATCAAAACGAGAATAATAAAATACGGTGGGTGTACGTAGAAGGTTATAACAATCATCTATTTAAATAGTTTTCCCTTGAAAAGTTCACACACAAATTTGTATGTTGTATATCTTTAAGGTATATATTTTACGTGATTGTATTTTCAAAAGATTTTATTAATTCAATGTTGAAAAATATCTCTTCACTGAAGCAACTGTTAAATGCATTTGTTAACATAATTTTACAAGTAATAAATTGACAAATTTCAGATAAAAATAAGAGTTAGAATCATCAAATTCAATTCAAGAAGTTTATTGCTTGATACACCCTACTTTAATATGCTTATTGTAATGCTTGAAAACCTATGAAAAAAATTATAATTAATTTTATTCAATACTTTTCGACTATTGATTTTTATTTTATACAAGGTATTAGACTAATTTATCAAAGATTGAAAGAAAAAAGAGTACAAACAGACAACATGTGAGCAAGCAAAACAACATTATCTTGATTTTTTTATTTGAAAAAAAAGATTAAAGAGAATAAATTTTGAAAAAAAAGTATACTTTTTGGAGAAATTGTATACAATAGCAAAATATCAATTCAAATTAAATGCTACAAATATAGCTTGATTTAATTGTACCCCATAACAAACTCTTGTTATTTTGCCTCTCTCCAGGTGAATCTCGCTCGCCACTCTTGTTCTCTCCCTGCCTCTCTTGTTTTTTTATACAAATGCAAATGTATAAAATGTCTTTGTGTTTGTATAAAGCGAGACAAAATTTTATATATACATATATTTTCGTATCCCTCTCTCCCCTCTCCCAGATCTTGCTCGCCACTCTCCCAAATCTCGCTCGCACACTTGCCTCACTTTATACAAAATGCAAATGTATAAAATGAGTTTGTGTTTGTATAAAGCGAGAGAAAATTATATATATACATATATTTTTGTTCCCCTTTCCCAAATCTCGCTCGCCACTCTCCCATATCTCGCTCGCTCACTCGCCTCTCTCACTTTATACAAACACAAATGTATACATTGTGTTTGTGTTTGTATAAAGCGAGAGAAAATTGTATATATAAATAAAAATGCATATATTTTTGCCCTATGCACTTACGATTATACAATGCACTTACGATTATAGAAATACAAGCTTCCCCAACCCAAATTTCTTTATACAAACACAGATTATACAATTGATCTTTTGTATATATATACTAGAACCGTCAAAATAAGCTGGCTCAACCCATCCCTAACGAGCTAGAGAGTCAATTTGGTTGGGGCAGGCTGGCCCTTTTAATTAAAGGGCCAATAAAATAGCGGCCCAGCCCAACCCTAAGCAGGCCACGGGTTGGGATGGGTTGGCCCTTCAACCAAAAAATTAAAAATATTACTCTCTTCAAAGGTGTATCTAAGAGTATCGAATGTTGATGCCTATGAACACAACATCAATTCATACAATTTTTCATTTATGAATCACACACTTCAGCGAACACTTACAGAAATACATTTATGAATCTCACAATTCGGTGAATGCTTACCAAAATACATAATAGTCAATGTAATATTTAGCGGAAAAAATGTTGATCATTCCACCATTCCTCCCATAAAAAAACAATATATATATATATATATATATATATAAGTGTTTTATTTGTAAAGTTTTTATCAATAAGTATTTTAAAATATTCATAAGGCACGGCCTTGCCTCGGAGGCTTGTAGGTTGGGTCTACGAGGCTAGCGGGCCAAGTGAGGTTGGGCTAAAAGACCTCGCTCCTAAATGGGCCAAAAAGATAGGCTCAACCCCACTTAATTGAAGGATTAGATTGGGGGGCCTCGCGGCTCAAACTCATTTTGTTAGCTCTAATGTATACCAAAGCAGATTATACAACCACTTTCTTTTGTATATGATGCAATTATGCCAAAGAAAAGCAATGAAACAGTAAAGATCACTAAAAGCTAAGAATAAAGAAACAAAGAGAAAAAGGAAAAAGAGTAAAGGATAAGCTATTCTCTATTTAGCTAAACAATTCTTTCATAGCTGTAAAAGAAATTGTTACAATGCTTAAATAGCCAAGACACTCTTTGGTGATAGTACGAAAAGTAATTGTCGGTCCTAAATTGCCTAATCACTCAAACACAAGAGGCAAATTTGAGAATAACGTAAAATGACTTTTAAAACCTATTGGCCAAACTGACAATATGAAACTATTCCCCATCAAATAAAATCCTAACCAACATAACGGCTAGGTGCAACCCTTCAAGCACTCAGTACTAGCTTACTCAGCTTCCGATTTCATTCTTGCATCATTCTCCATTCCTTGAAAACCTTCTTGTCCTCAATGAAGGAATTGAGGAAACCTTAGTTTCATGGTGAGTAGTCTTTCCAGGTTGCATCCTCTCTTGGCATTTGTTCCAGTGAATAAGAATTTGAGGAATAGCCTTGTTCCCCCTTTTTATCATCCTTCTTTCCAACATTTTCCGAGGCTGCACACAGTTAGGAGATGACACATCAACTATTGGAGGATGATTAAAAATTTTTTGCAAGGCATGGCAAGGTTTTAGTTGGGACACATGGAATGTATAAAGGATGGCTACTTGAGGTGGTAGAGACAACTTGTAGGCAACTGGACCAATCTTTTGTAGCAACTGGTAAGAGCCATAGTATTTAGCTGACAACTTTGAAAAGTCTGGTTAGAGATAGTGAGTTGCCTATGAGGATGGTTCTTTAAGTACACCCAATCTCCCTCCTCAAACTCCCTATCTGTTTTGTGGTGATTAGCCATCGAAACCATTCTTTGTTGAGCTCTGTGTGACGCCCCGCCATCCATCCAGGCAGAACGCCACCCAACTCGGCAGCCAGCAGCAGGCGCAAGGGGGCAGACCACCCAAGCCAGCCAGCAGGCCAAGGGGCAGGCTGCAGTTGGAGAGGCAGCCGTTACAACAGTTTCAGCTGTTACGGCAGTTACAGCCGTTACAGCTGTTACATCAGGTAGTGGGACGGCAGTTTCAAGCTTGGAGAGGCTTGTGCAAAACGTGGGGCAGACTAGGAGCATCTAGGAGTCCTTTTTGGAAGACTTAGAAGCATGTCTTGTAGGCATGGCCTTAGGAACTTGTATAGTGTAGCATTTACTAGCTCTTAGGCATTAGAGTAGTATAAATGGTAGTTCATTTTACTTGTAAAGCATCCAATAATTTTCAAGTAATAGAAGTTCCTTCTTCCAATATTCTGTCTTCCTTCTTATTTTCTTAGCGATCCGAGTTTAAGGCTTACTTGAGTATGCAAGAACGTGCAAGATTCGTGAGTAAACCGTCAAGTGCCGCACGGAGTATTGTCCGAATCAAAAAGTCCGTGACAATTGGTATCAGAGCCGGTTCATCATAAGAGAATGACGAACGAAGGAGACGGTAGCGGCGTTAGCACCACCCCCAATGTTCAGAAGAAGAACAAGAAGGGAAAGAACAAGAAGGGTAACGAATCCAGGCGACCTTCCACCAGGTGGTCTGCCACCAGGCAGTCTTCCACCAGGCGGTCTGCCATCAGGCAGTCTTCCATCAGGCGATCTGCCACCAAATGATCCTCCACCAGGCGATGGACAAACATCTTTCCAGCATAATATTGTCGATGGAAGTGACGACGACGACAGCGAAGACGTCATAGACGTCACTGTTGGACATGAATGGATTGCCAGCGTCGAGAGGGCAAGACTAGCTGTTGAGATTTTGGGCCAGTGCTTGAATGGGTTGGACAGTGATGTCAAAGACCTTGAAGAAAATTCCCTTGAGGAAGTTGACTCTATCCGGAAGGAGTTGGAGGTACGCAAGCGGACTGAAATAGGGATGAAGGAATCCATTACTTCCTTGGAGTTCAGGTTGTTGGACGCCCTTACGACGATCCAGACGTTGAAGAACAAGGTAGAAGCTCTCGAAGAAGAGAGGGAGGTTGGACCATCAACATCACTTGGCCAGGAAAGGGAGTCAAGGGTCGAGGTTCCCAAGCCACCAACATTCAACGGTGTCCGCGACGCCCTAGAGGTAGGAAATTTCCTATGGCACTTGGAAAATTATTTCAGGTGTAATCGGGTCAGGAGTGATGCAAACAAGATCAACACTGCCGTGTTTTATCATTCCGACGTAGCCTTGTTATGGTGGAAACGCAAAGATGCCGAGATTAAGAGGGGCATACGCACCATCAACACATGGGAATAATTCCTTGAGGAATTCAAGAAAGCTTTCTTCCCCAACAATGTTGTTTATGAGATGAAGCGCAAACTCCGAGAGTTGAAGCAGACGGGAAGTATTAGGGCCTATGTGAAAGAGTTCACAATTTTGACCCTTCAAATTCCCCAACTCACGGAAGATGACATGCTGTTCACTTTCATGGACGGGCTGCAGAATTGGGCGAGGACCGAGTTAGAGCGGCGTCAAGTAAAAACCATTGATGAAGCCATCACTCAAGCCGAAACCTTGACAGATTTCAAACATGATCGTTTGGACAAGGCGAAGGGCAAGGAGGCAAGGGGTATTCAAGCTAAAGGCGGGGGAGACCGTGGCCGAGGCAGAGAACAGTCGGCACGTCCCAAGCAGCAAGACACGCCCAAGCCGGATGGTAGACGGTTTGAACGCCAGAAATACTCGGAGAAGCGGACGCAGTCTAGCAAAGGAGACGGGTGCTATATATGCGACGAACCACACGGTTATGCCAGGTGCCCAGAGATTAAGAGCCTTAGTGCCATCGTCCGTGAGCGGAAGGAAAAGGAGGCACAAGACAAGGCGAAATCGGCAGACACCACTCAGTTGGGCATGGTTGGAATCTGTGGAGTCATAGCCAAACAGGCCGACAACCCAGGGGATTTCAGTACGCAATACGTGGACATCTCCATCAATGGGCAACCAGTTCGGGCCATGGTAGATTCTGGGGCTGAAGCCAACATCATGACCAAGACGGCGGCAGAGAAATTGGGACTGAAAATTGTTGCAAGTAACAATCGCCTCAAGACGGTCAACGCCCCACCAACTCCCGTTTGTGGAATTGCTCATAGGGTCAGCATCACTTTAGGACGGTGGAAAGGTAAGACGAATTTTACCATAGCTCCTTTGGACATATCCGATGTTATTCTTGGGCAGGAATTCTTTCAGCGTTGCCACACGATGATTGATCCCTACCTTCAACAACTCATGGTGATAGAAGGAGAAGGGTCTTGTATGGTACCTCTTGTTAGGGTGCCAAAGAAAGATGGATATGCTCAACTGTCGGCCATGCAGATTGTGAAGGGCCTGAAGAAAGGAGCACCAACCTTCTTAGCCACCATTGCAAGTTCGGGTGAAGACCATGGTGCTATGGATCCATTGCCACCTATCATAGAGTCTGTTTTGCAGGAAAACAGTGATGTGATGCCGGAGGAGCTGCCAAAAACTCTACCTCCAAGGCGCGAGGTAGACCACATGATCGAGTTGGAGGCAGGAGCCAAGCCACCTGCGCTTGCACCTTATCGCATGGCTCCGCCTGAGTTATAGGAACTGAGGAAGCAGTTGAAAGAGCTCCTCGAAGCAGGTCACATTCGTCCATCCAAGGCACCCTATGGAGCGCCGGTGCTATTTCAGAAAAAGAAATATGGGTCGATGCATCTATGCATTGACTACAGGGGGCTCAACAAGATCACAATTCGGAACAAGTATCCAATCCCGCTGGTCGCAGATTTGTTTGATCGTCTTGGAGAAGCCAAGTACTTCACCAAGATGGATCTCCGGAAAGGCTACTATCAAGTGCGCATTGCAGAGGGGGATGAGCCAAAGACAGCATGCGTGACCAGGTATGGAGCATTCGAATGGTGGTGATGCCCTTCGGCTTAACCAACGCACCTGCCACATTTTGCACGCTGATGAACGAGATTTTACATCCCTACTTGGACCAGTTCGTAGTAGTGTACTTAGATGACATAGTCGTCTATAGTAGCACTCTACAGGAGCATGTGGAGCACTTGAAGAAGGTCTTCAAAGTCTTGCGGCAGAATCAGCTTTATGTCAAGCGGGAGAAGTGCGAGTTTGAACAACCCAAGATACACTTCTTGGGCCATGTGATCAGCCAAGGTGAACTTCGTATGGACGAGGCAAAGGTAAAGGCGATCCAAGATTGGGAAGCGCCTACGAAAGTGACCGAGCTACGTTCTTTTCTTGGACTTGCTAATTATTGTCGCAGGTTCATTAGCGGGTACTCCGCTATTGCTGCCCCACTGACCAAGATGCTGAAGAAGAACAGGCCTTGGCTGTGGAGCGAGGAGTGCCAGGGAGCATTTGAAGGTCTTAAGGTTGCGGTTACTGAAGAACCAGTCTTGATGCTGCCTGATTTCACCAAGACCTTTGAGATCCATACGGATGCTTCTGATTTTGCCATTGGGGGAGTCTTGATGCAGGAGAAACACCCCATAGCATTTGAAAGCCGGAAGTTAAATGAAGCTGAACGACGGTAAACTGTGCAGGATAAGGAGATGACGGCCATTGTGCATTGTCTACGCACATGGAGACACTATTTACTAGGCTCCAAATTTGTAGTGAAAATTGACAACGTTGCCACTAGCTATTTTCAGTCGCAGAAGAAGATCTCACCAAAGCAAGCTCGTTGGCAGGATTTCTTAGCAGAATTTGACTACAACTTGGAGTACAAACCAGGAAAGGGCAATGTGGTAGCCGATGCATTGAGAAGAAAGACTGATTTAGCGGCCATCTCCTCAGTCTGTAGTGAATTCCAAGGCGCAATTAAAGATGGTATGCAACGTGATCCGGAAGCCAAGAAGATTATGCAGCTGGCTGCTCAAGGCCAAACCAAACGGTTTTGGGTAGAAGACGGATTCTTGCTTACCACTGGCCGGAGAATTTATGTACCAAAGTTCGGATTCATCAGGCGGCGTATTATCAAAGAAAGCCACGACACTCCGTGGGCTGGGCATCCAGGACAGAAGAGAACGAGGGCATTAGTGGAGGCCTTCTATTTCTGGCCACGTATGCGGGAAGAGATCGAGCAGTATGTGCAGACTTGTCTTGTGTGCCAGCAAGACAAGGTAGAGCAAAGGCAACCAGGAGGGTTGTTGGAGCCATTACCCATAGCTGATCGTCCATGGGAGAGTATATCTATGGATTTCATCACTTCTTTGCCGAAGTCAAACAGGTTTGGCACTATTATGGTCGTAGTGGATAGATTTTCCAAATATGCTACATTCATGCCTGCCACAGCCGGTTGTACTGCTAAGGAAGCTGCACAATTGTTCTTTAAAAATGTTGTGAAGTATTGGGGGCTGCCGTGGTTCATCATTAGCGATCGGCATCCTCGTTTCACAGGGAACTTTTGGAGTGAACTCTTTGAAATTCTTGGTTCAAAACTTCACTTCTCCACCAGTTTCCACCCCTAAACTGATGGCCAAACTGAACGCGTCAACACCTTGTTGGAATGCTATCTTAGGCACTATGTTAGTGCACATCAGAATGATTGGGCTAAGCTCCTAGACATGGCGCAATTTTCTTACAATTTGCAGAGGAGTGAATCTACAGGGCGCACACCGTTCGAGTTAGCAACAGGCCAGCAACCCCAAACTCCGCATTCACTGCCAACCTTGTTCGAGGGGAAGAGTTTGGGCGCTTACAACGTTGCCAAGGGTTGGGAAGAGCAACTCGACCTTGCCAAATCTTATTTGGATAAGGCGGCAAGAAGGATGAAGAAGTTCGCCGACCGCAGCGTCGTCCCACCAACAACAAAGAAGATGATATGGTTTTGGTAAAGTTTAATCCGAGGCAGTTTAAGGCACTTAGAGGCATGCATCACAACTTGATGCGGAAATATGAGGGTCCGTTTAAGATTGTTGCCAAGGTGGGTATGATTTCATACAAGTTGGAGTTGCCTCCACACTTAAGGATCCACCCGGTCTTTCATGCAAGCGTTCTTAAGCCTTATCATGAGGACAAGGACGATCCCAGCCGAAACAAATCACAACGGGCCCCTATCAACGTTACTGCCTCGCATGATCGAGAAATTGAAGCTATAATAGATTACCAAGCCAAGCGGAAACGAGGACAGCAGGCCAGTGCCATGTTTCTCGTACATTGGAAGGGACAGACTCCTGAAGAAGCCACTTGGGAGAAGTACGAAGACTTGTGGCAGTTCAAAGACAAAATTCAGGAGTTCTTGCAGCAATGCGTCGCGGTCGTCGCATCATGGGGTGGGGGAGATTGTGACGGCCCGCCATCCATCCAGGCAGAACGCCACCCAACTCGGCAGCCAGCAGCAGGCGCAAGGGGGCAGACCACCCAAGCCGGCCAGCAGGCCAAGGGGCAGGCTGCAGTTAGAGAGGCAGCCGTTACAACAGTTTCAGCTGTTACGGCATTACAGCCGTTATAGCTGTTACATCAGGTAGTGGGACGGCAGTTTCAAGCTTGGAGAGGCTTGTGCAAAACGTGGGGCAGACTAGGAGCATCTAGGAGTCCTTTTTGGAAGACTTAGAAGCATGTCTTGTAGGCATGGCCTTAGGAACTTGTATCGTGTAGCATTTACTAGCTCTTAGGCATTAGAGTAGTATAAATAGTAGTTCATTTTACTTGTAAAACATCCAATAATTTTCAAGTAATAGAAGTTCCTTCTTCCAATATTCTGTCTTCCTTCTTATTTTCTTAGCGATCCGAGTTTAAGGCTTACTTGAGTTTGCAAGAACGTGCAAGATTCGTGAGTAAACCGTCAAGTGCCTCACGGAGTATTGTCCGAATCAAAAAGTCCGTGACATCTGGCTATGTGGAATTTGAGAAACTCGGCCTTAAATTCTCTTGTTATCAAGTTCCTATCCACCCCCTCCTCTGCAGAGTGTCCAGGAACATAAGGAATGTGGAGAGGTGGTGGTTGTCCATAAAGAGAGTTAAAAGGAGTTGTTTGGATAGCTAAGTGGAAGGTGGTGTTATACCACCATTTTGCCAGGGACAAATAGTTGGCTCAATCCTTCTGACTATCAACACAAAAACACCTTAAATATGTGTCAAGAGTTCTGTTGAGTACCTCTGTTTGGCCATCTGTTTGAGGATGATAAGAAATAGATGTTCTCAATGTAACCCCTTGCATTGCAAATAGTTCCTGCCAGACCTTGCTCATGGATACAGGGTCTCTGCCACTGATGATGTTTTCAGCCATTCCATGGATTTTATAGACTTGATCTAAGTACAATTGAGCTACAGAAGTGGTTGTGTAAGGATGACTAATGTTGAGGAAGTGGCCATACTTTGTAAGTCTGTCAACAACAACTAGTATAGTTGTATTGCCCTTATATCTTGGCAACCCACCTATGAAGTCCATGCTTATGCTACCCCAAGCAACATATGGTTTTTGTAGTGGTTGGAGAAGACCTGGATAAGCAACACTATCATATTTGATCCTCTGACAAGTCGCACACTGCCTCAAAAACATAGACACATCTTCCTTCAGTCACTTCTAGTAAAAAATGTTTGAGATCTTTTTGTAAGTGTTCTCAATTCCTGAGTGCCCTCCCACAGGTTTTTCATGCCAGATGAGGAGGATCTCCTTCTTCAAAGTTGGTTCATCCCCTACGATTAACTTACCCTTCCTCCTTAGTTGTTCATTCACAAATGTGAATTCTTTGTGTCTTTCTTCCTGTGATACTACCTTGGCTAAAATGGCCTTGGTAAGAGGATCCCTCTCCCAGCTATTTTTTATCTTTTCAAACAACTCACTGACCCCACTAATTAACATAATTGATGTCACCTCTCTTGTTGGTACTCTGGACAAGAAATCTGCAGCCTTGTTCTCCTTCCCCCTTTTGTACTCTATCTCAAAGTGGAATTGCATCAACTTAGCAATCCATTTCATTTGAGAACCTGTATGAAGTTTTTGATCTAATAAGAACTTCAGAGCCTTCTGATCAGTCCTCACAATGAACTTCATGCCTATCAAATACTGAGCCCATTTGGTAGCAGCTAGAACTAGAGCCAATAACTCTTTGTCATACACAGACAACCTTGATGTCCATGGAAAGACCCTTGCAGAGGTAACCAATGGGATGGCCTTCTTGCATTAAGACAACTCCAATTCCATAGTTACAAGCATCTGTTTCTACAACAAAAACAACATAATTAGGTAAGGCAAGGACATGTGTTGAAGTCAGGGCTTTCTTCAGTTCCTCCATGGCTTGAGTGGACCTTTTTGACATTGAAACCCATCCTTCTTTAATAAATCAGTTAGTGGCTTGTTGATTATCCCATAGTGTTTGATGAACCTACTGTAATACCCTACTAAACCCAAGAACCCCCTTAGCTCCTTCACATTCTTGGGTTTAGGCCATTCCTTAACTGCAACAATTTTCTTAGGATCAGTAGATACCCCATCAGAAGATATCACATGCCTTAAGTATTCAACTCTACTAGCCCCAAATGAACAATTGGCTTGTCTCACAGAGCTTGTGATTCATTATCAATTCAAATATTGTTTTAAGATGAACCAAGTGTTCAGATAAACTCTGACTGAACACCAAAATGTCATAAGAAAACACCAAATATGACTTCCTGAAATGCTCCCGAAGACATGATTCATTAGACTTTGAAAAGAGGATGGAGCATTGGACAACCCAAATGGAATCACTAAGTACTCATAGTGACCTTCATGTGTTCTAAAAGTTGTATTGACACTATCTTTAGTTGCCATCCTGATCTGATGATAACCTGCTCTAAGATCTATTTTAGAGTAGATTTTTGAACCTCTCAATTCTACTAATAGATCTTATATGATGGGGATGTGAAACTTATCTTTAATTGTCACCTTTTTTAGGCCCGTATAGTCCACACATAGCCTCCAACTCCATCTTTTTGCCAACTAGAACCACTGGTGAAGCATAAGGACTACAACTTGGTTGCACAATGCCTTGCTCCAGCATGTCTCTTTTCAACTTCTCAATTACATCCTTATGTGAAGATGAGTATCTGTATGGACTCAAATCACAGGGTTGCTTCCTACCTCTAGTGGTATTTTATGATCAAATTGCCCTCTTGAAGGGGGTAACCCCTTCGGCGGAACAAACAACTAAGGTTACTCTTGGGTCAGGAACACAATTTCCTTGGGTGTAGTTGCTTCGAAGTCCCCTTTTTCTTCCAATGACACTACTCTTATGATGAACAACTGCGCACTCTTGTTTTCCATTTTTTGCAACTTTTAGCTTCCACAGTTCTCACCCTGTTCAAATGACCCTTCAACACACATTCACGTCCTTGGTAAGTATAGCTTAAAGTTAACTCTTGAAATTTTAACTTAATATCTCCCAAAGGAAGAAACCATTGTACCCCTAAGATCATGTCACACGATTTGAGAGGTATCAGTAAGAAATCATCTGTGTAAGTCAGTTTCTCCATCATCCATGAAAATGCTTTACACAACTCCTTGGTTTTCCTATCATGTCCATCAGCCACATTGATAGCATGAGTTCTGACAACTTGAATGTTTCCTTGGAGATCCTTTGCAAGTCCTTCATCCATAAAATTGAGTGAACTCCCTGGATCAATCAATATGTACAAGGGTCTCTGTTGGTAATACCCTTCCACTCTTAGGGTGTGGAAAGTAGAATACCATGTAGAGCATAGACTGAAATCCCACAAATCTCTCTTGTCTCTTCCTCCTTTCCTAGTTCAGGGATAGGTATATCCACCACTTTCTCGTAACTGATTTCTTCTTGTTATTTGTAGTTTTGATGATTTGACAAACTTAGGGACCTCATAAAGGTACCGGGTTTTCTCTATGAGTATTGCAGGTGTACTGTTCGAAGTATTGCTGATGGAACATAGTCAGGGACCTAGTAGAGGTACCAGGCTCTTATGATGACGAGCCAGTCAACTGCCAGCTGGAAATGGTGCAGAAAGTAGGTGCACACTTCCCGATGGCGTCAGAAAGTGTGACCCTTCCAGCCAATGGCAAAGAAGTTTAGGAAAGTGACTTGTCCACATAAAAGGCACTTTCCTAAACATTCTTCCTTAGTTTTTGCAACTTGAAAAACACTTTTCAAGAACTCTTGCAAAGGCTAAAGGAAAGCAAAGGCAGAATCATTCCAAAAACAACAGCAACATTTGGAGCATTTCGTCTAGTTGTTTTAGGAATTTATTCTCGTGTTCTCATATTGTAAACCACTCCTAAATCTATAAAGGACTTGGTGTGTTTTGTTGAAGTCTAGGTTGTCCAAGGGGATAGCTTAGTGGGTAGATAGTTTTCTACTTAGGCTTGTTGAGCAATAGAGATTTATTGTTCAACTGTAAGATTGATAACTCTTTCTTACGTTTGGTGTAATCGTGTTTTACTTCTGCTTTTGAAGATTAGTGAAAACGATTGAAAAATCCTGTGGAACAGGTCGTGGTTTTACTCCCTTAAGCAAGGAGGTTTCCACGTAAAATCATTGTGTTGATTTTACTGCATTTAACTTTCTGCATATTTTCTGAAGTATAGCTAGGGACCTGGTCCATTACTTATTAAGTGAAGGCATACATTCTATCAAGTGGTATCAGAGCGGGCACTACCTATTTGGTTAACACCAAGGAAGTGATTTTGTTCTAAGAATGGCTACTCCACTTAACCTCGAAGAAGGTCAGTCGTCACACAGACCTCCTCGCTTTAATGGACATTTCTACAGTTGGTGGAAAGTTAGGATGCATGATTATCTTATGGCTGAAGATAGCGAGCTATGGGACATTATACTAGATGGACCTTTCGTTCCTATGATGGAAGAAAAGGATGGAGAAAAGACCATTACTGTTCCAAAGCCCAGGCAGAAATATGATGATGCTGACAGGAAAAAGATTGAAAAGGGTTTCAAAGCTAAAACTCTGCTGGTCTGTGGGATAGGACCTGATGAGTACAACAGAGTGTCAGCCTGTCAGTCTGCTAAAGAGATTTGGGATAGCTTGTTGACTGCACATGAAGGAACTGAACAAGTCAAAGAATCGAAGATTGACATGCTCACTTCACGATATGAGAACTTCAAAATGAAGGAAGGAGAAACAATACATGAGATGTTCACCAAGTTTTCTTCCATTACAAATGAGCTAAAAAGTTTGGGTGAACCCATAAGCATGACCAAACAAGTCAGGAAAGTGCTTCGAATTCTTCCAAAGTCTTGGGAGAGCAAAGTTGATGCCATTACAGAAGCCAAGGACTTGAAAGTGCTAACCATGGATGCGTTGATTGGCAATCTTAAAACACATGAGATGAATCGAAGTTATGATTCGTCAAAAAGAGAAGCCAAGAAGGACAAGTCTCTGATGTTGAAATATAAATCAGAAGAAGATTTAAGTGATGATGATGATATGGCATATCTCATCAGCAGATTTCAAAAAATTGTGAGAAAAAACAAAATGTATAAAAAGGGAACTAATGGGACTCAAAATGCTGATCTCTGGCATCGTAGGCTGGGACATGTGAGCTCATCTCTATTAAATAAATTGATTTCAAAGGACCTGGTCCGAGGGTTGCCTAAGATGAAGTTTGCTGAAAATAGAATATGTGAAGCTTGTGTCAAAGGAAAGCAGATCAGATCATCTTTCAAGCCCAAGAATCAGGTAACATCATCAAGAACCTTAGAGTTGCTGCATATGGACCTTTGTGGACCCTTGAAGATTCAAAGCAGAAATGGCAAGAAGTACATTCTGGTGATTGTTGACGATTATTCAAGATACACTTGGACGAGATTTTTGAGATCAAAGGCAGATACAGCTGATGAGTTGGTGGTATTCTTCAAAATGATTCAAACTAAATTGAATCAAGTTGTTTGCAGTATTAGATCTGATCATGGGACAGAATTTGAAAACTCAACTCTTGATAGATTCTGTATGGAAAATGGTACAAGCCACAACTTCTCTGCTCCAAGAACTCCTCAACAAAATGGAGTAGTGGAGAGGAAGAACAGAACCTTGGTGAATATTGCCAGAACTATGATTATTGAATCAAATCTTCCTCAAAGTTTCTGGGCTGAAGCTGTTAACACAGCATGTCATGTTACCAACAGGTGTCTAATAAGAGCTGTGCTGAACAAGACTCCTTATGAACTACTCAACAACAAGAAGCCAATGTTGAATTACCTCAGAGCCTTTGGATGCAGATGTTTTGTGCTGAACAATGGGAAGGATGATCTGGGAAAATTTGATCCCAGAAGTGATGAAGGAGTATTTGTTGGATATTCTTCATCCAGCAAAGCCTACAGAATATTCAACAAGCGAACACAATGCATTGAAGAAAGTATTCATGTTGTTTTTGATGAAAATGGAAGCTTGAAGGGTGATGGATCAAATGATGATGATGATGTGTTAAAAATGCTAACATCCAAGAAGATTGAAGGCGCTCAAGCTGATGCAGATCAACAACTAAAAAGGGATTGTGATGATCAGAATCATAGTCTTCCTGAAGAGGATGCTGAGGTTGAACAGGATGATAGGGTACCTGGTACTACTCAAAACTCCAATCAGAGTACATCAGACTCCCCAGAAGATGATGTCACTCCTGATGAAGAAGATCATGATGATCTGCCAAATCAGTCTGCTGCAAGGTCAGGATGGAAGCATAGTTCATCACATCCTCTTGATAATCTTATTTCTCCCTTGAATTCTGGGATTCAAACCAGATCAAAAACAAGAAATCTAGTTGCATTCTCAGCATTCATATCATCCATTGAGCCTAAGAATGTTAAAGAAGCATTGGGTGATGCAGACTGGATCAATTCTATGCAAGAAGAACTTCAGCAGTTTGAAAGAAGTAAGGTATGGTACCTGGTTCCTCGACCTGAAGGCAGAACAATAATAGGAACCAGGTGGGTATTCAGAAACAAACTTGATGAAAGTGGAGCTATTACTCGAAATAAATCCAGGCTGGTGGTACAAGGATACAATCAAGAAGAAGGAATTGACTATGATGAGACCTTTGCACCTGTTGCCAGAATGGAAGCTATTAGAATCTTGATAGCTTTTGCTGCTTTTATGGGATTCAAGCTGTATCAAATGGATGTGAAGAGTGTATTTCTGAATGGAGATCTCAAAGAAGAAGTATATGTCAAGCAACCTCCTGGTTTTGAAGATACAGAGCTACCAAATCATGTGTTCAGATTGAACAAGGCACTGTATGGTCTGAAGCAAGCTCCAAGAGCATGGTATGAAAGGCTGTCAAAATTTCTGTTGAAGAATGATTTCAAAAGAGGCAAGATAGACAATACTTTGTTCTTATTAAAAAGGGAACAAGAATTGCTTATCATTCAAGTTTATGTGGATGACATAATTTTTGGAGCCACTTCAGAACACCTGTGTGTAGAATTCTCATCACTAATGGGAAAAGAGTTTGAAATGAGCATGATGGGTGAGCTGACATTTTTCTTGGGGCTGCAAATCAAGCAATCATCAAATGGAATTTCAATATGCCAGGAGAAGTACATCAAAGAGCTGTTGAAGAAATTCAATATGTTTGATTCCAAACCTATTGACACTCCTATGGGAACAAGTTCCAAGATGATAGTAGAAGAATCTGATCCTCTTGTGAATCAGACAATGTACAGAGGAATTATTGGCTCCTTGCTGTATCTGACTGCTAGCAGACCTGATATTGTTTACAGTGTAGGAATGTGTGCTAGGTTTCAAGCATGTCCTCGTGATTCACACCTGAAGGCTGCAAAACGCATTCTCAGATATCTGAAGAAAACAGGGGACCTGGTTCTCTTTTACCCTGCAGGTGATACTTTTGATCTGGTTGGTTTTGCAGATGCTGATTTTGCAGGTTATCAAGTTGACAGGAAGAGCACCTCTGGAATGGCTCATTTCCTTGGATCTTCACTTATCTCTTGGGGCACTAAGAAGCAGAACTCTGTGGCTCTTTCAACTGCTGAAGCTGAATATGTAGCTGCTGCAGCCTGTTGCTCTCAATTGCTGTGGATCAGGCAACACCTAGAAGATTTTGGGATCCACATTAAAGCAATTCCCCTAATGTGTGACAACACCAGTGCTGTGAGTATGTGAAAAAACCCTGTTCATCATAAGAGAACAAAACACATTGATGTTAGACATCATTTTTTGAGAGATCATGTTGAGAAGGGAAATATTGTGCTCACATACTGTCCAACGGAGGAACAAATTGCAGACATCTTCACCAAGGCTCTCAGCAAGGACCAATTTGAGAGAAATAGGCTGAAGTTGGGGATGTTGATCTCCAAGTGATGTTCTTAGCTTACTGCAACAATATTCCCTCGATGGTTAGAACTGTTGTGCAGGTATCCTTTGTGTAAATTTTAAATATTTGTTCAAGATCATTCTTGTACCTTTCGTAGGTATACTCTCAATAGGGATCTGCTCAGCAAAAAGAAGAGGCTAGAACAGTTAAGGAATGAAGTCAAACTGTATCATGGTACCTGGTACTTGTCCAGGTTAGCATTTTACATTAAATTTAAACTAAAATTTTTTGACCGTTGAAAATGCCACGTGTCAGACATCGGTTGCTCTGACCGATCAGTCCAATCGTTTCTCTCTCAAACGACGCGTCCAATCAATGGACCTGGCACCTTCTCACTTCTTTTAAAAAGGGGTCTTTTCTCTTGAAACTCTCATTCATCTCGAAACCTGTCTCTCTCATTTATCGCAAAGACCTCTCAAATTCAAAGGCAAATCTGTCTTCCTTCTCTCTTTTGTTCTTCAACGACCTCTTACTGTATCATCAACCATGTCTTCTTCATCTTCTTCTTCGACACAGATGCTGGGCACACTTGATGAAATCACACCCCTTGCTTTCTATTCTCCTACACCTGCTCCAGCCAGTGTTCCTTTCCCACCCAGTCCCCCTCAAAATGCTCCAGATAACCCGTTCTTCTCCATTGATCTAAACACCTCTACGGTACCTGGTACTTGTGAAGACATGTTGCCTGACAACATGTTTGAGGGAGATTTGCCAAAACACAGGGCTTCAGAGTCAAATATTCTGGCAGCGAGTGAGGAACTCGTGGTTGAAAGTCTTGCAATGATGAGGGAGGAGGCTAGGACAGAACACACTGCTGCACTTGAAAGAGAAGAGGTAAGGCCTTCTCAACCCATTTTTGACAAAACCCCAGATTTAGGGCGGTACTCTTCTTCTTCATCTGAATCTGCTAGTGAAGAAGAACCTTTAAAATGGAAGATGGAGAGTAGAAAGGGAAAAGAAAAGGTTGTGGAGGAGGCTCCAAAGAGAAGACCTAATACAAGGTCTGCTGCACAGAAATTGATGGGGGATGCCTTGAAGGCAAGTGCACGATCTGCTGCTGCAGTCAGAAGTGCACGAACTTTCAAGGTATCAAACTTTAAGATACCTGAAGAAAAGGTGGTTGAGTTGTCTGGGGAAGAGGTTGAAAAGAAAAGTGACAAGAAGAAGTCAGAAAAGAAAAAGGAAAGGGTTACAAAGAAGGTTGAGAAGTCAGAATCAAAAGGGAAGAAACTTGAAAAGAAGAGGAAGCGGACACAGGGACCTGGTTCTCAAGCCAGGAAAAGTGAGAATGTCAATATGCAGGAGATAGTTGACAGTCTGAGGAAACAAGCAGTGCTTGCAGGAAGAGTGTTTGATATGGGGATTATCACTCTTCCAGGCATGGACTCTCTGCATGACATGGTAGAGATTCAGTCGTGGCTGCACTTGTTCAACAAAACTTCCCCCATCCTCCATGAAGAAGAGGTTCGGGAGTTCTATTATAATGTTCAGTTTCTGGAAGATGGGAGCCTTCAAACACGCGTGAACAATGTTGCCATCTCTTTGAATGAGAAGTTGTTGGGCAAAATCCTCAGAGTGCCTGTAGAGGGGACCCGGTCCGTGCAGGAGAAAACTTGCTCTTCAGAGTTTGCGTCCATGATTTCAAAAACTCCCACAGCCAAGGTTGCTGGGATCTATAAGAAAATCATGAAGAGTGAGTATCAGCTTGTGTTTGAGTTTGTCAACAAAGTGGTTCTTCCTCGTACTGAAAAAAGAACACTTGCTACTTCTGCTGACTTGTACATCATGGAAATGCTGTGCAGCTTTGGGGCCTTGAATCTTCCTGGTCTTATGCTTGAACACATTCACAAGACAGTTATCGAGAGGAAAGGAGTTCATGGAATGGGGTATGGATACTTTCTCACTAAAGTATTCAAGCACTTTCAGATTCCTCTTGGTATTGGTAAGGTGGGGACAGTCAAACAGATGATCTCTGAGCACACCTTGGTTGAATGTGAGTGCATTGAAGGCAGGGGTTTGCCAAAAAGCAAAATGGCACAACTTCTTGCGGACCTGGATCAGCTCAGGCATGAGACTGAAGAACTCACTGCGAGGTTGAGCAGTAAAGAGGCTGAAGTTGCTGTACTCAAAGCAGAACTACTTACTGCACAAAGTGAGGGACCTGGTTCTGCAGTTGTACAAGCCCTGGAGAGAGAGAACAATGAGTTGAAGGCGAAGATAACTGCCCTGCAAGAAAAGGCCATCAAGGATAATGATGCTGCCAATGCACGACTCACTCTTGTCATCCAGTCCCTGTCCAAAACTTCCCCCCCTTCCTAAACCTGTCAAACAATCCTTCCTTATGTTTTTTTTGTGGCAAATTCTCGTGTTAAATGGATTCTTAGTTTGATTTTAATGTATTAATGTTAAAATGGCTTGTTGGTTACTTTATTCCTTTGCTGTTCTTCCAGTTTCTTTTGTCAATGCTTATCCTCTATTGTTTGATTGCTGATTAGCTCTGATCCTGTACAGTATTTATGTTGACTCAATGGTTTACTGCATATCCTTCTTATGATGCCAAAAGGGGGAAGTAAACTGTAAGTAGTAGCTAAATGAGTAAGGGGGAATATATAGTAAGGGGGAATACACAGTCAGGGGGAACAATTTTGTAAGGGGAAAGAATTCAGATCATATCATGGTTTGTCATCATCAAAAAGGGGGGAAATGTTATTTGTAGTTTTGATAATTTGACAAACTTAGGGACCTCATAAAGGTACCGGGTTTTCTCTATGAGTATTGCAGGTGTACTGTTCGAAGTATTGCTGATGGAACATACTCAGGGACCTAGTAGAGGTACCAGGCTCTTATGATGACGAGCCAGTCAACTGCCAGCTGGAAATGGTGCAGAAAGTAGGTGCACACTTCCCGATGGCGTCAGAAAGTGTGACCCTTCCAGCCAATGGCAAAGAAGTTTAGGAAAGTGACTTGTCCACATAAAAGGCACTTTCCTAAACATTCTTCCTTAGTTTTTGCAACTTGAAAAACACTTTTCAAGAACTCTTGCAAAGGCTAAAGGAAAGCAAAGGCAGAATCATTCCAAAAACAACAGCAACATTTGGAGCATTTCGTCTAGTTGTTTTAGGAATTTATTCTCGTGTTCTCATATTGTAAACCACTCCTAAATCTATAAAGGACTTGGTGTGTTTTGTTGAAGTCTAGGTTGTCCAAGGGGATAGCTTAGTGGGTAGATAGTTTTCTACTTAGGCTTGTTGAGCAATAGAGATTTATTGTTCAACTGTAAGATTGATAACTCTTTCTTACGTTTGGTGTAATCGTGTTTTACTTCTGCTTTTGAAGATTAGTGAAAACGATTGAAAAATCCTGTGGAACAGGTCGTGGTTTTACTCCCTTAAGCAAGGAGGTTTCCACGTAAAATCATTGTGTTGATTTTACTGCATTTAACTTTCTGCATATTTTCTGAAGTATAGCTAGGAACCTGGTCCATTACTTATTAAGTGAAGGCATACATTCTATCACTTCTTCTTCCTACACTTCCAGAAAATACAAAGATTCGGACCCCCCACACTTGTGCCCGGGGAAGAATTTCTCCTCACAGAAAAAACACAACTCCTTTTGTCTCCTCTTATTCATCTCAGCAGAGGTCAGTCTTTTGTTAGTGTTCTTGTTAAGGTTTAGAGAAATTTCCCTCTTACCCTGCCCAATATCTCTTATGGAACCTGTTCCCTTAAGAGAAGAGTCGTATGAGCTTCCTCTATATTGAGAACCACCAATAAAAGATGATGGCCTAGTCATCTTAAGTTGGGCATTAACCTGAGCTTCAGTGTTCCTAGCTAGTTGATAGGCTTGTGGCTTTGA